>CAWUFW010012293.1:0-551993 GCA_963921515.1 Calotriton arnoldi
GCTACAGACATCTTCTGATTACCTACAGAGATCCCTTCAAGATACTTTCTGTGTGGATTATTGGACACAGCTATGTTTTCTGGTGCAAAAGGTATGCTGAAAGCAGAGGTATTGACAAAGACCTAGGTTTGCAAAATGTAGACATTAAATGGATTGGACAGAGAGGATTAAAGTGGCACCAATTGATGCCATTGGTTCAATCCTTTTTGCATCTCCAACCACCTGACCTCATGATTGTGCACTGCGGTGGCAATGACCTAGGCACAATGACTGGGCTAGGTCTGGAAATGCTAATGAAGGACACCTTTGCAGAATTGATGTTGCTTTTCCCCCAAATTGCCTTTGTGTACTGTAACATATGCCAAAGACAGAAATGGAACTGGTCCAATCATTTCTGTCCCCAGATTGAGAAAGCTAGAAAAAATGTCAATAAAGCTGTTTCTGCTTACCTCAGAGACCATAGTATGGGCTCCATATACAACAACAATATGCGTTTTGATATGGATGGTATCTACAGGAGTGATGGTGTACATTTCACAGATAAGGGAAACAGAGTCCTTCTCAACAACTTAAGACTCTGCATCGGCACTTACATGTAGCTACAAAAATCTCCCAATAAACACAAGGGCTGTTTTTAGAGCCACCCAAGATCCAAACATATAACCTAGGTTTATTTTTAAAAAAAATCTTTTTTTTTTTTGCTTGGAGTCGCGCACCCAGCGCGAGTAAGGGATCCGCACCCTTCGCGTTCACACCAGGGGGCCGCACTGGGAGTCGCGCACCCCGCACGTTCACACAGGGGCCGCGCTGGGAGTCACGCACCCCGCGCGTTCACACCAGGGGGCCGCGCTGAGTGCCGCGCTAGGGTCGCGACTACAAATTTTTCGATTAAAAAAACCGGCTCCTACCAGTCATTTATATTCGCCCCAGGGACCCCATCCCCCGGGGCCTAGCCACTTCATAGGGGACCATGGGGGGAGCCCCAATGCCCCCACAGTCCCGCCGGCTCCCCGCCTCCTGCGGGAGCCAGCACTGCTTTTCCACATGGGGAGCTGCTAACATCCAGCTCCCCGTGAGGAAAAGCAATCTGCTTTGGATTTTGGAAGAGAGAGCAGGTTTCCTGCTCTCTCTTCCAAAATCCAAACCAGAGTTTGCTATGGTAGGGCAGGAGACGTGCTCCCGCCCTACCATAGCAAACAGCAGTGTCCCGGAGGTGGGCACCCCGGGACACTGCAGGAGCCGGCCCTGGGGGGTGGCGGTCCCCAGGGCCATCAAAGGCTCCCTCCCAACTTTTCCAAAGCTCCGGGGAGGTGATGGTCCCCGGGGCATGTGGGGGGGGCTCGAGCCCCCCGCACAGTATTTGTTATTTTTAAAAAACAAAGCCCCGGGGAGGAGGCGGTCCCCAGGGCTGCAGGGGCCCCCGCTTTAGTTTTACCAAATCCCCCCGGGACCTGGCCCTCCCGGGGGCTTAAAATTAACGAAGTGAGGAAGCCCTCTCTTCATTTTTTTTAATTTTTCATCCGGCTCCGCGCACCCAGCGCGCATTCCGCTGTTTTAAAAAAAAACAAAAAAATGCTTTTTCTGGCCCTGGGGGTCCTTGTGGGACCCCCTGAGCAGGCCTATGGGGTCAGGGTGTTTCTACCCTGCCCCCTTTTCTTGTTTTTTGTGTTTGTTTCCCTGTTTTCTTGTGCCTCGGTTACCAAGGCACAAGATGGCTGCCAACACTTCCTGGTTTGGAGTGTTGACAGCCAATTAGAATTCAGCTCGTGATCGGGAGGGTGCGCGGATCCACCGCGCCTCTATATATCGAAACTTTTTTTTTTTTCTCAGCAACTACTGAACGGATTTACACCATTTAACAAACAGGTCTCTTTCTGAACCAAGGGCTACCTTTTTGCCAAGTTTGGTGTAATTCCGTTCAGCAGTTCGGGCTGTAGCTTTGTCTAAAGTTTCCTATAAGAATTAACATGGAGAAAACACGTTTTGGGACCCCCCTTTTTTCTCGGCCCTTGCTTGCCGAATCACCCCGAAACTTTTAAGACAGGAGCTGACCGGAGCGGGCTACGATTTTTGAAAATTTCGCGAAGATTCGTGAACCGGCGCCAAAGATATTGAGAAAACAAAAACGAGTTTCCTATGGAAACTAGGTCCTAACTATAACTATCTACTGGCGACCGCCAGTAGATAATATATATATATATATATATATATATATATATATATATATATATATATATATATATATATTAATCCACCAAACGTCCAAGCTTCTAGGGGCGCACTCCCAGCAGACTGCACCATCCGGTTTTCATTTGAGGAAAAACTCACGTTGCTGCTCCTTGGTACATTCTCTTATGACCTGACGCGTTTCAAGGCTTTATGCCTCTTTCTCAAAGGTCGTTAGCAAACTGACTTGCGCAGGCAGTTCTGTTTATATAATTTATTACATGCCACGCCCTAAGTGGGCCACGCACAGTGCGCGCTTTGCATGTTGGAATCGGTAGTCCAATACAGAACAGTCCTGCCGTGGGGGGCAGCAACATCCTCTGAGCAAGTGGGAGGCCGCGGGTCGGAACCTTCCAAACCCGGTCGGCGCAGCAGATTGGGACAACATGAACTCGCGCGCTGCTCCAGGGCCCACTTAGGGTATAAAGGAATGCTTTTAATTTGTGACTTTTCAGCAGGACCTACTATAGGTGTTATTTTGTTCTGTATTGGACTACCGATTCCAACATGCAAAGCGCGCACTGTGCGTGGCCCACTTAGGGCGTGGCATGTAATAAATTATATAAACAGAACTGCCTGCGCAAGTCAGTTTGCTAACGACCTTTGAGAAAGAGGCATAAAGCCTTGAAACGCGTCAGGTCATAAGAGAATGTACCAAGGAGCAGCAACGTGAGTTTTTCCTCAAATGAAAACCGGATGGTGCAGTCTGCTGGGAGTGCGCCCTAGAAGCTTGGACGTTTGGTGGATATATATATATATATATATATATATATATATATATATATATATATATATATATATACATAAAGGTATATATATATATCCATTCCCTCTGAGGCTCCCTTTTCCCTCTTTCTTATTCTCCCTCCCTCCAATGTGCACCTCTTTGGCTTACATTTTTATCTTTTCTCTTTTTATTATGTTTTGCCTTCATTTGTCTTTTCCCCCTTTTCTCTCACCCTCAACTCATTCACACCCTTCATTTACAACAGTCTCTCTCTCTCCCTCTTCTCTCCCAATCCATTATACATACCTCTGTTAAACTTTTCCTTTCTTCCCACTCACTCACCCCCTCCATCTACCCCTTCTCTTTCTTACTTGTCTCTACTACTTCTATTTCCGTCTGCAACACCTAGGGCAAGCAAAAAGATTTTTGCCATTCCTAGTTCAAAATACATCAATATACACCACCCATTGGAGCAACAGTACCAAATTTGCTGCTTGTACTGGAAATATCACACTCCCTGCTGGTGGCAGCCGAGGCATTCGCCTAGTATAATCTTCGCCAAAAATTGCCCCACTGTCATGTGTCCTGAACTTTCCTCTATTCTCACAGCGACTTTCTTTTATCATTAATTGCATTCCTTTTCTTAAATTCATGAGCCTCACACTTTTTAGGTCGAGCCTAGAGGGAGCGCGCATGCGCTGCTCGTTCTGTGAGACTGCTGTAGTAGAGTATGGGAGAGAAGCCGTGCCCACTCTCCTCCCATATTTTTCATTGGCTTGTGTCATTGTCTTTCGTAAATGCTGCCTTCGGAATCGTTAATAGGCTTGTGAGTCCCTCCTTAGTATGCCCTAGCCTTCTTTTGTAACCTCCCATGGCTACTGGCCCTTTACTTCGGTTGTTACACAGGACCTGTTATTTAGTCTGTAAGCACTATTTACTTTATTGAGTTTCTCTTACTGCAGGCCGGACATGCGCTGCTTCTGCTGACGCCGCTTGTATTGTTTTAAGCAGCATGGTCGCCCGGTAACACGGGCGCCTACTTTCAATCACTTTAACCAGGCATTATCTTGTGTCTGTCTCAGCCGCCCCCCCCCCCCCTGTAAAATGGATTTAGAAATGATTAGCAAATTAAGTCATGTGAATTCCAGGTAGCACATGATTGTGTGCTAATGGGCTGAAGCTGACAACAGCACAACTGTGTTACATGTCATCTGCACTAAGCCACCTGATGGGTTGTTTTCGAAGGCCTGTTTTATTAACAACAACAACACCAATACCACCACCACCACCAATACCACCACCACCACCAATACCACCACCAACATCAATACCAAACCCTCCACCACCACCAATACCACCACCACCACCAATACCACCACCACCAATACCACCACCACCAACACTGCCAATACCACCAATACCACCACCACCAATACCACAACCATCACCACCAAAACCACCAATAGCACCACCAATACTACCACCAATACCACCACCACCACCCCCACCAATATCACCACCACCAATACCACCACCACCAATACCACCACCACCACCAATACCACCACCACCACCAATACCACCACCAGTACCAGTACCACCACCAATACCATCACCACCACCAATACCACGACCAATACCACCACTAATAACACCACCACCACCAATACCACCGCCACCAGTAATATCACAATCACCAAAACAACCACGACCAATATCACCATCAATACCACCACCTCCACCACCACCAATACCAACACTAATACCACAAATACCACCACCACCAATACCATCACCAATTCCACCACCACCACCAATACCACCACCAATACCACCACCAATACCACCACCACCAATATCACCGCCACCAATACCACCACCACCACCACCAATACCACCACCAATACCAACACCACCACCACCAATACCACCACCACCACTAATATAACCCCCACCAATGCCATCACCAGCAATACCAACACCACCACCAAAACCACCACCACCACCAATACCACCACCACCAATACCACCACCAATACCACCACAACCAATACCGCCACAACCAATACTGCCACCATCAATACCACCACCACCAATACCACCACAACTAATACCGCCACCATCAATACCACCACCAATACCACCACCACCAATACCACTACCACCACCAAAACCACCACCACCAATACCACGACAAACAATCCAATACCACCACCACCAATAACAATACCACCATCAAAACCAATACCACCACCAATACCAATACTATCACCACTAATACCACCACCACCAATACCACCACCAATACCACCACCAATATCACCACCAATACCAATATCACCACCACCAATACCACCATAAATACCACCAACTCCACCACTACCAATTGCACTACCTATACCACAAATACCACCACAATACCACCACCAATACCACCACCAATACCACCACCACCAATACCACCAACACCAATACCACCACCACCACTACCACCATAATTATCACCACCACCAATACCACCACTACCACCAATACCACCACCACCACCACCACCAATATCACCACCAATACCACCACCAATACCACCACCACCAATACCACTACTACCAATACCACCACCACGACCAATACCACCACCACTTCTAATACCACCACCAATACCACCACCAATACCACCACCACCAATACCACCACCATCAATACCACCAACTCCACCACCAGCAATACCACCAGCAACACCACCACCACCAATACCTCTGCCACCATCAATACCACCACCACCAATACCACCACCACCACCAATACCACCACCACCAATACCACCAACCCCAATCCAATACTACCACCATCAATACCACCGCCAATACCAATACCACCACCAATACCAATACCACCACCACCAATACCACCACCACCACCACCAATACCACCACCACCAATACCACCACCAATACCATCACCACCAATACCACCACCACCAATCCAATACCACCACCACCAATACCAATACCACCACCAATATCAATACTACCACCACTACCAATACCACCAATATCACCACCATTATCACCAATACCACCAGCACCAATACCACCACCAATACCACCACCACCAAAACCAATACCACCACCTCCAATACCACCACCACCAATGCCGCCACTAATACCACCACCAATACCACCACCACCAATACAACTACCACCACCACTACCACCACCACCAATACCACCGGCACCAATACCACCACCAATACCACCAATACCAATACCACGACCAATACCACCACCACCACCAATACCACCACCACCAATACCACCACCACCACCAATACCACCACCACCAATACACCACCAATACCACCACCACCAATACCACCACCACCACCAATACCACCACCACCAATACCACCACCAATACCACACCAATATCACCACCGAAACCCCCACCAATAATACCACCACCAATACCACCACCACCACCAATACTACCACCACCACCAGTACCACCACCACCAATACCACCAACCCCAACCCAATACTACCACCACCAATACCAATACCACCGCCAATACCAATACCACCACCAATACCAATACCACCACCACCAATACCACCACCGCCAATACCACCACCACCAATACCACCACCAATACCATCACCAATACCACCACCACCACCAGTACCACCGCCACCAAAACCACCACCACCAATCCAATACGACCACCACCACCAATACCACCACCAATATCAATCCTACCACCACCACCAATACCACCAATACCACCACCATTACCACCAATATCACTATCACCACCAATACCACCAGCACCAATACCACCAACACCAATACCACCACCCCCAATACCACCACCTCCAATACCACCACCAATACCACCACCAATACCACCACCAATACCATCACCACAATACCACCATCACCACCAATACCACTACCAATACCACCACCACCAATCCCACCACTAATACCACCACCAATACAACTACCACCAGCACTACCACCACCACCAATACCATCAGCACCAAAACCCCCACCACCACCAATACCAAAAAATACCAATACCACCACCAATACCTGCACCACCACCAATACCACCACCACCAATACCACCACCACCACCACCAATACCACCACCAATACCACCACCAATGCCACCACCACCACCAAAACCCCCACCAATAATACCACCACCAATACCACCACCACCAATACCACCAATACCAATACCACCATCACCAATACCAATGTCACCACCACCACCAATACTACCACCAATACCAATACCACCACCACCAATACCACCACCAATATCAATACCACTACCACCACCAATACCACCACCAATAGCACCACAAATACCACCACCATTAATACCACCACCATCAATACCACCACAAATGCCACCAATACCACTGCCAGTATCATCACCACCAATACCACCACCACCAATACCACCACCATCAATACCACTAGCACCAATACCACCACCACCACCAATACCACCACCACTAATACCACCACCACCACCACCAATACCACCACCCCACCAATATCACCACCACCAATACCACCAACCCCAATCCAATACTACCACCACCAATACCAATACCACCGCCAATACCACCACATATACCAATACCATCACCACCAATACCACTACCACCAACACCACCACCACCACCAATACTACCACCACCAATACCACCACCACCAATATCACCACCAATACCACCACCACCAATATCACCACCAATACACCACCAATACCACTAAAACCACGACCACCTCCAATACCACCACCACCAATACCAATACCACCACCAATACCAATACTAACACCACCACCACCATTACCACCACCATTACCACCAATACCACCATCACCACCAATACCACCAGCACCAATACCACCAACACCAATACCAATACCACCACCAATACCACCACCACCAATACCAATGCCACCACCACTACTACCACCAATACCAATACTACCACCAATACCAATACCACCACCAATACCACCACCACCACCAATACCACCACCAATACCACCACAAATGCCACCAATACCACCACCAATAACACCAATACCACCACCACCAATACCACCACCACAAATACCACTAGCACCAATACCACCAATACCACCACCACCAATACCACCTCCACCAATACCACCACCAATACCACCACCACAAATATCACCACCACAAATACCACCACCAATACCACCACCACCACCAATACAACCGCCACCAATACCACCACCAATACTATCACCACCAATACCACCACCACCAATATCACCACCACCAACACCACCACCAACAATACCACCACCAACAATACCTCCACTACCACCACCACCACCAATACCACCACTAATACCATCAACTCCACCAATACCACAACCAATACCACCACCACCACCAATACCACCACTAATACCACCACCACCACCAATACCACCACCACCACCAATACCACCACCAATATCACCACCACCAATAACACCATGAATACCACCAATACCACCACCCCCAATACCACCAACTCCACCACCACCAATACTGCCACCAATAGCACCACCACCAATATCACCACCACCAATACCACCACCACCAATACCACCACCACCAATACCACCACCAATACCACCACCACCTATACCACCACCACCAATACCACCACCACTAATACCACCAATACCACCACCACCAATACCACCATCAATACCACCACCACCAATACCACCACCACCACCAATACTACCACCACCAATACCACCACCACCAATCCAATACCACCACCAATACCAATACCACCACCACCAATATCACCAAACCACCAATACCACCACCACCACCAATACCACCACCACCAATATCACCACCAATAACATCACCACCACCATTACTACCATCACCACTAATACCACTACCAATATCACCACCAATAACATCACCACCACCATTACTACCATCACCACCAATACCACTACCAATACCACCACCAATACCACCACCAATACCACCACTAATACCACCACCACCACCAATACCACCACCAATACCACCACCACCAATATCACCACAACCAAGACCACCACCAATACAACCACCACCACCACTACCACCACCACCAATACCACCAACACCACCAATACCACCATCAATGCCACCACCAATGCCACCACCACCACCAATACCACCACCAACCACCAATACCACCACCAACACCACCTCCACCACCAATACCACCACCACCACCAATACCAGCACCAGTACCACCACCACCACCAATACCACCACCAATACCACCAATACCACCACCACCAATACCACCAATACCAGCACCACCAATACCACCGCCACCAATACCACCAATACCAATACCACCACCACCATCACCAATGCTACCACCACCAATACCAGTACCACCAATACCAGCACCACCAATACCACCACCACCACCACCAATACCACCACCACCAATGCCACCACCACCAATATTAATACCACCACCTCAGCGCCTCTCGCTCACTAGTAATAGCAGGGGCACTGTACGAGGCCGGAGCTACAGCCGAGACCATCTCTCCCCCCCATGCCTGCCATAAAGCACAGCCTACCCTGCACCAGGAGGTGAAGCCAGGGCCCTACTAGAGCTGGAGTGTTTTTTATTTGGCCAAAGATAGCAATGACATTACACAATGCCACACTACACACTCAAATCATGGAGAGGGCAGGAAATTGCCCCCCACTCTTCCTCCTGAGCCGCAACAGTGTAATCACAGAGCGAAAGGTGTTGGAGCACTTTGTTAGTGTTTATAGCTCGGATCATATGTAACTTTCACTTCACACTTTGTGTCTGTGTAATTTACAACACTTACACATCTTCTTCACTGCACTATTTATCACTACTTTGAAGATGTCGCAGGCCAGTCTCTTCCTCTGATATTTACAATCTAACAAGAGGTCGAGAAGGCCCTTTATTGCAATGCAATAGGTCTCGCATTTGCGAGAGTTTAAGGTATTAGTATTGTAAATAACAATGCCTTTTATTTATGTTTTAAAACCGTAAACATAAATAAAAGGCATTGTCAGTTACAATGCCAAAAGCTCAAACTCGTGTGAATGTGAGACCTATTGCATTGCAAATGCTTGTTTTCTCAACAATCCACCTTCCTTTCTCTGTCTTATATACCATCTTCTCTCACACTTTTCACGTTTTTCATTTGCACACCCATTCTGCCCATCCTCTGATATCCAGCTCTCTTTATCTGTCTTGTTTCTCTCAAGCTCAGCACACAGGCTACACTTCCTCACAGTTGTATCTCGCACACTACTTTCTAACATGCTGCTTTCACAAACTTCTTTTCACAACATTTTCTCAGAGGCCCTAATTTCTGTCCCACACCCTCCCCTTACAATCCTATTTTCACTCACACACAGTCGCACCCTCAACTGTCAATTATATCTTTCTCTAACAAATACATGCACACATTCCGTTCCCTCTTTCAAATCCTCCTTTACTTCACAAATCCCTCTTATGTGCCCTTCTCACACACTTAACCAACCTTGATGAAGAGTATAAAAAAATGAAAACATTAGGGGAAAACATTTGGAATTTAATAAACTAGGGTAGTGGATTAGCAATGCATATTATTGTACTAAATGTGCTCGTAAAGTGAACTGAATATGTCACTAACGCATACTGCAGAAAATATGTTACAAAACTAGCTGAACTGGTTGTACCGTCTGCTTTGTATCCTTCACTCTGTCATGCGGAGACGGAAGCAGGTGTGGATCCGGCTATTTTATGCCAAATCTCAGCAATGATTACATTAAATAAAGTTTGTTTGTGAGGAGATAATTTAGAACCAAAGAGCTAGCGGGGTGGCCATTCTCAGTCGAGTGACCTGTCATGTCAGCACTTGTCCATTTAGCTCAGTAAAACTACCTGTAATGAGGAAGAACTTAAGTATTTCATTATTTTGCTTGAGAGGTATGTTTCAGATAAAAAAATATACTGGCTGAATATAGATGGTTTTAAATTCAAACAATGTTTGGCTGGCAGACAGGATATTTTTTACTCTAGAAATGGTCGAATAACAGGGTCATAGCGCAGACCCCTGCATTACAGAGGGAGTCCCAACCTTTGAGGGTCTCCCAACCCTACAGGGGGCCGCCATTCAACCAAAGCCAATGAATATCTGTGAGATATGTGAGACTAAGGGGCCCCTTTTCACATTTCAGAGCGGGCCCTATCATTTTGCATTACGCTACTTCCAGATGACCTTTATTAATTGTAAAAAAAAAAAGAAAAATGGCCTTTGGAGACAAGGTGACTCAGTCGGGTAACTCACCACAGTGAGCAGGTGCAAGCTCAGAATCTCAACTTTCAAAAAAATCATACTGATCATTTGGCTTCAAGGCAGTCCTCTCCCTGGGACAGTAAAATGGCCAGACCTACCAACCTCTAAAAAAACTCACTGTGTGAGAGGAGGGGCGGTGGGGTGTGACAGGGCCTGGGGTGGGGGCAGGACTTTGAACATATTACCTCCCGCCATATAAGCGCTTCTTAGAGGGTGTGGCCATTGAGAGGAGGGTGGGCTCTGTACAAGTCACTGCCCGTGAGCGACTCTACCCACCTAATAAAAACATACTGAGGTTTCAAAAGCTGCTGTTGATGTCCTGGGGAGGTTGCAAAACCCTGATGGACATCAGTTGTGGTCAGCTTCCACACAATATGAGTTGGAAAAATGTTTCTGCAGGGGTAACATTGTGTGCCACCGTGTGATAGCGGCTCTTCATCAGGTGACTGTGTGAAAGGAACCAATATCGTGTGACATACTTTCGTGCTGTGTGAGTTGGCAGGCCTGTATGGTGTTTGTCTTATAATCAGTGCTTTAAGAGGCATGAAAAAAGGTAGAGGGATCTCTAAAAAGGACTTGGCAAAAGCATAACTTGGAATCTTTTCAAAGAGTCTTGGCTTATGCAAATAAGGGCATGGCTTAAGACATGTATGCTAAAATACTTTGCTTCTCATAGCGAGCTATCTGATGACTTTTATGGTGCTTCTCTGTTTCTTCGTATTACATCCAGCTACATCAAGCAACATCCAAAACATATACTTAAAACAAGTCAGACCTAATGGCTTTGCCAATGCTTGTTAGCAGTATCAGACAAATAAATAAAAACATCAGTGATATTGCTGTGAATAACTAGAATTGACATTTTTTAAACTGTGAAAACACAAGACTGTGAATGAAACATTACTAGGGTCTGTGGAAGGGGTAGTGGCCTTTGGTGTGTCTCAATCACTCAAATACAACATAGAAAATCCTTGGGTCTTTCGTGAAGAAGTCAACGGGCAGAGACACTAACAAAATCACACAGACCTGGCTGTGGGATAATCCCTTTCAGGACGTAATCCCTCTCCCACCAAAGGTGGCATGCTTCATCATCTGGGATTCTCCTCTTGGTGAAAAAACCTAGTTCCACCAAGGGCTACAACCCCCTCTCTGAGAGGGAGGAGCTCAGGGATGTTTTGGTACCTACTATAAAAGGATATTCTAAATCCACCAGATGAGAGAGAATGGGTTTGGGAGAGGGGCACAGCGCAACAAAAGTACTGTTATGTCTGGGTAGAATACCTCACCTCTACCTGGTGACAGCTCAGGGGGGGGCACCGCCTCTCCGTCGATACCCCGGACCTGTCGGGGTATCGACGGAGAGAGCGGTGCCCCCTTCCCTGAGCTGTCGCCAGGTAGAGGTGAGGTATTCTACCCAGACATAACGGGTACAGTCACCTTCTTTGAACTGAAACCGGATTTACCAGTGGTTCCGTATTTCAGTATCACTTTTACACTTTGTGTTTTTTATTCACTTGTTCAAACTGCAGCAGCATCTCTTTAGGTCCTGATGAAAGCCCTGACACCTTGCGGGTCATCATAGCTGAAACATGTTGACCTTACATTTCGTCTGGACACATGCGGTTTAAATCCATACTGCAGGTGCACTGTTTTTAATCCTGACAGTGAGAACACACAAATAAAGCACATATTTGTTCTCTCTAGTTAGTTTTAATATCACTCCCTACACGTTAAGAAATGTTATTTGTTGCACTGCGCCCCTCTCCCAAACCCATTCTCTCTCATCTGGTGGATTTAGAATATCCTTTTAGAGCAGGTACCAAAACATCCATGAGCTCCTCCCTCTCAGAGAGGGGGTTGTAGCCTTTTGGTGGAACTAGGTTTTTTCACCAAAATGAGAATCCCAGATGATGAAGCATGCCACCTTTGGTGGGTGAGGGATTACGTCCTGAAAGGGATTACCCCACAGCCAGGTCTGTGTGATTTTGTTAGTGTCTCTGTCCGTTGACTTCTTCACAAAAGACCCAAGGATTTTCTATGTTGTATTTGAGTAAATAATTGGGGATGCAATCCTGTGCAGGTCTCTAAACTTTTCCCTAGGACCCTCCTCCTAATCTTTTTTGTGTCTCAATCACTCCCATTATCCAATTTATATCACTTTCTTCTCCAGTCAATTACTCTGTTGGATACGCAGGCCCTTTTTCTCCCATCTTTCTTAAATCCTCCATCTGTATATGTCACAATTCGTCTTTTTCCTTTTGGGACTGTTTTCCACTCTCTCCTTCTGCACGGATTTGCTTTCATCGCTCCACTCCCCCATCCCTTTCCTCATGCATACACACCACCCACTCACCTGTAAGCACTGCTTTTATTTCCTTTGGCACTGTCCACATTTTACCAGCTATACAACTCCTTTCCACATTTTCTCAGAGGATCACAATAACTTTTGGCACATATGACCATTGCTCTGTGCACTCTGCGGAGAGGCCAATGACTGAATGTGCATGCAGTCTGCACACCTTTATGATCCACTGACAGGCACTGCGAAAAACTTGCACTGCTTTCGGGCTCGACCTCTGAGCTCTTCATTGTACACCATTATAAAATTCCACCGCAACCTGAAGGCACTCAGACAAAAATAATATGTAGAATGAAAAAACCTGCAGAAATGCACCTTGATAAAAGCAAATACTCTTAAGGCAAGATGACGTAAAACATGTGAAATCCGTGTACCTGTGTAATTGGTCTGCGTCCGGAAGACAATGACACGTGCAGCCGCTACCCATCTGGAGGGAACCGCTTTCGTCAAGCTCCATGATACGAGTGGAGCTTGACGAAAGCGGTTCCCGCCAGACGCGTAGCGGCTGCACGTGTCATTGTCTTCCGGACGCGCACCAATAACACAGGTACAGGATTGTCGTGTGCTGTTATTCCTTGTCTGCTACCGATACCTGGAGCATATACATCCCTTTGGAAAAGCAGACCCTCTGCATTCTCCGCTCCGGAGGCCACATTGGATTACTCGTATTGTCGTGTTTCCTTCTCATCCAGCTGCGCAACTCTGCGCTTTCACTTCTCCTATCAGCTCCCCCTCCCCTCACTGGGTGCCCGGCTGGGTCCCATGTGAGTAATACCCTTCCTTTTTCACTTTTCACTTCCGTGTGGCGCACTTCGATCACGCTGGCAGTTTATCCTGCGCCTCAGATGTCCCTACATTATTAGGTCCAGAAGAGACCCCGTATCCTCTTAGGGGTTGAAACGCCGTCGACACAAGCAAAGCGAACCATTCATCATCGCCTATTATTACATAAGGACGCTGTCTCTATTACTAATCACTTAAGATGGTCGACTTTTATAACTTTTGGAAACCAAATGTATTTGTCACAAATATGTCACTACAATTTTAGGTTCCATGTTCACTGGGGACACATTGCACTGTTTCTTCTTAAAAATTTGCATTTATATTTACATAAACAACTATTATGTATACCAAATATTGAGTTGTATATGGTTTTTCTCCTTTGGATATCGACCTAACTCTTACCTACATTGCGATTGCGCATACTAGTATCATTATTATTTACATTGTCCCGCAGGCCCACTATTAGCATTTCATTTATAGGCCCTGGGCACATATAGTGCACTTTATTAGCGACTTATTGGCAAACTACCTATGCCTATTGTGGATAAACCAATGTCACCATATTTAGGGGAGTGAGCACAAGCACTTTAGCAGTGGTAAGCAGTAGTAAAGTGTCCAGAGCCCTAAAACCAACAAATACAGTTCAGCAAAAAGTGAGCCAAAACAGGCAAATAATTTGGGGGCAGACCATCCTAAGGCTGACAGTCCTAACACGTGTCCCACCCAGCTGAAAGTTGGGAGAGCTACCCAAACTCTTGGGAGTTCTCATCACTAAGGCGGAAGAACCTAAAGAGACCATCAGCATTGGTGTGGTCTGTCCTAGGTCTGTGTTCCAAGGTAAAGTCCATTCCCTGTAGGGAGATAGAAGCCCTTAACAATTTTGGATTCTCACCCCTCATTTGCATTAGACACCTGAGGGGCCTGTGGACTCTATGAATCCAGAAGTGAATCCCAAACAGGTATGATCTCAAATTCTTCAGTGCCCAGACCACAGCAAAGGCTTCCCTTTCAATAGCACTCCACCCCTGTTCCCTGGGAAGTAACCGCATAGAGATGAAAGCTGCAGGTTGGTCTAGGCCCTCTTCCTTAATTGTGAAAGTACTGCCCCTATACCATGTTCTGAGGCATCAGTTTGAACAACGAATTCCCTTGGAAATTCAGGGGCCTTGAGCACAGGGGCTGTGCACATGGTCTGCTGTAGGGATTTAAATGTTTTTTGGCATGCCTCTGTCCAAATCACATTTCTGGGTTGTTTCTTTGAGATCAGCTCAGTTAAGGGGGCCACTATGGTGCCACATCCCTTGTCAAACCTCCTGTAATATCCTGTGAGGCCTAAGAAGGCTCTCACCTCTGAGTTTTTGTGAGCTCCCAGGCCATGATGATGGCTCTATCTTGGCCTGGAGGGGCTGCACCTTACCCCCACACACCAGGTGTCCTAGGTACACAACAGACCCCTGCCCTATCTGGCAGTTACTGGCATTGATAGTCAGGCCTGCATCTCGCAGGGGCTGAAGCACTTCCTAGGAAGTGAAAGCAGTGGTCTTTCCAGCTGTTACTGAAGACAGCTATGTCATCCAAGTAAGCAGCACTGAAGGCCTCCATACCAGCCAAAACCTGGGTCACCAGCCTCTGGAAGGTGACAGGGGCATACTTGAGCCCAAAGGGCATCACCCTAAATTGATAGTGGGCCTCTGGAGTGGAGAAGGCAGACCTCTCCCTGGCTTCTTCAGTTAGGGCAATCTGCCAGTATCCTGAAGTAAGATCAAGAATACTCAGGAACTGGGCAGCCCCTAATCTGTCAATCAGTTCATCTGTCCGGGGGATGGGATGAGCATCAGTTTTGGTAACTGAATTGAGCGCCCTGTAATTTACACAGTACTTGAGTTCAGGTGTAGTGCCCGGTGGGACAGCTTTTGGTACCAGCACCACAGGGCTGGACCAGGGGCTACTAGAAGGTTCAAACACCCCCAATTAAAGAATTTTAGAAACCTCATCTTTGATACTGGCTCTCACTCTTTCTGACAGCCTATAGATTTTATTCTTGACAGGGAGGCTGTCTACTGTGTCAATGTTATGGGTACACAAGTGTGTAACCCCAGGAGTGAGGGAAAACAGAGAGGAGAATTGTCCCAGCAACTGGCGACAGTCCCTCCACTGTTATTCAGTCAGGGTATGGGAAAGGTTTACACCTTCCACTGACCCATCCTTCTCTTTGGAGGCTAGAAGGTCAGATAGTGGCTCACTCTCCTCTTCCCTCCCTTATCTGTCACCAACAACATGGTGACCCCAGACATCTCAAAGTGAGGTTTGAGACGGTTGAGGTGGAGAACTCCTAGGGGCTGTCTGGGGTCTTGATGCC
The DNA here is from genome assembly GCA_963921515.1 of Calotriton arnoldi. Taxonomy (NCBI): domain Eukaryota; kingdom Metazoa; phylum Chordata; class Amphibia; order Caudata; family Salamandridae; genus Calotriton; species Calotriton arnoldi. The sequence goes on from CAWUFW010012293.1 coordinate 16,850, forward strand.
CACCAAGTTGGTGACCTCCTCTTCCTCTCAATAATCTCATAAGACCCAGTCCAAAGGTCTTGGAGGGCCCCGGGATCCACGGGCTCCATCACCCTCACTTTCTGCCCAGGCTAAAATTCCAGTGGTAGCCGTTTGGTCATACCAATGTTCCATCACATTCTGTCTGGCCTCTAAGTTGACAGAAGCCTGTTTCCACAACTTGGCCATCTAGTTCCTAATGGCCAGCATGTAGCTAACTACATCCTGGAGAGGTTTCCTGGGAGCTTGTTCCCAGTCTTTCTTTACAAGACTGAGAGGTCCCCTTACAGGATGACCATACAGAAGCTCAAAGGGGCTAAAGCAAACCCCCTTCTGTGGTACCTCTCAGGCATGGCTAGTGGATGACCCACTTACATCTCAGGGCCTTAGACAGGCCTCTGATCATGCCCTTGAGGGTCTTGTTGAGCAAGCCCGTTGCTTTGTGGATGGTAGGGAGGAGAGAACATATAGGTAACTCCACACTCCTTCCACATTCACTGCATGTAAGCAGACAGGAAGTTGGTGGTCCTGTCAGACACCACTTCCTTGGGGAAACCCACTCGGGTAATAATCCCCATCAGGGCCGTACCCACTGCTGGTGCAGTTGTAGACCTCAGATGTATGGATGGACTCTGGGTATCTTGTGGCACGACCCACCAGAACCAGGATAAACTTGTGACCAGATGTGGTCTGGAGATCCATGGGCCCTACAATGTCAATGCCCACCCTCTTAAAGGGAGTGCCAACAGCAGGCAGAGGATTCAGGGGAGCTTTCAACTTCTGCCCTGTCTTACTGCTGACCTGGTAGGTCAAGCAAGTCCTACAGAACGTGTCTGAGGAAATCTTCATCCAGGGCCAATAAAAGTGGGATACAAGCCTGGCAAAGGTCTTGTCCTGCCCCAGATGTCCTGCCAGGGATATTTCATAAGCCAGCCCCAGTAGTAGGACCCTAAAGCATTGGGGAACTACCAGTGCCCTTGTTGCCCCATGCACAGGTACCTTAGGCTCATTATACAGGAGGCCATCCTCCAAGTAAATGTGGTGGTTCCCAGAGGCATCACCAGCTGCCTGGGCTTCGGCCTGTTGCCTCATGCCCTCCAGGGTTGGGCACTCTTTCTGTGCCTTGCAGAACTCCTCCCTGGTGGGTCCCCCCTCTCCTTGTTATCAGCAAGTTTAGGGAGGTCACCAAGTGAGGCAATGTCCTCCTCAGTGGGCTCTGTGGCAACCCCCTCTAGTGCCCCATCTACCTCAGCTGGGAGACATTCAGGGGCTGGTTTCCCACTACCCTTGCCCTTCCCTCTTTTGGCAGCTGTCTGGTCCATTTTTTTCCAGGCTCCAGATTTCTCTGACTCCGTTCCCGGGCAGCCATGGACCTGGTGGCTGCACATACCCACTCAGGTAATCCCAATATTTCCAGGTGGGACCTGAGCCCCACTTCCTTTCAGGTAGTATGCTCCAGGTCATTGCCTAACAAACAATCTACAGGCATGACAAGGCTCATTGCTTCAATCAGGAGACCTAAATCCCCACCCCCACTCAAATGGAACAAAGGCCACTGGGTAGTGATCCTCACGCTTGTCAGCAACTACAGCCTGGTGGAATGTATTGGGTAAAATGTCCTCTGTGGCCACTAGTTGGCTCCTTACCATAGTCACATTGGCCCCTGTGTCCCTCTGAGCCTCAACACCTTGCCCATTAATGGAGACCCACTGCCTATAATTCGCAGTATTGGAAGGCATGTGGGCTTTAGAGACCAACTCTTTGTCACCCAGGGGCACTGACTGACTGGGACAAACTCCTCCCCAAGCACTTTACTTGTCACCCGTGATGTCTTACCCCCAGTGGGAGGCTGAGCCCGTTTAGAACATTTGAGATCCCCCTTGTAATGTCCATAATGAAAACACTCATAGCACTTGAGGGGCTTGTTATGACTATTGTCACAGAAGCTCTTTTTCTGGTGGCCAGATTGGGAATGGGACCCTTTCCCCAGAGCACTGTTTTTGGGCCCTTGAGAGAATTCCTTCTTTTTATCTCCCCCCTCCTTCTTCGGGTGAAAACACTGACCACCCTTTCAGGAGTCTCCTGAGAAACCTTGGGCACTCTGTTAATGACCCAGAGGTCCGCCTCTTTAGCAGCTTGCTATCCACTAGGTGCTGGCACAGCTCTGGAACACAAATAATAAACATGTGCTCTCTCAAAATGAGATTGTAAAGCCCAGTGAAATCATCTACTGTGCTGCCGCTCACCCAGGGAATTTGTGGCTACCCCTGAACTTCTGCTTATACCTTTCAAGGGTCAACCCTCATTTCTTGACTAAAATGGCCTTCATAGGGGTTTACTGTGTTTGGTCTTCCACCTCTAGTGTAAGAAGTGTGTCATTCCCCACTGTGGGTCTGTACATCCAAAAGCTACCCCCCCAGTACTCCTCAGGCACCCTGTGCACCCTTAGAGTCACCTCATAAGCGGAGAATCATTTGTCAGTGTCGCCTCCCACCACATAGTTGGGCACCAAGTCTTTTGCTGTGCTGATCCTTCCCTCTCCATGAGACACTGCAGGTATGCTGTAACCACTGCTGCTGGACTCCAGCTTTAATTTGGCTAGCCCCAGTTCCCTTTTGAGCTTCCTCTCCTCCCTCCTGTCCTCCAGCTCCCGGGGGACCAGCCTCTGGTAGATACACTGCCCCCTACTCCTTCCTGAGCATCAGGTGCATCCATGTCATCTGCTGGGGATGGGTTGAGCTCTCCTGGGAGTACAAGACCCTGGTCTGGGTCATCCTCCTCCATCTCTGAAAGTGCTCCCTCATCCTAATTATCAACCACCTCATTCTCTCCTGAAGTGGCCTGCCACCTTTGAACCTCCTCAAAGGTCCTAAGGGCTACCTGCAGATCCAACTTAGTAGCCTTCTTGTCTGCCTTCAGACCCTTCTGTGTGCAAACCTTCAGCAACTCAGACCTGCTGAGGGTATCCAAATTGCAAGTATCCACGGTGCAACAAGTAAAGGTTTGGGGCACTTAAACTTGGAAAAGGGGAGAAAAAGCCAAACAAAAACTAAGGAAAAAATGTAAAAGTTGCAATGGTCTTTTGATGTGGCACAATAGCGTACACCAAGTCACTGTATGGCACTGCACAAACACAAGTCCTATCCTCACCACCAATCACCAATGTTAGAAATTGGGGTTCTGCTTGGCAGAGGTATGCACCCTGTCTATACAGGAATCGCAATCCTAGTCAGGGTAAGTCAGATACACACCCTAAATAAACCTGTGCTCACCTTATGGTAGCTTCGCACAGAGCAGTCACGCTTAACTTAATAGGCAATGTGTAAAGTATTTGTGCAATGCTTCACATAGTAAAAGAGTAAAAACACCCCACAAAAAGATACCATACCTGTTTAGCAAAATAGAGCTTAATTTAATGAACAAAACAAGACCAAAACGACAAAAATCCAATAAGTAGTACCAGAGTTATGAATTTTTAAAGAATATCTTGAAATATAGTGCTTAAAAGCATAAAGCGCCAACCAAGGCCATCTGGTCACGCTTGACCAGGACAAAGTCAAAAGCGATGAAGTGCGGGTCGATTACAGGACCAGCCTTGGTCTGCCGCAAAGTACCTTGTTGAGTCGTCGACGGATCCGAGATGCGAGCAGCAGAGGGGCCATGTGTCCTCGTTGAGCTTCCAGCTTGAGGCGATATGTCACGCAGTCAGCAAGCAATGTACTGGATTATCGAAGATGCATCAGAAAGGAAGGTGCTGCACCATGCAGTCAGCAAGTGATGTAGGGGATCCTAGCAGATGCGTCAAGGGAGATGCTCTGGTTCCGATCACAATTGCAGCACTTGGGGCCCACTTCCAAGGATCCAGGACTGGATTAACACCACTTGGCAGTGCAGGACTTACAGATGGCAGAGTCCAGGTGCTGGTTGTGGAGTGGTGTTGCGGGGATTCTGCTCATACACAGAACTATGCACAAGAAAACAGGACCTCAGTAAATAGGGGTGTACCTCCTATCACCTTAGTACCCAAAATCCCAACCGACTAGCAATAGTGTCTCATTCGGTCTCCTACAAATATCAAGAAGCTACGAATGTTTAGACAACCCAGAACACAAGCACTCCCGACTCACCTCAGAGTCGCGGGAACAAGACACTCTTTCGCTCTCACGTACTTGTCTACAATAAAAATAATCAGAGTCACTAAATAAGTTCAAAATGTTTATTTTGACTATAGTGATTCATGAAACAGTATGCAAACCACAACTAGCAGCAAAATGCATAAGGCAAGAATCATTAGCATTGTTACAATACCATAGAATATAAAAGGAGTCGTCATTTTATAAAGACTGTGAAAAGGCAAAATAACCGGGCCTAATCACCCTCCCCAAGGCAGTAAGAAGTTATTTTATATAACAGAAGATCTCTAGGTGTTATTAGCAGACCCCTACCTAAAAGCCTAAACCCAAGGGTTTACATCATAGGAACAGCAGCGCTCAGCTCCATGGAACGGCTTTCTTCAAGTGTGTTTCAAAAACATGCAATAACGTTATATCAAAGCACGATTCTTCCACATTGCAGCTGTTGGTAACATGTTTTGTCTAGGTAATAGGGACTGACCAGAACAGAATAACAAGAGACATTGTTGACCGACCTTGCACATTATGTTCAGACAGAATTGAAGGGAAGGCTGAGAACGTGAAAAACAATCTGTTATCATGTACAGGGCAGAGGCATAGTGTCACGAAAACAAACGCTTAGCAGAGGTGTGCGCAAAAGCAGCAGCATAGGGCAAGCAAAACTCATGCTAACTTAGCAATGTCGACAATGTGTCTTAGGGCCATATAACCCCATATAACACCCTCCCCCTGGTAAGTCAGTAGGACATAGACAAAAGAACGAAAACAGAGTCCAAAAGTCAGGCTTTGTTTAAAATACTGGTGAGGGACTTTCTAAAAAAAAAAAACTAAAGGCACGTCGAGCTTGAAAAAAAAGAGTCTGTATATCAGACAGTGGAGTAGGGACGAACCAAGTAGTCAATCCATGAAGGTTTGGGTACAAAGGAATGCAATTCCTTCCAATAGTCCATCATTGTCATTGGTGGAAAAAAGCGAAGACATCCAATTCAGTAAGTCGAAGGAACAATCATGTTCCTCACAAACAGGAGCATCCAAAAATAGAAAAGGCAAACTTGCGTGATATTCAATGAAACTTCGTTGTAGGAAAGTCTGCGCAGCCGCACAGATATCCCATTGATCCAAGATCCCAAGTAAAGCTGCACGTGTCATCTGACCATCCACAGAACAGGCCACGTCCTTGCGTCTCTAAGGGACCCATCAACCGGCTAAAATCAGGGATTGAACACCACGTGTTTGATAAGCAAAGCTCCATCGCCCAGGAGAAATGACATCGTTTGCAATGAAGCACTGGTTGCACGCAAGTAAAATAGGCAAAGCGGAATGTCAAGTCGTAAGTTACGCCAAGTGTGGCTAAAGGCAAGCATCCAAAAGCCTCATATAGGCGATCACGATACAGTTGTAGCTGTGCAGAGCCACAAAGCGAGCAGCCATTGCGAAGCACAAGGAGGAGAAGCAGAACTCCAGCTGCCAGCGCCAATATTAAGGGGAAACCTCCGAAGACGCTGGAAAATATAGAATGAATAAAAGCCGGTATGACCCCGAATATAGTTGAAAGGAAGAGACCAGGCCAGATCCCACACATTTAAAAAAATGGGCAAGGCCTGTTGTATCAGATGCATTAAATATTTGGTGAATGAGTTCCCCAAAATGAAGTGGGAAGTTAGTGTTAAGAAGCGACTGTATCTCACTGGACGTCCTTGCCACCTGCAATCTGAATGTTTCACGGGCGGAAGTGAGGGCCACCTCCTGTTGGAATAACAGGGATTTGAGCCTGCTCAACTTATTGAACTCTGTTTTCAAAGTCGGAATGGAAGGCCAAAGTGAAGAATCTAAACTCCCTTGCGGGGGCGGGAAAATGACATTACTACAGCAAGTTACGTGCTGGGAAACAGTTACCAAGTATGGGACACCCGTCCGCAAACCACAGCAGTCTTGATTGTTTAAAATGAGATAGCTGCCGTTAGTAAGCAATGTAAAGACAGGCGTGATGGATGTTACTGGGGTCCCCTTCAAAAAGCAAGCTAGATTGGGCGCTGACACATTACACTCGCCATGCAACTTAACGTGTTTGCACACAAGAGAGTGGCCCACTACCGAATCACACTCCTCCCCTGTGAGGAAAACTTCTTTATCCTCCCTCAAACACCGATAAGCAAAGGGTAGCACCCATAATTCATGCAGAAAAGCTGTGCCAAGCGGTTCAAAGCGGCCAACAGGAAAGTGTTGCATACATGATTTAAATTGGAAAAGGGCAAAGTGATTATGCCATGAATTAACCAAACAGCAGAGTCCGTTTCTGCTACAGAGAACGGCAAAGGCTCCAATTGTTCAATATGTAACAGCGTGTATACAGCATCTTTCATGGACATAAACTTCTGTTTATCAGTCAGGTTAAAAGGCAAAAATAAAGTGGTGGCATTTAAATAATCCCAAGGCACTTTACCCATTTTCAGTGTCTGCAACGTCCAAGCAAATTGCATGACCGACCTTAACTGATTCTGACCATGATATAACACAGAAACATCACTTTGCACAGTATCTATTACAGAAGAAACAATATTATCTAAGGTGTAGATGCGTGAAGAAAGCGTGTTAATGCTGTTGTCCACCACAGCAAGGACTTTTTCCAAGTTTGCCTGGTCAATTTGACGCAGACGGAAGGCAGCTTCCATCTGTGAAAGTTTCCAAATTTCATTATAAGAGGCATAAAGAAATCTCTTGGCCCGTGGATTACGTGGGCCTAGGAGAAAATCAGCCAAATCGATATCATTCGACAGGATCGAAAGGTGCTGTTTAACAGATGCAAGGATAGAGTGTTCTAGCCACTGCTGGCACAATTTACCTACCGAGTATGTAGTCACAGAATGAAGAGGTGGATAACGAGGGTCAGGCTTAGTCTGAATGAAACCAGGTGTCACATTATAGAAACGCAACTGGCATGCATTTGTATTAGTTTGCCACAACAACCATCCCAATGGATCAATTTCAGAAACATTAAAGGAGGCATTTGGAAGGAGAGCCTGCAAAGCCTCAATGGGGTAATTATTATGCAACTGCCAATCATCATATTCAGCTAATGATGGAATGGAGGGGGTATTTAGGTTTTTGACAGTTGCAAGGCCATAACAGGATGTTTGGTAAATGGTTCTATTTAAAAACAGCAATTGAGTCGGGATCAGGCAGGCACGATGTAATGCCTCAGTGCCCTGAACCTGCCATGGCTTTGTGCCCCAGATTAATTTTAAATCTATAGTCTGTTTCCAATGGTCATAACCGTGTGTGGCCAACTGCGTTCTAAAAGAGTTGGCGTAAATTAGTTTAGTGTGTGATAACAGGTATTTAGATGTAGGGGATTTCTGAAGCCGAAAAAAGTAGGATTCAGGATTGGTCAAATCATAATCCGAGAAATAGGTGAACTTATTTCTAAGAGTTGTAGAACTCCCTTTTAAGGGAGTGGGACAATGTTCCCATTGGGTAAAATTTAAAACAGGTCTCATGGTGTTTGTTTTGTGTAAAAAACGATGCCCATAATGTTGATAGCAAAAGAGATCACCATAATTGGCAGAATTTAAATATAAATCTTCAGCATAAAAGGCAGCATAATATTTTAAATCCAAAAACAATGCATGAACTGCCTGCACATCCCAATCATCCGAATGTATGTCCCGTGTCACCACATCTCTTAATGAGACGCGAAATACGTATGGAACTCTAAGGACCTCAGTAGGCCCATGGATTTCGTAAGCTACTTTGTCCCAAACGATGCCATCATGAACAGGAAAAGTTGAAATATTCACAAAAGTCTTGTCACGTTTCATTACATGGGACGAGGTGTGAGGAGCCAAATTTCCATCGACCATTTTTACTGCAGAGCGTTCAGGGAGATAATGGCCATTTATAAGTAAAAAGAACACTGTCACAAATCCAATTGACATGAAAAGAAATAACATGATAAGTACCAACCAAATGTAGGTCCATGGGGGAACAAAGTATGTCTTTATGAACCACGAGTAAAAAATACGCAACTTAGATTTAGGTGCATCAGGCAAACTGGATGATGAGGAGGACGAGGCAGAAGAAAGGTGTGCCGGTTCTCCTTCACAGGCACTCACTGGACTTGCAAGCAAAGGTGAAAGCGTTGAATCGTCCATTCGTACTCTTGGGCTAGACGGTATCTCACACATGGAATCAGTAGCCGGAAAAGGTCACACAAGATCCATTGCTGAAGATCAATTACAGTGTCCATCATATGAGCAGACATTCTTGTGGCAGCAGGTGATGACAAAGTTAACGGTGCTAAAGGTATTGCGTTGCACCAAGCTGCAGGTGTCACACTATTCAGAATCGGCCACACGGTGTAACTTGACATTGTCCACTGAGATGTATCTGTTGTCTTTGTGACCTGGCAATGGTGGTAGAATGACAGTACGAGTACCCTTCAGTCCAAGTACAGAAACCGGAGCACGATAAGAGGGACCAAAATCTGTTTTTGTTTCCAATCTTCTCCCGCACTAGATCTCCAACTTTAGGAAGCCAACCGGTAACAGGAATCAGTTGTGCATCAGCAGGCGAAGATGGTAAATGCTCAGTTGCCAGAGTATCACTGGACTTTTGTAGATCCTGTAACATAGCAGAATGATTATCTACATCAAACTTAGAGGCAGCCGCCACAATGTCCAGACTATCAAGGTCAGGAACAAACATGTGAAAGCCAAAGAGCATTTCATAAGGGGTCCGCTCACCCAGAGATCTTCTAGGGAGATTATTTAGCGCACGTTGGACCCCATACAAGTGGGACAGCCAGTCCCTGCCAGTACCTAAGACTCTAGCTGTCAAGGATTGCTTTAAGTCACGGTTCATTCGCTCCACAACTGAATTGCCCTCAGGCTTGTATGGAGATGAAAACTGCACCTGTACCCCCAACGACTTCATCGCATCCTTGTAAGCCTTAGAGGCAAACGCCGGACCTTGGTCAGAATGGAAGGTACCACAGGCAAACATCCCGATAAAGACACGCAAATCCCTGATGACATTTCGAGCATCAGCACTACGTTGTGGCCATACCCACATGGAATCGAGTGCACGAGTCAACCGCAACCAAGATATACTTGTATGCAGTATCAGAAGAAAGAGGACCGCAGTGATCTAGATAGACACACCCAAAAGGTCTATTAGAAATACATAGCTGTGTTTGTGGCAGACGTGGGACTGTAGAAGGCTTGATTTGTTGACAAACATCACAGCAAAGAACATAGTTACGAGTCTGTTTATATAAACCACGCCACCAGTAATGTTGCTGAAGAATAGAGACTGTTGCCGACACACCAGCATGTGCAGAAGCAATGCCTTTGTGTGCGGCCTTGATCAAAGCTTGTCCGCGGTCAAAGTTGGAAATCAGCCGATCCCGAACTGAAGGAATGGTAGCATAAGGAACCTGTTCGGGAGTTACATGATAAGAGTATTTAGAAGGGAAACCTGCAGGATAATTACCTCCCTCCCTAGTTGCAGCAACCGCTGCCAGAATTTCATTATCAACCTTAGTCATAGATCGTGTAACTGCTGCTACGGAACACGTGGCTACTGCAGACTTGGCGGCTTCATCAGCCATAGAATTACCAAGAGCGTGCGTTCCGACACGCTGGTGGCCAAGAGTGTGAATAACATGTGTGAGAGGCAGACGTTGTTTAAGATCTGCGACTCAAACCCAAAGCGTTTTATGCTTAATTGCGCTGCCTTTAGAATCGCGGTAATCATTTTGAGACCAAAAGAATACGTTGTCATTGAACGACTGGACACAATAGTAAGAATCGCACACAATAAGAGTATTCACAAGAGGAGCAGCAAACTCTAGAGCTAGAACAAGAGCACGCAGCTCGGCCAATTGCGCCGTGCAGTCTCCTAGTGCCTGTGTGTGCACAATGGATGACTTAAACTCTCCATCTTCAATGGAGCCAGCCACAATAGCACAAGCCGCTGAATAAGCATGTTTGGAACCCGTGGCCGGTTGCGCCGAGCCATCGGTATAAATGATGCATTTGTATTCACACAGAGGAAGAAGGGACAAAGGAGGAGGATGAACAAACTCATACTGCAAAAACTCCTGAGTCTGAAGAGATGGATCAAAGACAAATGTGACATCCGAAGACGTCAAAGAAGTAGCCCACTGAATCCAACGTGGGTGCAATGCCTTAGAGCTAGGCACACTAGCTTTAGTCACTGCTTCCAAAGCAGGGAAGGAAGTGACCATAAGAATGCGTTTGCCCTGCGTCAGTGAGCTTTCCTTTAGAATCGCCATCTGCACCGCAGTTAAGATTTTCTCGACAGAGGAAAAACGCATTTCAGCGGCAGTGTACAAGTGTGATTTGTATGCAATAGGTATTGTGTCACCTTCATTGAATGGTAAGTACGTGAAACCCACTGCCCCAGAAACAATACGTATTACCAGGTTGGTGGTGTTATCACGAGTCATTAAGAAGTTAGTCGCAAGCAAATCCTCCTGCAAAGACTGCAGAACGGAAGTATGTTCCAGAAGCCAGCTGGCAGAAGAGAACTTAGGTTGTATCAACGCATAAAGCGGTTTGATACGCTGGGCATAATCGGGAATGTAAGTCCTCCCGAAGTTTAAAAAACCCAGCAGGGATTGTAACTTTTTCAAAGAAGAAGGGGGTTGCAAATGTGCACATTTCTCTAGGAAGTGAGGTGCAAGACCCTTTCCCTCATTATTGAGCTCGTAGCCCAAAAAGAGCACTGCCAGATGGGCAATGTGTGACTTTGCAAAATTAAATTTGTAACCGTAGTCAGCAAAAGACAAAATTATGTGGTTGACTCGGTCAAGATGCGGCTCGAGGTCGTCGTCAGTCAAATAAATGTCATCAACATACGACAAGGCCTCAGGGTCAATGTCATGCAACAAAGACACAATGCGTGCCGCAAATGCCCCGGGGCTGTTCTTGTACCCCATAGGCAAACGTGTAAATTTTTCTGATTTCCGACGGCACTGAATGCTGTCAGGTCACCACTCGCACGGTCGAGATTGTGACTGTAGAAACCATTCGAAATGTCAAGTGTTGTTTTATATTTTTTACGAACAATATTATTCACCAGCGCTGAACTGTGTGTGTTTTGGACCGCAAAGGTGCGGCAATGGCTGTTCAAATTTCTATAATCCAATACAATCCGAAAAGTACCATCAGGTTTAGGGACAGTAAAGAGAGGATTATTCATAGGTGATACACATGACTCAATGACCCCCTGATACTCTAATTGTCGTAGAATGTCACAAACCCAAGCTTTCGCTTCTCGTTTGATGGGATATTGAGGTTGAGGTTGTGGCATAGAGAGCAATGGTATTTCATGAGCTGGCGAATCAACGTCCCAACCCACCTGATTGCGATACACCGCTGGGGCTAAGGCCAAAGCCCAATCCTGTGCGAAAGCCTGCGCTTGTTCCTCAGGGACACAACGAGAAAAACTCGGAAGTATCACATCTTCCCCCCGAGAAGAGGATAACACAAAGGGTGGAGGCCAATCCTTCTCCGCCAATAAAATGTCATATGTAGCGGTTAGATTCTCACAGAAAACAACCTTGATGGGACGCAGTATATCACCTTCAATTTGGAAAAGGACTTCATGTAGTCTATCCGGGGGGGCAACCCGGGTATTCGCAGTCTCAATAGTAACAAATGTGTCAGTTACTGTCACATCCATACGGGGACGTAGAGCCTCCCTGACTATGGTAACTTCCGCCGCGCTGTCGAGCAGAGTCACTGCCCAAGTCCAATCCAGGAGTCGCGTCCTCACCGTCTGTGGCATATCTCGCTGTTAAAGCGGCAACCTTTTTCTTTTGAAAAGGAGGACGGGTTCATGCGGAATCACTCTGCTTGTCCTTGACTTCAAACTGTCGAGGCTGTTCACGAAGTTGTGACGCAGGTTGACTTCTACCCCGATCCTGGCGATCCCCTCCACCGGCTTGTGAGCCTGATGTTTCCTGTAAAGAACGAGGAGAACGCTGATCAGGAACCTGAAATCTTTCAGGAGACTTAATTTTAGCGCGATCGCGCAAGTCATAAGTACGTTCAGAAGCATCAGGCGTCGGTGAACTGGCACGCGAACCCTGCTTCTGTTGTTGGGAACCCTGTTTCTTATTTCTTTGCCAATTCTTTTTAGGAAAGAAAGGGCGCCCATCCTTGTCAGGCTGGGCTTTCTGTTGTACTTGAGACTGCGTTTGTATTTGAGACGTAGGCGTATTTCCCAGACTATTGCGGCCTATGGTTTTGTAAGCCTTTCCAATAATTTTTGGTAATTCTCGTGGTCTTTCAGGCTCCGCGACCGCCTCTAAGCGGTTTGCTACTTGAAAGCTAACGGCATCGCCCTTGACATTCGCAAGGATCATATCAGCAACCACTTCGAACACTCCCACCAGTCTCATCCCCAGCTCAACAGCCACTTCTGCTCCATGTTCATCTTGAACGCGTTTAATCACAGAGGGGAGCACGGTCATGGAGGGGGTGCCGAAACACATAGAATATACCGCTGCAAACACCCTGCCCCAGGTGTTACAATCAGCCAATTCGGGAATTTTGGGGCATATTAACAACGGCCAGCGATAATTATCGCTGGCCGTGCTTAGCGTGAGGAATCCTATCGCTGGCTATCGCTGGAAATTATCGCCATGCTAGCGCTGTATTAACAACGCTTAGCGCAAAGGCGATAATTTTCCAGTGATAGCGATGTTTTCCATGGAACATCGCTGGTTTTCCAGCGATGTCCCATGGAAAACGGCGATATACTTGGCGATAGGGCCTGTGGTCTTAGCCACACAATCCACCCCCATGTTAGGTATGCCTTAGTCAGGAATTTAGCAGACGTTAAATTCCTGCGTTAAGGCATACTTAACGCAATTTAAAATATCGCTAACCCACGTTGCTAATATGGCGATACCTGGGTTAGCGATATTTCCCCTGTTGTTTTCACAGGCACGCCCCTTTGCATCTCATTAGCGATGCGATGGGAGGCGTGCAGAAAACGGACGCTAAGTCAGGAATCACGCGCTAGCGTGTCCTTGTTAATTCGGCGATAAAATTATCGCCGCTTTTCGTCCGAAAACGGACGCTAAAGCGGCGATAATTCATTAACGCCGCCTTGTTAATATGCCCCTAAGTCCTTAGGTAAACTAATAGTTAAAATCCAGTGTTTATCCACAGGAGTGGTATTAGGAAAGACAGCTTCTATCTGTCCAAATTTCTCGGCAAGCCAATAAGGAAACTCATCCATATTCTGTGGGCGCTTGCCCATGACAGAATTAACAATAACGGGACTGATGGTTACGCCACCAGGACTCACAGGTTGCACCGCAGCGCCAGGTGGTCCCACCTGGACGGTGCGTGTTACGTACTGAATTACAGCCCTATAGACGCGTACCAACGATGTATGTAAGACGCGGAGCTCTGCCAGAGTTGCAGTTGTAAAAGCACGTGGGTGTGGGGTAAACCCAGCCAAAACGGGTCATGTGGCCCCATCTATAGATAAAGGGCCTAAACGTACCACCGTTAATGGGTGAGGAAGGGCGCCATTAAACCAAATACGGTGTTGCCAAGCTGTAAGCGGAATCTCAAGCGCTCTATAAGGCTGATACTGCTGAGGAACGGCGGTGGTAGCATACATGTGAAACAAATCATCAGTGCCATCCACCGCCGGAAAGGTGACCCAAGAGTAAAAAACTTCAATCTGGTGAGCCGGATCGGCTTCCACCACAAAAATTAGCGCGGCCCCAGCATCAGGAACCGCATAATGAGTCAAGTGCGCCCTCAGCGCGGCTCTGCTATGAGCCGGAATATCAACTACAGCCATAATAGAGAAGACAATAGAACAACTTAAAGAGTGGCAGCGCAAACTCGGGTTATAAGAAAAGAAATACCTTTTAAAACTTCAAGCTTGAATAAACCTATAAAAATTTCAATATAGGAGGTTACTCCGTCACAGCTGTCTCCGGAAACAGAAGTGAGGGTATTGTGGACCAGCACGAGCACTACACAAGAGTCTCGCAGATAAGAACCAGACCAAGCGTTGGCGGCGTCATGTTGCTGGGATTCTGCTCATACACAGAACTATGCACAAGAAAACAGGACCTCAGTAAATAGGGGTGTACTTCCTTAGTACCCAAAATCCCAACCGACTAGCAATAGTGTCTCATTCGGTCTCCTACAAATATCAAGAAGCTACGAATGTTTAGACAACCCAGAACACGAGCACTCCCGACTCACCTCAGAGTCGCGGGAACAAGACACTCTTTCTCTCTCACGTACTTGTCCACAATAAAAATAATCAGAGTCACTAAATAAGTTCAAAATGTTTATTTTGACTATAGTGATTCATGAAACAGTATGCGAACCACAACTAGCAGCAAAATGCATAAGGCAAGAATCATTAGCATTGTTACAATATCATAGAATATAAAAGGAGTCGTCATTTTATAAAGACTGTGAAAAAGGCAAAATAACCGGGCCTAATCACCCTCCCCAAGGCAGTAAGAAGTTATTTTATATAACAAAAGATCTCTAGGCGTTATTAGCAGACCCCTACCTGAAAGCCTAAACCCAAGGGTTTACATCATAGGAACAGCAGCGCTCAGCTCCATGGACCGGCTTTCTTCGAATGTGTTTCAAAAACATGCAACAACGTTATATCAAAGCACGATTCTTCCACATTGCAGCTGTTGATAACATGTTTTGTCTAGGTAATAGGGACTGACCAGAACAGAATAACAAGAGACATTGTTGACCGACCTTGCACATTATGTTCAGACAGAATTGAAGGGAAGGCTGAGAACGTGAAAAACAATCTGTTATCATGTACAGGGCAGAGGCAAAGTGTTGCGAAAACAAACGCTTAGCAGAGGCGTGCGCAAAAGCAGCAGCATAGGGCAAGCAAAACTCATGCTAACTTAGCAATGTCGACAATGTGTCTTAGGGCCATATAACCCCATATAACAGTGGTTGGAAGTCTTTTGTGTTCCTGAGACTTCAAACAGGAGGCAAGCCCTTGGAGTCGCTCTGGGTTCAGGTGGTGTAGGTCCAGTCCTTCTCGCCCAGGCAAGGAGTGCAGCAGGCAGTTCAGCACAGCAGAAAGCACTTCTTCCAGAACAGCTATCCAGCAGAGTGGCAGTCCTTCAGTAGCACAGCAGTCCATTCTGGCAGTGTGTCCACAGGTCCAGAAGTGTACTGAGTTGGTAGGGTCAGGAGTCCAGTTTTTGTACCCAGTGGTGCCTTTGAAGTGTGGGAGACTTCAAAGAGGGGGAGTTGAAGTGCACAGAGATCCTCCCTTCCTGCCCTGGCTCCAGACTCACTACAGGGGGTTAAGCAGTCCTTTGTGTGGTGACAGAATACAGCCCATTCAGGTGTAAGTGTGAGTCTGTGCCTAGCTCCTCCCTCTCATCCTGCCACGGATGGCCCATCAGGATGTGGCTGGCCTATCAGTCACACAAAAACTCCCTTTGTGTGTTGCTGCCTAGAGGGAATGCACAAGGCCCAACTGTCACCCACTCCAGACGTGTATTGGAGACAGGCAACAGGCACACAGGAATAAGAGCAGAAAAATGGCTACTTTCTAAATGTGCCATTTTTAAAATTGTAATGATAAATTCTACTTTGCCATTATAGAGGATGTATCATTACAATTCCATAGGTACTAAACATGATAGCTCTACCTCCTTCCAAGTGGGAATTACACTTATTAGATGTAACAATGTGAACCTATGGGAGGGGTAGGCCACACAATAGTGAGAAACCAATTTGGGAGTTTCTCACTACCAGGACATGTAAAACTTAAAAGTATATGTCCTGCCTTCTTATTATGCAGCACCTTGCCCTATGGGCTACCTAGAACCTACCGCAGGGGTGATTTATATGTAATGAAAGGGGACTTGGTTTTAAATGGCAAGTCGACATGGCAGTAAAACTTCACACACAGGCTATGCAGGGGCAGGCCTGAGACATGTTTAAAGGGCTTCTTAAGTGGGTGCCACAATCAGTGCTGCAGGTCCACTAGTAGCATATAATTTACAGGCCCTGTGCACATATAGCGCACTTAACTAGGGACTTATAAGTAAATTAAATATGCCAATTGTGGATAAACCAATGTCAACATGTTTAGGGGAGTGAGCACATGCACTTTAGCACTGATTAGCATTGGTAAAGTGCCCAGAGTCCTAAAACCAACAGAAACAGTTCAGCAAAAATTGAGGCAAACAGGCAAAACATTTGAAAGCAGACTACCCTAAGGCTGACAGGTCTAACAGGATTGCATTATTACAATGCACAATATTTTGGTAGGTGATTTGGGGGTCTAAGTATATTATTTCTTCTGTGCACACACACATTTCAAAGTCCTGCAAACTCACTGCTTCCTGTGGCACAAATCTTAGACTTGTGAAACCCTAGGGGACACACTTGCAAGTATTTGAATACATAAGAACTGTCTTTTAAAATATGTATTTTTTCCAATTTCTTTGGAAAAATGTGGTTTAAAACATAATTTTGCCTTCTATTTTTCAAAATGGTCTCATTGGGAGAAGCCCCCTCAAAAACCCTTCAAAGTGTTTGGCTCTCTTGCTGAAATTCAGGTCAGGTGCTCAGACCCTACCACTTTAATGTGTCACCAACCACCAGTGGGTTCAGCCCATAAGCGATGACTTTCTTCTCAACCATATGAGCAAATCAGCATTTTCATCCACACCAATCCAAGAAAAACCTCATAGCACGCTCAGGCGCAGTTCCTCCATAGGGGCATAGGAGCATTGACCCTCTGTCTGTGAGCAATAACATCCAACACACTACTTATGTTCCCAAGCCCATTACTTTCCGCCATACCATGCAGCATGCCGTTTATTTGTTTGTCCTCCATGGACCCACTACTGAGCTGTCTCTCTCAGCAGGCAGTAGGTATACCTGTAGGCATGGTTCAGGGGTGACCAGCTGGGGCTGTGTAACTTAACTGGCATGTCAGAGAGTTGGGAAAGCAGAGGCACAACTCCATCAGCCTCAGATGGAGCGCTATGTTCGCTTATCCCAGTCAATCCTCGCACTGCTCTCATGCTGTTTACTGTATAACCCTCAATGAAACATTCATTTGTCACTGGGATATCAGTCCGATTTATATTAAACATTTTTATTCATTTCATTGTTACGTAGTAATCCTCACTTCTCACAGATAGTACCTGGTGTGTATTCTAAAGAAGAGAAAAAACAGAGAAAAAGGAAAGAAATCACCATAAATCTCAACCCAAAAGTGAAAACTTAAAACACAAACAATCGTGTCTCCAGTCTTCCTTCACATTTTAAACACAATGTGGTTGTGCTGTCTATTTCAAGTGCAATCCACATGGGAGGTAGTCCTTGAGTGGTGTCACATCGATAGATGGGCAATCCTGCCCTAAACTATTTTAGTTATGTGTCCATATGAATTTTTCGTTTTTGAAATTAGGTTGACTCCTCCAAACAAACTTGTCGACGCATTTCGACACCACTTTACTTTAGGACCCCTCAGGACTTTGGGAAGATTGAATTACCTAATATATATACAACAAATAAAAGCTTAATGTGTGCCTTTGTGCAGGCTTGCACCGTGAATAAAAAAAACAGGTCCAAGTGTTTTGTTGAATAATGCATGCCGATGCCGAGCTAATTTAAAACCCAGCTGTCACCAAGCACATCACTCGCGTGGCCTGAACATAGGTGAGGCTAATCACCTTATTACCCAACACCAGTGTATTTGCCAAAGCTCATTGTACGACTGCAGTAGATGCAGGTGCCTCAAGCGGGCTCGACTTGAAAGGTTTGTCACAGCTTCTGCAGGAAATAAAAAACGTATCCATGTATTGCTACCATCGATAGACAGCACAAGGAAAAGTCAACTCTGCGGAAGCCACTTACATGTCCGCCAAACGCGGTGTCAGGTAAACAGAGGCTGTAAATGAACGAATAGAGGCTGTATTTTTTTGTTGTTGTCCTCATTCACCTTTCTTTGCTTTAATTCTGGCCTCGAAATCATCAGCCCCAATATATTGCCCTGGTTTTTGTCTCGAGAGAGAGAGAGAGAGCATGTAGGACTGGAAAGATGTAGGAAGCTCGACTGAGATGAAAGAACTGCTTTGGAAGGGAAGAGAAAACAAGCACTGGCATAGCCAACAGGTCTCGCCTTTGGGACCTTATAAGTGTTTAGGCAGATCTATTGGCTTTGCTAATGTTTAAGCCAAAAGTGAAACTGCAGTCTGTGAAAGGACTAGAAATCAGGGATGAAGGGCTGAGACAAGACAGCGAGAGTTAAGGAAGAGCACTGAATGGACAGCAGAGGAAAGAAGGTAAAAATTAGGGAAGAAGGGCTCAGGCAAAACAACGAGCCTCCCAGCAAACCTTGAAAAAGTTTTTTACCTTCTCTGTTCCATCCTGTGGCAGCTGCCCCAGGCCTGTTAAATCAAAAACGGGGGGACACTGTTCCGGAGGAGGGGTGCAGTGTGTCACCCACTCACTAAGAGGAAAAAGAGAGTGGAAGGAAGGCAAATAGAGAGGTCCTAGGCCTAGAACCCACAGGTTAGAGGGAAGAACAAGTCTTGCCTCTTGTTGCCCTCACACACCCCGAAGGATGTTATGCTTCATCATCGGGCGTTTGCTCCTCGTCGGGCTGGCGCTGCAATGCCCTACGGGTCCCCCGAAGGGTCGCTTTAGCGGAGATCTTTTGCAAACTGCCGTCTGATGCGTGCGGGTATGTGGGGTGAGTCCTATATAGAGGGTGAGTCAGTGCGTGCAAGGTTAAAACTGGCTAAGGGTTACCAGAGAGGTGTGTTTATTGTGACGGTACCCTTGTCAGAATAAAAAACCCGAAGGTCAGTAGTTACCCCAATAGGCGCAATGTGCCTAGGTAACTAAAAGGTCAACATGTTTCGCGCCTAGGTGGTCACGAAGATCCGTGGCGCTTCATCAGGACCAGAGAGTAGAGCGTGATGTGAAAGTGCACGTAAATAGTGGGTAAAAGGGATAAAAAAAACCTCTCTGAAGTCAGGGCGGGCCAAAACTGTGAACCCTACAGTTAGGCTAAAACTAAATAGTTGAAACGCTCCTGATGTAACCTAATATCAAAAGGGAGTAATGCTCCTTGGGCTAATGGCGCAGGATGCCCGCACCTTATCGGGAATTTAGCTCGGGTGCCGACTCAGAAGCCCCTACCCTGTCCATACGCCTGCCCGACTGTAAAAGCTTTGCTAATGTTTAAGCCAAAAGTGAAAATACAGTCTGTGAAAGGACTAGAAATCAGGGATGAAGGGCTGAGACAAGACAGTGAGAGTTAAGGAAGAGCACTGAATGGACAGCAGAGGAAAGAAGGTAAAAATTAGGGAAGAAGGGCTCAGGCAAAACAACGAGCCTCCCAGCAAACCTTGAAAAAGTTTTTTACCTTCTCTGTTCCATCCTGTGGCAGCTGCCCCAGGCCAACATAAAAAAAAGACGTGGATACCTCTTCTAGGAACAGAAACAACTTTTTTGTATCAGAGAAATGAAACATCCCCAACGGAGATGGCCGTGGCATGTTTTTGAAAACGACATTTAAAAGCACTCTTAGGGAGGTAGTTATTAGCGCTACAAAGAGCAATCTATCCATATTAACTCAGCAAGGCGCTATGGAGAGATGCTATATAGTACAGCTAATACTAGGCTGTCAAAAGTCAAGAGAGCGCAGGGAGAGGTGGATCCTAAAGAAATGAAGGATGTATCGATCTTAAGTCAGAAAATGAAGGGGTGTCTTAGAGAGAGCAGTAATAAGCTAATCATCCAGGAATATATATACTAGGATTTTTGTGAAGTAAATCGGCGCAAAATAAAATGCCGTGATAATACTGCAAAATTTTAATTCTTGTGCAGCAAATTTTGCAAATCTATGCCGCAATATCCTGGGCAGTCTGTTCAAATAGGTAATTACAGACAGTGTTTTCAGTCCTGTGATAGCAAATGCATTGCGGGTGTTGCAGGCTTGTTTTGCTTCAATTGAACTAGTTAGACTAACACACCCAAAATCAAAGATGTTTAGCTGTAAACTTTATGACAGGAGTCTGGAGACACAGTGTCCGTAATGAAATGTGAGGTGGCAACTACTATACGACTGCTTAAGCAATTACCTGCGTGACAAGACTGCATAACCACTTCGAAACATGACGGATAACAAATGGAATTACAGTTTGTGATAACCTGTGTAAATTATGGCATAACAAACGGACTGAGACCGCTTACAAATCGAATACAACTGCAAAACGACACGACGGGAGTAACTCCGTAAGCAGGCAAAGTCACGGGAGTAACTCCGTAAGCAGGCAAAGTCAACAACGTTGAAAGCATCCAGCGTAAGAGCACGCTACCCATCTGCAAACCGCTTCGACGTCTAGTCGGATAGAAAGCAACAAGCAGTCCGCCTTTATGTCACTGAAGGAAGATTTTGAAAGGAGTGCAGAGTGGAGGTAAAAAAGTTCAGACACGAGTGCCTCAAAGGCTGACACAGCGCTACAAATGATTTAGAAAGCTTTTAATGCACTTTTTTTGGAACTGGGCAGACTTTGAGTCGTGAGTTAACCCTGGTGTGATCATCAATCAGAAAACGTGGTAAAAGTACGGCAATATGAGCAACACGGTATTAATGGTATTCGGGGGTGCTCGCGCCGAAACCACTCACCCACTGCAGGGCTCCTCGTGATCTCAGAAGCTGATCGGTGACAAGGGCAGCCTGAGGATCCCCAACCCCTTTGAGTATAAGCAGGATCACCCCTGCCTAACTCGCTGGGAGACAGCAGTGGACTCGAGGCACTTATCACTACGTGCGCCCCAGCCAGCTTCAGCGGCTTGGGGCTGTTGAGCGGGGACACCATGTAGAGCAACAGCACGAAGGCCACGGTAAAGGTAGCGACCAACAGCAGCATGGCGGGAGCAGGCACCTCCGGGCCACCGGTAGGCAGATAGCACGCACACACAGTTGTTTACCTCCACCCCCTCGACATGCAGGGAGCTGGGCGTGTGTCCGAGCTGCTGCAGAAGAGCACTCAGGCACACGGAGACAAGGAGGCACTGCAGCTGCCACCCTGCGTGCCGCTGCTCGCTCCCGCAGCAAAAAGCTGTGGGAGTGAACCTTTCAGAAGAGGTGGGACATGCACTCACCTTTAGCCATTTGCAGGCTATGGTTCTATAAAGACACACGTAAAAGCCAATCCAATGCGTGGGAGGAGTCAGACCCACACAGAGTAGATACAAGAAGCCTCGCAAAGCAGCACATGTGCGCTGCGCTAGGCTCGACCTAAAGAGGGAGGTCTGATTCGGGCAAGATGGATGGGGATTTCTCCCTTCCGGAGGAGCTGTGGGGAAGATGCCTGCCACAGATTCCGATGCAGGACTTACAGCAATTATCTATACGTTTGCTTTATTCTACAGTTAAATCTGCTTTTCTGAGAAGGAATCACCTTTTCTTTCTGCTTAGAGCTTTCTGGTCCCCGGACAAGCTGTCAAACTGGGGAACTCAAGACTGGTAAGCTGTAAGAAGTGCTGCCTGGAAAAGGCCGATGGCATTCATCTCTTCATAGAGTGCCCATAAATGCAGCCATTTTCGGAGGTGGTATGCAAAGTAATATGCCAGATACTCCATGCAGAAATCAAGGTAAGCCTTGGATTCATTATTTTCGGCAAAGTAGACCCCCGATGAATCTCAATAAAAGAAACGCCATGTTAGTGTTCTACTTGATTCTGCTTGCAAGGAGGGATATTTGCCAGAAGTGGGTATTAAAGGATGCTCCCACCCGACCGACTGGTTGCGCTCAGCAAAACATGTTTGAAGTATGGACCTCCCCGAGAATTTTGGGGGGCGTTTGTTGCCTGGTTGGAGGGGAATCCTTCGGAACTGTAAAATATAAAGGTCCTCTGATTACACCGAACCTCAAACTATGGATTAGAAGAAAAACTGTATCGCTGTAAAACTGATGCATAACAAAGTCCATTACAGCCCTCCGGGAAGCAAACCACTGTGCTTGTGAACCAGCTCACAGACTTACTCGATAGCTGGGTTGCGGCGAAAACCTTCATCTGCTCGCTAACTCCAGCCCGCGGGTGGTTCCTTGATCCTTAAACCCTCTCCACGTGTGCTATACTCATACTCATCAGCAACTGTCCAAGTAAGCGCTTCCCTGTTCTTGTCAGCTCCTCAAACAAGTTTGCTGTGTTAAAGGGCATAGAAATAGGTGATCGATCTAATGCAGGTCACATATCTGGACTGAAATCTGTCTGCCATATTGGAACGTCTTTAAGTAAAGTTGGATGGCT
This sequence comes from Calotriton arnoldi, assembly GCA_963921515.1. Classification (NCBI taxonomy): domain Eukaryota; kingdom Metazoa; phylum Chordata; class Amphibia; order Caudata; family Salamandridae; genus Calotriton; species Calotriton arnoldi. Next base: position 39,342 of record CAWUFW010012293.1, read on the forward strand.
GTGTGTCATTGGGGGCGTGAAGGTGCCCAAGTGTTTTTGGGAGCGAGAAGGTGCTCATGTGTAGCCTAAGAAACATTGGTTTCGGTACACTGCTTTCCGATCCGCTAAAGACACTAAAAGCATCACACTCAATGGGAAGACCCATCGCCAGACAAGGTTTTCAAACTGCAACATTACCATTACAGAAATTTAAACCATTCAGAAAATGATCTGTTCTGGTCAGTGATCTTTGTAACACATAGTCACTAGAGAAGAGGGTCCACTGAGGCTATTTTGAACAAGACAGAAGCCAGAATGATAGAAAGGTTTGGTACAGCCACACACAGGCTTAACGATAAGAATGAGATGAGGGCACTACTCTAAGTGGACATTGAATGATAATTATGTATCTTGGATATAATGTAGAACTGCTTTACCACCTGCCTGCTATGCATTTGTATGCCAACATGTAATTTCGCACCTTCATATGTATATGTAAAAACATTGTATGTGACTCATTGATTTGCACATATTAGAAAGACATTTGTGTCTAAATTACATTTTATGGTTAGGTGCGCTGTTAGAGCACCTCCATTATGTCAGAAATATATCTGCTGTTTAGGTGCGCTAAAGGAGCACCCTCACTTTGCTTGTATGCCGAATACGTTTTAACTCTAGCCACCCACACACCAGTTACTGTTGCCAACCCCGTATGTCTTCACAGTTCATACACACAGGTGGAGGTCACGACTAATTCAAGGTACTCAGCAATGCTAATGGCCTTTCCCCCCAGTGTAATGGGGCACCATCCACGGGCACCTCCACGAGCCCAATAACACAAGGGCACCTTCACGCCCCCAATAACAACTTTACTTAAGGACATTCCAATATGGACGAGTATAAAACTTCGGAGAGGGTTTAAGGATCAAGGATCCACCCGCCCGCGGGCTGACGATGGAGAGCAGACAAGGGGCCCGATTCACAAAAGTATCTGAGACAAAATCCTAACTTTACGACTTTCGGTATTCACAGAAGGCATTTAGGAGTACTATAGTTAGGATTTTGTCTCAGTTAAACGTAAGTTTTGGTCTTAAGTTAAACTTAAGACAAACTTAAGTTTAACTGAGACAAAATCCTAGTCGTAAAGTTAGGATTTTGTCTCAGTTAAACTTAAGTTTGTCTTAACAAACACACAAATTGGACAGTGGACCAAAAACAGCCAATGAGGCACCAATCACATGCAATCACCAATTGAAATCATTGAAAAACAAAATAAAGTCCTGCGTGCGAATCTCCAAAAGTGCCCCCTGTCCAAAGGCACTCCCCAAAACCCAGGGGCAACAGAATAAAACAACCAAATCAGAGCTGCACCGCTCAGCGACAATGTTCAAATATCATATAAGTGGTAGATTTATATGAAGCAACGAAGCCGTTGTACACGGATCAAATTTTTTCTTCTTTCTTTATTGATTTATTCTTTAAAAGACAAACAGCCAACGCGTTTCGTCCTATACAAAGGACTTCTTCAGGGCTGTAGATTGAAAACATATAAAAACTACATTTACAATACAACCACTGTACAAACAACGATAATACAGATACATAAACAAATCGAAATGACATAGAAAAACAAACTTATAATTGTACGAACAAAAAACAGAACATTTGAGCATTTGACATAAAAGAGACCATATCCAATAAACCTAATGAACATAAACATTTGTTTAAACCCAAAACTTTATCCAACTTAAATGATAATACAAATGGACACACATCACATAATAATTACATTTAAACACAAACAACAAAGAGACAAACAAGACTCAAAACAATTTAGAAAGATGACACCAAAATTATCTCACCCTAAGTGAAAAAACAAAAACAAAATCACAATTAAAACAGTCCATAGATGGTCTGTATGTAGACAAATTCCTCCAGCCTTTTGTCGTTAATCTTCCAGCTACCTACCTAGTTTAGGCTGTTCACATACTCTTATATCGCCCAGATAATGCCCCATGAGCCTTCAAAACGGGAGGGAAGGGGTACCTATAGTCACACACTGTTAAAAGAAATTGAAAAAGAAAAACTTGGTTTTGAGATCCTTTCTAATTGAGCAGCGTTTCACTGTTGCAAATCGGCTGTGCCGTACTTACAATATCAAGGTTACCTCCTCACCAGGACACTGCCTCGCCGTGGCTCCGTGGGACATTGAGCCAGTGTGGGCAGTGTCCTTAAATACTGAGCATAATTGGTAGTTTTGCCGCCAAAAAACTGCACTAATTGGTACAAACACGAGACCGTCAGAAAATCCAAGATGGTGACCTAGAATGGCACCTCTGGCTGAATGTGTTTGTTCCTCACTTCCTGTTGCTCAAGGGTGCCTGTTGTACAGCCCTAGGAGCGAAAAAAACTAGTGCGCTAACTAAAAGGACACTAACAAAACCGGGTTTCTGCCCAGTTGCTTCAAAAAGATTTTTATGTAGAGGACATATAGTGGTAATGACACCTCTCTACAGAAGGGTGAGCTCAAGATGGCAAAAGTGAATAGGAGTGGAAAACGTGTGGCAGGACATTAAATTCCACAGGGTAATGTACAGGCCACATTATTTCAGGGTGTTTTCCTGCTGGCCCCAAGTGTTTAATAGAAGGTTGGCTAACATAAGGGTTCTGCCCAGTCGTTTCAAGAGTTTCTATGTAGTGTATTTGCAGTAGTTTTCTCTTCCCAGAGATTGTGACAAAAGTCACGGGGAGATACAAATCAACTAAATTGTCCCCAGGGGATGTCGTCGTTCAGACCTGTAATGTGTGTCCCCAAGCGGAACACCGACCGCTGTTCCTTCTCGAGAAGACCATGTTCATTGTTCAGTTGTTCGATAATGGTCCACTGTAGGTCTTCCATTGTGTGTTGGGTTGTCAAGTAGTGGGTAGCCATTTTCGTAGTGCTTCTTTTGCAACGTACGTTGCTCCTGTGCTCTCCTATGCGTGTCTTGACAGGTCTAGTTGTCATTCCGACATATTCCATTCCGCATGGGCAAGTGATGATATAAACCACATTCTTGCTGCAAGACCTACAGTGGACCATTATCGAACAACTGCAAATACACTGTGACTCCTATTCACTTTTGCCATCTTGAGCTCACCCTTCTGTAGAGATGTGTCATTACCACTATATGTCCTCTACATAAAAATCTTTTTGAAGCAACTGGGCAGAAACCCGGTTTTGTTAGTGTCCTTTTAGTTAGCGCACAGTGAAACGCTGCTCAATTAGGAAGGATCTCAAAACCAACAGTTTTTCTTTTTCTATTTCTTTTAACAGTGTGTGACTATAGGTACCCCTTCCCTCCCGTTTTGAAGGCTCATGGGGCATTATCTGGGCGATATAAGAGTACATTAACAGCCAAAACTTTGGAGGCTTCTTTATCTGTCACTAAACTGTTTTTTGAAGGAGAGATATATTTAACAGATACTCTCAGTTATACTTATCATATGGCTACGCACACCATGCGGTCCTTAGATATAGAGTGTGTGTTTTATGTTTTGTGTGTGTAAGTTTTTGTATTGTCCCATCTCGCCGGCATAACACAGCACTGATTACCTATTATAACAGATAAAGATAAGAAAAATATATCACAGAAATATATCACTTTTCTTTACAGGTCAACACCACATATGGTGCAGTTTAGATGTGTTATGTTATTTTAACTCTGTTTTTATTCTTCCAGAACCCATTCAACAGTATACCTACTGGGGTATAGTATACTGTGCATGTTAAATTTAGGTGCACCACTTAGTTAGGATTTTATGTAAATACACAGTTGTTTTGATTTGAGTGTAGAAGGGATCTCTTCTAGGTCCTGATAAGAAGCCAGCGGAGGGCTTCGAAACATGTCGACACAGGAGACACTGCTCATTAAAGCATAGTATCTCCATCTCATTCCCCACTTTTAACGATACCAGCTCAAAGGAACATTAAAATGTATTTTTTCCACCGAGCCAGGTATTTTTTAATTTTTCACCAATCACCATTCACTCACTTCTGACCCTTCCACTCACACTCCTACACCACACATAGTATTGTTTTTCATAACCAGTGCTCCCACGTAGTCGTAGGTCGCAGCACGACCCGTCCCGCAGTGGGGCGGGAAGACCCCGATGATGAAGCATGCCACCAAGGGTCCTTTTGGTGGGTGAGGGGCATTTAAACAAAGCTGTGTGCTTTCCACCATTGTAGGAGACACACGTAGTCTGGAGGAACACTAATATACTTTCCCATAAGGGTGGATCCCTTTGTTTTATGACAATTTAACTTGAGGAGGACGTATCCACCTCTTCTGCTCTTTTGAGCAGTACCTCTTCACTCCCTTCTTGTGTTACTTTGACCACTCAAAGGCTACCACCCATGTGGATTGCACATGAAATAGACAGCACATCCACATTGTGTTTAAAATTTGTAGGAAGCCTGGAGAGAAGATTGTCTGTGTTTTCCACGTTTGGGTTGCGATTTATGGTGATTTCTTTACTTTTTCTTAGTTTTTTCTTCTTCGTCTACTTTGAGAATACTCTTCAAGTATTATTTGTGAGGAGTGAGGATTACTACGTTACAATGAAGTGAATAAAAATGTTTAATATAAATCAGACTGATTTCCCAGTGACAAAGTAATGTTTTATTGTGGTATAAAGAATATCTGATTTTTCCCCATTTCATACCATATTAATGTTTTTGTAATTCCATGCCCAGGTATAGTGGAGTGATTAGGGTTATTAGGGCACACCCCTAGATGTTTAGACATGTTTACTGTATAAACAGCATGAGAGCAGTGCTTGCATTGGCTGGGATGTGTGACTCTTTAGTTTCCGCAAGCTCTCACTTTAGTACCAGGTGGTTGATTTTCAAGCATCGGACCTATGGTATGTGAAGAAGATCGTCAAGGTATGCTGGTTATTTTCATTATATCAAGTGAACCATGTAGCAGCTAGTGCCGTATGTATGCCCACCATTTTTTAAAGTCATCAGCCGCCACTGTGTATGCATGTGTTTCAAGTTACAAGATTATTTTTATCATGCATAGTTAGTTAAAACCATTGCATGTACATTTAAAACACATTAAAAAACTGCCATGATAACGCAATGTCAATTTAAACACCTTAAGAACTGTGGGTAAAATCAAGTTAGGCTTCTGAACCAACAAATCAAACAAGATAGAAGCAGTCAAGATTTCACACTGAGATTGTTAAAAAAAATCGGCCAAAGCCTACTTCAAATGGGGATCCCCTAAGGCTTTGTCTCCTATGTGACGTAAGACCTTCATCAGGTAAAAGTGCCAAGCATGCTGTTCAAACTTCTTGCTTTAAGGTGCTTTTGTGCTGCTATTGTAGTATACTGATTTTCTTGACGGAAAAATCTAGAGGAATGAGGGACATAATGTTTGTAGTTTATAATGCAGTTGCCCACCTGGTTGGGTAGCAGTCTAAATGGGTGAAATTAATGGCAAGTGCCGGACTGTAAAGTGCTGTGTGCCTACTACATCCTAAGGATAACCATTATTCAGCCCTCGGCTGGGAGCCTGGAACGGAGTATCAGGTCTGGATTTTTCCAGCTCCTTGGCAGCAAGGTTCAAGAATCTCATGGTGTTACATGCCAGTTGCACAGATGCCCCTCTCAGTAATGTGATTACAGCTGGCCGGCATGGATTGATTTGCCAGGCTCTTAATGATGGCATAAGAGTTTTTGTCTGTGTGTTAACAAGTCTGGGCAAACGCACAATAGATGAATCAGCATTTCATTGATTTGTTCACAGAGCCAGCAGTCTGTAGTGGACCAGAATTGCATCTCGGAGGGCATGAGGTCTTTCGATGAGAACACACCAGGACATGTTGTCATTGGATCATGTTTAATGGCCTCTGAGAAATGAGAAGACTGATATGGCTGGGGACCCCAAACTGCATATGATGGCATGACCACCCATGCATGCCGTTTGCTCGCTGAAGTGGCCTTGTCTATGACGAATGATGAAAGCTTGGCTGCTTTGTTAGTGAGTTTTTTTTAAATGGCGTATTCCATGGGGGTGTGCCAGGCGCCTTCTAATTGAAGAGCTGCAATTGAGTGCTATAGTGCTGGGAGCAGAGAGTTCTTATCGTGGGCCTGTCTTTCTATTTCCAACCAGCACTGATGTGCAAGCGAATTTGGGTCAGCTACCCTTGTTCTCCAACAGAATTTCCCTATGGCCCCCTGCCCAAATGGGCCCTGGTGGTGCAGGCCAAACTCAAGCCTGATTTTGGCTTGTGAGATGTACTGAGGAACCGCAAGAGTTTTTTTAAAGAGGCTCGATTGTAAGATGTTTAATGTTGCAGCGTCTTTCCCTTTAAGTAATTCTGAGCTGTAGGATATTGATGGAACCAATTTGGCTCCCATGACCTGGAGGAGATGGTGAGTCGAGTTGTTTCGTGTCTTGTGTTTCAAGGTTTTAAATGCAAACAGCAGATTATTAGCCATGGCTCGTCTCGATTGTAGGTGGAGCTTGTAGGCTAAGTGGGAGTCTAGGTGGACTCCGAGGTACTTGTAGGTTTTGACCAATTCTAAGATGCTGCTGTTGGCTTCTGATTTTTTCCATGCCCAGCCTAGGGGGATCGCCTTGCACTTGGGCCAGATGGCTGTCGAGGTCGGCCGTGTAGATGTTAGGGTACAAGGATGCACACCTGTTTTAAGCCAATGCTGTTGTACATTTTTTTGGTAGTTCTTTGGCCATCCCCTAGCTTGATTTATACCCATGTGTAGGAATAGAGGTTGATAATTGCCTCTAGCAGTTTCACCAGCACCCCCTACCATGCCATTTTGTTCCACAACTGGGCCCTCAGGACTTTGGCGAAAGCTGCTTTTAGGTCGATGAAGCAAGCGTAGAGCTTGCTGGATTTGACAGTTGTGTGCTCCGCCAGAAGGGTAACCGCCAGCAGGTTGGATAGAATGCTCATTCTTGCCCTGAAGCCTGTCTGGGTTTTCAGGACTATGTTCGAGTATGAAACCCAGTCCTCTAAATCAATGAGCAAACTTGAGGCATAGATCTTGGCTTCTACGTCTATTAAGGCGATTAATCTATAGTTGGTAGTGTTAGAGTGCTGGCCCGATTTGTATATTGGCTGGAGAATACTACCTCTCCCGGATTCTGGGATGGTGTTTGTTGCCAAAACATAGTTGAATGGGGGTGGGGGGGGTTAAGAGTGAAGACCAAAGGCGGGAATTCTTTTTAAATAACACGTTTGGGAGGCCATTGTGCCCAAGAGCTCCCTCAGACCTGAGCCTTTTTACTATTTGGGTGACCTGCTTGTGACTGATCAGCGGGTAGTCCTCCTCTGGCAGGTACGAACTTTGCTGCTCCTCCCGGCCGGTCTCTGCGTGGGATGGCGGGGGGGTCCTTGTCCACTTGGTTGTAGACAATGGCGATGTATGTTGACCACGCCGCTTCCATGATGCTGGCGTTGTGGTGCCGATTAGGGCCATTGGCCAGTTTGCTTATTTACGCCCAGAAGGATTTAGAATTATTTTGCTTGCATGGGTGAAGTCATTTGATCCAGAGGCCCATGATGAAGTTGTGTTTCAGGGCCCAGATCGCCTTTTTGTAAGTTTGTTTCCTTTTGGCTATTTTGGACAGTAAATCCTGGCTGGGTTGGCCACCCCGCAAGTAGGCGCACCTGAGCTCTCTGTTAAGCTGCTATTTCATAGTATGTAGTTGTGGCATGAACCATTCTGCCTCATTCAGACCGTTGTTTTGGTTGCCTGGAGATTTTGTGGGAAAATGTATGATGAGGGTTTCAAGAAGGTCTCCCATGCCTGGACAGGAGACCTGCTGAAATTGGAACTCAGCATTTCCTGTGTGAGGCGGGTGGTGAAAAAGTACATGATGGTCCCTGTCATTGTGTCCATCCATATGAGGTGCCTCAGGTTGAACAGCTGGGGGGTGAGTGTTTACAGGCCTTGTGCTTCTGGGGCCTGGGGTGGAGTGAGCTCCAGGGTGAATGTTTGGGCAAAGTGATCGCTGTCTGGTCTTGCTTTTATGGCGAAATGGGTAATTCCTGTGAATAGATCAGTGTCGGCCAAGGTGTAGTGTAAGGTGGAGCCTCACCGGTCTGTGACAATGGTGAAGGCTGCCGGGTTATTTGATGGACTTCGCCCGTTGAGTGTGCAAAACTCCAGGGCTTCGAGGGCTGATATGCATGACTTGCCTTGAGGGTCTCTTCTAGTTTGATTTCCAATTATTTCTGGTATATGGTTTGGGGGTCTGGCATCTGAGCCTTGCAATAGGTTCACGTTGAAATCGCCTGATAGTAATATAAAAGCCTGTGGATGCATAGAATTCAAGGCTTTGAGTAGACGAATTAAGGTCTCAATCTTGACGGGTTTGTACTTATGGTGGATGTAAAGATTTATGATTATTAATGGGGAATGCTGAGCCACTGCGAGTTTAACACACTTAATCCATGGAAATACCAAGTCCACTTCCTCGTGTGCCCACAAGATGTCGGTCGAGATGCAGAGCGACATACCCCCTTTGGCCCTGCCTGTCTTTGCCTCTTTTATTGCGGCATTGAAATATTCCTTGAATCCCAAAATTGGTGTTGGAGACTGCTGGCAGGTTTCTTGCAGCAGTAGGATCTCATGTTCACATAAAAAGGATAAGAAGTCGTCCTCCCCCACCTTTGTGCCAAGGCCATTCACGTTCCAGGCACAGATTCTGCAAGGGAGGGCCTTGAGGGGGGCGTTGGGACAGCCCTCAAGCGGCTCTAATAAGTGCTATTTGTTTACCTGACTTGCTGGTGGCCATCAGGGTTAACTTGCTGCTGTATTGCTCTAAATGGAGATAATGTCCTTGTTATTTGTAGTTCTTCCATGAATGTTGTGGAGTGCTCTGGGCCGATCACCCCCTTCAACAGACCTATCGTTGGCAGTGGCAGGAGCAGGGGGCTCAGGTAGCGGGCTGTCGTGGGCTTCCTCATGTGGTGGAGACTTGTAATGTTTTGAGCAACCTTAAAACTGTGCTCCCATTTCAAATGTCATGGAAGCTCCTTGATTTACACTGATGGGTCGACTTGGTCTTTGCATTTTCCTGGGTAGGGATGACCGGCCCCTGACACCATTCCAGTGTGGTGGAGGTTGCCGCAGGTTCTACTGGTGGCCAAGCCCGGTTTTGGAAGGCTTGGTGGTGGGGGGTGCGTCTGGGGCCCGCTTTGAGGTTCTATGTGGGGGTGCCACTATGGTGACTCATCTTGGTGAGTTCTTGCCCCCTGCAGATGAGGGGTACCTGTTTTGTGGCTTATGCCTGTCCGTGGGGAGAGACCTTTCGCGGTTGGAATTTTTGCTGATACTTGGATCGGTAACTGGAAGTGGGATGGCCGGGGTGCCTTTGAAGCCCCGCAGTGAAGCTGGTGGGCATGCTGTGTCAGCAGGGGAGCCGTGACTGTGGGTTTGGAGATCAGGCATTATTGGTGCTTGTGGCCCGGAATGTCTGCTTGACGCAGTAGCCGTGCAGGGTCCAAGGGTTCGAAGTGTTTGGGCATTATTGGGGCTTGTGGCCCTGAGTGTCTGCTTGATGCAGTAGCCATGGCAGGTTCCAAAGCTACTAAGCGAGCCTACGGCCGCTGAAATATCAGGGACAGAGTAGTGATGGGGATTGTGTTTTGTTCCTGCTCTGTGGCAATCTTTTTATCCGAATGGCGACGATGTGCTTGGTTTTGAGTGGAACTGGCGCAGTTGATCCCTTTTTTGCCTTTGTTTTTTATGGCTTTTCTCAGTCGCTTACGTTCCGTCTTTGAGAGTGAGGGTCGTGGGCTTCTCGGCGGTGAGACCTCTACCCGGTCTTCTTGTGTCGCTGGGTGTATTGGCAGAAATATGGCTGATCCGTTCATTTGTGACACCTCTGTTTGCATGGATGAATTTGTTTGTGGATCCTCCTGCATGGAGAGTTGGAGCGATGTTCCTGTTGTTGGTATCTCGAGACAGCACTGTTCGATGGTGATACGCCGATTGCCAGAGGTGAATCTAGTTTGGGATGTGTAGTATCCTACTCATGTTCTTGTTATGCCTTTTACATCCCCTGCTCAGCCAGTGTGTTTGTGTGTGTGCTCACGGAATGTTGGAGTGATGATGCGATTGGAATGTTGGGTGCCTGAGGGGTTGGAAGTGACAGTTGAGAATGGACTGAGTAGCATGCTGGCTGCTCCTGGTGGGGCTGCTCTACAGAACTCTACTTCCTGCTTCACAGAGCTTTACTACCTGCTGTACTGTATTTATCTACATGTAACTATCTTCAATAAAGCTTCCTGAATTTCATCCTTCCTGCTTCCTGAGTGGACCTCGTTACCACAGGATGCCTTCACTTCTTCCAATAATTCTGAGAGCATTTTGGGAACCGTGACAAGAGTGAGTGTCCATGGTCGAGGAACATTGACATGTGTGATAGGTGGTAGCTGGATCATATTGTACTTTCCTTATCATGGAGTTTAACTCCGGCAGTTTGAAATCAATTCCCTGGACATGCACAGCAAGTACGTTGAAAAGTTTGACTTGTGTATCCAGCTTGTCAGCCTGATATGCTAGTGCTGATGAGATCACCTCCATGGTGCTCAATAGCTGAGGCCATGGATGGATCTGATATTTGGTTTGTGGTGTCTATGGGTGACCATTCCATCTGAAGAAAGGAATCCCTCAGGGCTCCTCCCTGAGCCCTTCACTGTTTAATGTCTATGCAGCCCCCCTTGCTCAACTAATTAAATCCTTCGGATTTGAAACATTTTCCTACGCAGATGACACCCAATTGGTCATCTCATTTGGACAAGATATCAAAAACTTTAAACAATGATTTTCTACCTTCATAAAGGAGATTGCCTTGTGGATGTCTCACATTTCTCTCCAACTTAACGGGAGCAAGACAGAGCTCATACTGTTTGGTAAAGCTCAAAACCTCTGGACACAGGACTGGTGGCCAGCAGAATTAGGCCCGCTCCACTACCCTCCAAAACCGCAAAAAACGTAGGCATAATCCTGGACGATCAACTATCTATGCAAGACCAGATCTCCGCCACCTGTGGCATCTGCTTTGGCATAATGCGTCTACTTAAAAAAATCTCCAGATGGCTTCCACTGCACTCTCATAAAACTCTCAGCCAAGCATTAGTCATCAGTTGCCTTGATTATGGCAACGCCCTGTATCTGGCCTCCAGTTAATCCCTTTTATCCAAACTGCAAGTGGTCCAAAACACCGCCGCACGAATGGTAAATAACTTGCCTCCAAGATCCTCATCAGCCCTATTCTAAGGGCACTACACCGGCTCCCCATTGTGAGAGAGCACTATTTAAACTACTCTGCCTAACACATAAATCACTCTCAGGACTAGATCCAAATAAATTCAGCACAGACTTATCCCGTATGCACCTAGTAGGAATCTTCGGTCTAGCAACCAATCTCTTCTCTGCTCAAGGCGGATGCGTACCGCCAAACATGGTGGCCAATCCTTTTCATACCTAGCTCCGCTCCACTGGAACAAACTCCCCCTGTTCATACGCATGTGCTCTATTGCTGTTAAATTCAATAAACACCTAAAAACATGGTTGTTCTAAATGCTGCCTTCTGCCCCCTTCTGCTGTCCCAGAGCCGAGATGTCCCTCTGGGGATGAGTTGTGCACTATATCAAGTCTTAAATAACATAACATAGCATCTGACCCGGTGAGGTGGGGGCAATGTCATTTTGGGCCCCGTTTACTCTGAAGGAGGATGCAGATAGATTAGGGCATCTCGTTGGCTGCTCCTTGGTGTATCTCCTGCAGTGGGAGTCTTCCTTCAGGTAGGTGCGAGCCCCTAGGGGTAATTTGATGGGGAGAGCAAAGTAAAGTAGTTGTGTTTTGGGGCTAAAGAAGAAGAAAAGCAGAGTTTATTTGAGGGCGATATATGCATCTGTGCAAAAGGGCTTAGGAGCATCTCCCACCAAATGCAGGAGTCTTCTGGGGCCCCTCCAATTCGGAGTTCTTTAACCCGTTGTATGCCTTGTTGAGCTGACTGGTCGGGGTGTCTGCCGGGCTGTGTTCTGGGGTTGGTCTGAATGAGATCCCATCCGGTTGGGTTTCCTGTGCCCCTGTGTGCAGAGGAGCTGCACGGTCCATCTGGGAGCTTAGTCTGAGAGACCACTTTTTTGTCTCATGTACTAGGACCACCACCAGAAGCTGGGCCCTAGCATGGGTGTCCGAATGTGACATTGTTGGTAGGTCATACAGAGATGGAGGAAGTTGCTCTGTAACCTTGTCCGGAGTTCCTGCTACCTCTGTCAGGAATGGCTCTGGCTGTGATTGCTGTTTGTCCTTGACTGTAGGAGACGGTATCTCTTTTGCTGAGGGTGGTTTTCTGTCACGGCCTAGTGCTAGCTATCTTCCTGGCGCCTTCCTGCCACCTCTTCTGCTGTGCTGAATGCTGTGCTTCCACAGCCATTTTGTGGAGGTCGCAGATTTTTTCCTGATTATTGTCTGGTTTCAATGTGATAATTTCCTGGGGTTTCCCCCAGTTTCCCTCTATATGGTAGCAGCTGCTGCCCATGGGGTAAATGGGGCTGATAGGGCTGCCAGCCACCCCCACAAGGTGGTACATACGCACTGATAAGCACCAACTCCTGCGCGCTGATGTGCTTTGATGCTGGGGACAGTCGGAATGGCTGAAATGGTGGTGGTAGCCTGAGGCCCAGCTGTGTTGGAGGCCTGGGTGCATTGGAAGCCTGAGCCCCTGTGCCTTTCACACCTGTGCCTTCCACTGGGCCGCGCTAGGCTCGGCCGCGCTGGGCCTCTGGGTAGGGCAGCCTCTTAATGCCAGGCTCGGTACTTTCCTGATTTGGGACCTCATGGGGTTGCGGTGCTTGGGCCGAGCAGCGATTGATCCAAACCCTGCGCCTGCATCGCTGCGCCATGTCACCACGCCCCACGTCGCTCATCTGAATGCTGAACCGCTCACTCCATCTGAGTCGAAGAAGAAGAGAAGAGTAAGCATGTGCAAAGTGCACGTTGACCCCAAAGAGCAACCTAGCCCTAAAAATCAGATATTTATTGTTACCCATTTCAATTAAATTTACTTGATTGTCCTTGGAAGGATGAAATGCTGATGACCTGCCAGAATTTGAACCTATAACCATGACCTAACGATTAACGGATCTCCACAATTGGGCCACAGACCATTATCCTCTACCATCCTTATATTAATTGGAAATAAGCCACTGGAATTGTAAACATTTAGGTAGATGGCCATCCCTTCATTTGCTGCTGGTTGCAACACTGGCAAGAGAATCATCTAAAGTCATTGTGATTTAACAGGCTACAACTGTCTGCTGTACCACATAACTGAAATAAATGGTTACTGTAACTGATGCTAATGTGGGACCCGGAACCCAATAATCATTTGAAGCCCAATTTTTGACCACCTCAATATTTACCAAAATAATTAGGCTACGGAATCTCCAATGGATCTAGTGGTTAGCGACTGCACTCCTCATCAGGGCAAACACAATTTAGCAGAGGTGCATAGAATAAAAATATTATACGCTTAAAGGACTGAGTTTTAAATCAAAAATAGGCAGAAAGGAATTTGTTACAGAAAAAATATATAAGCAATACAGGAGAGAATAAAATACATGAAATTGTATAAAGGCCCAGCCAAAGTAGAGAATAAAAACAAATCATTAAACCCCTAGTTAGACTTTTGCTCTAAGAACATTTAAGTGTCAGACTCAATCAGAGTAGCAACAACAGGACATCTACAAGGAAAATGGCAAAGTATAACCCTCAATGACAAAAAAAGATAAGCCCTTCAAAACAGCCAAACTTGGAGGCTTTGTAGCCAAATCACAGAAGCTAGTAATAGATTCCGCAAATTCAGCAAGACATAATCATGGTTAGGGTTGTATTTGACAAATCAGGAACAGAAATATAATAATTAAAACACACACAATTATTTAAGCACTAATCCATTTCTTAAGGTAAGAGAAATCTTCCATTGTGTCCTCAGCAACTGCACTCCCGAGATGTATAACTGAAATTAGAACTTGGAATGTTGGGAGTTCCATGTAAAGCCCTTGGCAGCAGGCTCCAAGGGTATATGAAACCTTTCTTGAACAATGGCTCATAGAAATCACACGTCTTCAGCGGAAGCTCCAGGGGAAGGCCTTGAAAATGATACTTTGGGTACATCATGGAATACACACTTTGTAACAAGATATTATACAATAATAATTCATTGATGTCATCTGCTTGATTCTCTGGGGAGCAAAAGAAGAGATGGCTTTTCAGCGGGACACTGGTTGGAAGGAGGAGAATGAACAGGAGAGATTGAACAGAACACACAAAACAGCATTCATTTAAAAAAATCTTACAGCACAACACAAAATTGTGGCATAACTATTCATGGCAGTATCTAGACTTTTTAATAACCTATGCAACTCGTTATAGGTGCAGTTTCATCAGTTCTTCGGTTACGACTCTATACTATACATCATTAAACTAAAGCATTTAAAAAAAAAAAAATTCAGAGGTTATTTGCACATTTTGCATATTTCGAAAAACGCTAACATACTAAATATATGCAAAATGAATTTTTGGGATTCATATCCAGTTGGAAATCAAGAGGTATTTTCTTTAAGGTATTCCAGTAGAAAATAAATAGTAATAACGTGCTGAAACATCTATTTAATCCATTTACCCCGATATATCTAAATATAATAAGAAAGTGAATATCTGGTTAGAATTAAGCGTGATTCACTTACATGAAACTAGTAAGACATCAGCAGTAAAAAGCGGCCCAGCAGGCCATAAAACAGGCCCACAAACAGCCAGCAAACCGGTGCACACACTGACCTGTCAGACCAGCTCGCCTGGTTGCCTTATTGGCCAGTCCAACGCTGGTGGGCACATCATGTCTGCAAAGAGAAATGAACTGGTCCTTGGAATGCTGTATGAATACAAAATATCACCTTTGACAAGGGAGGACAGTATCAGTTTCAATTTAAAATTATAGATCACTAGTCACGGAGTTGACACTTGGTGCATTAATCAAATCAAATCAAAGTGAGCTTTATTCGATTGTAGACAGACAATCATAAAAGCACATAAAACATATAATTACTACAACATTTCATATATGATACAAATTCATACAAATTCATTACATTAAAAGTATTTAGCATTCCATAAAAAATAAGACATTATTAAATTGTCAGGGCTCACCTCAAGTTAAAAAATAATTACTTTACTATACATAGAACAAATTCATATTAAATTCGTTTAGACAATTTTTAGTTCTTACTATAAATTAAAAAACGATTAAATAAGGATTTGTTTCCTTAAACTTAGAACCTTTTTCAAGAATAAAACCACCCTGTAAACACTGTGTACGTTATCTAAATATTGCAGTGCCAAAAGGGCGGGTCGACATTGACGGAGCCCGAACATTTTCAACACAGGGACCAGACACAATTTCCTATCAGAGGAATAAAATTTACAGAAAAGGATAACATGGAGCATAGTTTGTTTGGAGATATTGTCACAAGGGCACAACTGGAGGTTTTGAGACCAGTCATTTACTGTAGGGAAGGTGACTAGTCTATGGAAAACCCCCAGTCGAAATCGAATTAGAAGGAACCTAACATATGCCGCAAGGACATAAGTAAGGTAAAGTTGAATATTAAAAGTAATTAAAATCATCTGATTGTGTAGGACAGTGGGCTTTACTATCTCAGATGTCAGTCTGATAGTGTCCAGCATAGATAGGGCCATTTTTTTAAAATCCTTCCTGGTTATGTCACCAATGGAACTAGGATTAGTAAAATACTCTGGGTGCCCAAGATCTTGTAAAAAGTTACTGAACATAATTTATCCATGGAATCCTCAGGGCCCCGTCCAATCTCAGGACATCCAGAAGAATCTCTCTGTTTAATTTTGCCTCTTCTTTCGTCCAGAGTCTGTGCCATAAAAGCACAGGCTCCAGCTTAATCAAATCAGAAATAAAAGTGAGGCCCAGCTCCGCATGACATATATATGTTGAGGTACCATTCGGGATGGATAAAATATATTTAAAAAAATAATTTTCTACTTTTTGAATGGGAAGCAGATCAACTGGCCCCCATGCCCCAGTCCCATAAACTGCCGCAGAAACACATTTTGCTTTATAGATCTTAATGAGTTCCTCAGGAGGTCTCTTGCCTAATTTTTTAGCAAAGGAACTGATGGCAGATGTACTACGTAATAATACCAGTTTTTTTGCAGCCACAGCCTGTGTCCAAGTATCGTTATTGGGAAAGAGAATGCCCAAATAAGAGAATGTTTTAGTAGGCCCAACCTTTTGTCCACCCACAAACATATCTTTGGGTTTTATGAAGCCAGTACCGCAACGCATTATAAAAGTTTTAGAGGAGTTAACTCTTAACCCTAAATCATTCATAAAATTGGTAAAATTATTCAGTACCCTCTGGAGGCCTACTTGTGTGCGAGACATGAGCACCGCATCATCTGCATACAAGAGGGCTGGGATCGGGCGTCTCGCCACTTGGGGAAGGTCATAATTATCATTTAAAAGGGCCTCCCCAATCCGTTTATGTACAGGTTAAAAGAAACGGGGCAAGAACACAACCTTGCCTAACGCCACTTCTTATATGAATGGGCGCTGACCGTTCGCCCTTTAAACCGCAGCGCACTCGTGCGTTAGCATTACAGTAAAAACGTTTAAGAAAATAAATAATCTGTATATCAACCCCCATTACTTCTAAAATTGACCAAAGTTTATTGTGGATCACGCAATCAAATGCGGCTGTGAGGTCAACAAATGCTAAAAATAGGTTCCCCTTCTTTGCCCTTGTGTATTTACCAACCAGGAGAGACAAATTTAATCCCTGCTCTACGGTTCCTACACCAGCTCGAAAGCCGTATTGCAGGTCGGACAGGATGGAATTTTCTTCCGCCCAATCCTGGAGACGTTCCAGTATTATTCTGCCCGCTACTTTCGTTATAGTGTCTAATAGGGAAATTGGCCTATAGCACGCCGGATCTTGTCTGTCCCCCTTTTTAAAAATGGGCACAATAGTTGATTCTACCCAAGTAGGTGGAAAGACTGCCCTGCAGCTAGCATTTAGAACTTGTGTTAAAAGAGGGGCCCATAGGAGAGCGTTTGATTTAAACAAATCTACAGGGACCCCATCAGGACCAGGCTCTTTGCCACCCTTACTTACAGTAAGAGCCCGCTCTACCTCATCTAACCTAAACAATAGAGCGGTGTGTTGGGTGGGGGACTTAAAGTTTTAGTCCTCCAGTGCACTACTATTTGTCTTGTCTAAGTTACCCTCACCGCAATACACTTTTGCAAAGTGAGCTATCCATTGGTCTTCCGCTATTGCTATTTCAAGCGATGGGCCATCTTCTCTAGACAAAAAAGGAAGGGGCCCTAATAATTTTCCAGAAAGCCGCACTATCATTAGCTATTGAGGCTGAGTGTAAAGCGTCCCACGCCTCTTTCTTTAATGTGGCTTTTCTGTCCCTAATTGCATGTTTATATGCATCTCTAGCCATCCTTACACTACTTTTATTTCTCGGGTTTTTATGTAGCTCAGATTTTAGATAGGAATAAGCTTTAGTGCATCTAGTGTCGAACCAGCCCTTCTGCGGTCCCTTACCACTATTATGTCTAGTAAGAGACTCTCTGACCGCGTTAGTTATTACCTGAAATGAAGCTAAGATGTTTTCTGGGGTAGCTGTCTCACTCAGACATGTTTCAATAGCTGAGTTACATTTGCCCACCACAGTTTTGATCAAATTAGCTTGATCCGCTAAGGACCAACATAGGGAATAACCGTTGGTACTTCCTATGGCTATGTTTTCTAGCTGTTGATTTTTCTTATTGTGTCTTAAAATTGTGGTGGACGGTAGGAAAATCGCTAAGCATAAAGGGAAGTGATCACTATGGGACTCATCGGAAACATAAAAAGAGTGAAGCCTATGTGCATGACTATTGGTTACTAAAACAAAATCAATAATAGATCGAAGACCCCGGCCGTTAAATGTCCAGGGCATAGGAGCAGGAACAGGGCATACTTCGTTTGCATAACCCAGATCGAGGGAAAAAATAATCTCGTTCAGTTGTACTCCCAGGACTGAGTGTTGAAAATGGGACGAGCATGCCCCGTCCTCATTTACGGCTTCACATAATTTGTCCCCGGCGTTCACACATAATGTACAATTAAAGTCTCCAACAAGTATAAGCATGATATCTTCCCCTTCCTACGGCCAACATTTTTCAACACCTTCAGTAGATTTGGAATCACAACTCTCACTTTATCAGGTGAGATATTATTATAAAAATTGGTAACAACTATAGAATGCATCGAATCAATGTCCATTTTGACAAGCTGGTAGTAATTATCATTAACAAGCATAGATATGTTCTTAAAATTTATTTTAGCTGATATGTATATGCAAAGGCCCCCCTTAGCTCTACCACTCAAACTATCAACTGCAGGGGTATGGTATGTCCTATATCCATTCAAATGGACCACCTCCTTAGACCAGGTTTCCTGAAAGCATAGGACCTCAAAGCGACTAATAAATTCTCCCCACAGAAGATTATTTAACTTTGAAGAAATGCCAGCAATGTTCCAGGAGAGAACGTTGCATAAGGCATATTTACCGCTTACGACACTGTTAACTATAGCTGCTTCGTTTGGAACTTCGATTTCATTACAAAAAGAGGGAGAGACATGTAAGGTATCCTGAGATTCAGCCAAATTTTTTACTTCCATATCTGTCAGACTTTGGCCCTCGATGCTATCATGTCTCCTGATGAGGGTGGGGGCGGGATGAACAACACCCGCCACAGGATAACCATTTCCCCAACGGCAGGCACATTCACAGCAGGATTGGGGGGCACCAGATTCCCCGTAGGAAGTCAATCAATTTCCTCCAATGAGTTCAGAGCTTCAAAGCGATTATTCACTGGAATCGAGAATAAGGGCCCCCCTAATCCCCCGGAATTGCCTCCCCCAAACTTGTACCCTCGGGGCTTTGGAAAACTCGATGGTTTGTAAAAACAGCCCAGAGGTAGAATGTGTATATCATTAGGATTGCAAGGCCCATTGTTACCCCTTTCCAAAATTGTATGCACGAGGGGAGGGGAACTAAAGGTCAGCACAACACAGTCGCCGCAAAATGACTTGACTGAGGGGCCAACCCACCCAATTCTACGAACCATTTTAAACTTCGAAAAAAGAAAATTATGTAAACCAGTCCTTAAGCTCAGGAAATGAAGTGACTTATTCCTTAACGCCGCCCAGTGCTCAAAAACATTATGAGACAAAGGGGGACATTTGCCAAGACCACTGTGTAAGGTGTAGCTGCTGGGGGCAGGTTCAAGATACACGGAGGATGCTGGGGAGTTTCTGATTGATCATCAGAACTTATACCTTTCACTTTCTCCCTGTTCTGACTTGACGTCCCAACAGTCGATACTCCATGCTCAGTACTAGGGGGTTGCTAATAGGTGCCACTGGAATACCTTCTTTAGAAAAAGGCAACCTATTGTAAGCTAGTGTTTTTGCTGTACTTAAATCCTTGTTACTAGTGGAACTTCCAGCCTGTATTTGTCCATTAGAGGTACAACTCGATGGAATGCCAGCCCCGTTCCTGCCTCCCTGGTGTTTATATCGCAGGGACTTGGCTTAGAGCAACCCAATGGGGCAATTGAACTGCTTATGTAGTCCTCCAACCTGGCTAACTTAGCTTCAACACGGGTTATTTTTACCATAATGGGTTCCAGCAGAGTAGATAACATAGTTTCAAGTCTACCCCAAAAAGTCCCTCCTTGTAAACTGTCAGCAACTATATCTATATCTTTAGGATTAATAGCATTCAATTGATCCTCATTGAGTACTCTTGCCTTAATGGAAGTTTTAGCTGATTTTTCTTTTGGTCTCTGCACAGGTTTAGTCAGTTTCCTGGTATTCCTGGTTTTCTTTTTATTCAAGGGAGGTTCTGCAGTATGGTCAGTATTAAAGTTAGCTTTTTGCCCTCTAGTAGTAACTGTGGGCCTGGCGGGGTGAGCTCTGGTTCAGAAGATGAGGAAGAGACAATATCTATCGGTTTAATTGATGCTTCATGTGGCATTCCACCAGACCGGGAAGAAGATGCCTCATTATTAATCTCCGCACCAGACTCAGTAAGTACAGGGGTCAAAGAGAGTCTACATTGTGCGGGTAAAGGCTCCAGAGACAACCTCCGCTCAGTAAGTTTGATTTCATTCATGAGCACTGATTCAGCCCTTTGCAAAAAGCGTCTAGAGTACCCACAGCCCCCTACCTTTGTTTGATCTGCACTTACTCATTTCCAATATGCACGCAAGAAAATATATTTAGTGGCCAGTACAAGAAAACAAGTCCCGAGTGACACAAACTGCAAATATCTACCTCGGGAGCAAAACCTCAGACGGATGGCCCGGCCCAGTCTCTACCAGTCTCGGACGGGTTCTGACGGGCCCGCCCTTGGTCAGGGCTTGGTCCGGGCTACGTCCCGCACGCGTCCCGCGCTGCGGGGGGAGAGGCAGTGCTTTATGCGCGATGACCACGCCTCCTCCTCACTCACGGCAGCTGGACAGAGAAGGTTGCACCCTGGGAACTGAAGTCCTCTCCCAGGGTGGTGACGGCAAGGGTGCAGCAGGTGGTGAATCAATGTGACCCTGGGACCATGTCCCACCAGGGCTACTGCAGGAAAACCACGGGAGCGTCGGACGTCAGTAAACCAGCGGCAGCAGCAATTAAAAGCGAGTGGCAAAGTCTTCCACGCTGCGGGGGAGAGGCAGCGCTTTATGCGCGATGACCACGCCTCCTCCTCACTCGCGGCAGCTGGACAGAGAAGGTTGCACCCTGGGAACTGAAGTCCTCTCCCAGGGTGGTGACAGCAAGGGTGCAGCAGGTGGTGAATCAGTGTGACCCTGGGACCTTGTCCCACCAGGGCTACTGCAGGAAAACCACGGGAGCGTCGGACATCAGTAAACCAGCGGCAGCAGCAATTAAAAGCGAGTGGCAAAGTCTTAAGAAATACATTTCATAAAAAATGATGACAACGATTATAAGTGATATTACAATCATTTGACATCAATTATTTATGAAAGTAATTTTAGGCAAGTGTCAACGACCTTGAACACTTTGCTGGTTATGATCAAATCTTGACCACTTAGCACAAAGAATACTGCAGCTAAACAATTTATAATATTTTGGGGGATATTTACAAGGAAGTGGCGGAGTGAGGCGGAGTGAGGCGTTATTTACAACAATATGGTGCAGCCTTGCGTTTCCCACTGCGCTGGCGCTACACTTACCAGTGTAGCCCCAACGCAGGCACCCTTGCACCATAGTGCAAGCGTGGCTGCATGCAGGGGAAGATTGTTTATGTGTAGGAAGGTGTCCCTTGCTGCACATAAACAATCCTGAAATGCAGTTTTGTCACTTCTATGTGTGCTGCTTAATGCAGCACACATGGAAGTTACAAAATGTCATTTTAAGGATTGTTTATGTGCAGGAGGGACACCTTCCTACACATAAACAATCCAAAGCGTTTTCTTTTCCATGTGTGCTGCACAAGGCAGCACACATGGAAAAAGCAAAAACGAGGAGAAATATAGCATTTCTCCTCGTTTTGCCAAGTGAAGACCAGGTTTTCCCTGGTCTTAATTTTGGCGCTGCCTGCTATTTACGCTGCCCTTGTAAATAGGGGGCAGCGTCAAAATCAATGGGTGTTGCTATGGAACGCCCACAGCAACACCCACTGCCCTCCCCTTTCCCGCTAAGCATAGCGTAAAAGGGGGCCTTATTTAGAAGGCAGCATTAAGCCACGTTAAGTGGCTTAACGCTGCCTTGTAAATAAGGCAAAGCCCCTATCGCCACGGAAACGTCACAAAAAGTGACGTTTCCGTGTCAATAGGGGCTTGTACATATGCCCCTATGTGTATTTAACATGGGTTCCAACAGTGTTTTTCCGAGCATGCACAAGCAGCGGACATATGCAAAAGAAATGGATCAAGGTTTCTTTTGATTACTTACAAAGCATATAGGTACCAGATGAAAAAAACATACCACTAGACCAGCTTTTTCTAATTTTCCAAATAGGAAGCAGTAAAAAGGTCCCCTTAGGAAGGCCTGCCCCATAATGCTATTAAATGGATAATGCAAATAAGGCGTAAACAAATCAGATGCATAGGACTCATTATGGTATTATGCATGTTCAGTCCATTAAACAATTCCAGGACCCGGCGATATGACATCACTTTCAATGATTTCTTTACTACTTCGTTGACAGTGTTGAGCTGAAGTAATTTTGGACCCTGAGGGGCAGATTTACAAGCCCCTTGCGCCACTTTTGCGTCACTTTTCCCATGTTAAAAATGACGCAAAAGTGGCGCAAGGGGCTTGTAAATAAGCCCCTGAGTCTTCAAGTCTTAAGTTGGAGTTTGCGTCTCAAATATAAGTTGTCCAAGGCATGAGCACACCTAAATATTAACCTACTGAAGCCCACTAAATTGCTTCTAAAGTGCCAAGGGGGGCACATTTCAGTTTGAACATAGCTACTAAAAAAATGTCTCATCTAACTGCGCTCCTGACCAAGTGGATTAAACTGAAGTCTAAGCTGTATATGTGAAGTACATTGTGAGAGTTGAAAGTTCCCTCTCCTAGCAGCTGATTGGCTGCTAACAAGCCATGATAATAATAAATTAGGTAGTGTGGCTATAGAAATGTGAAGGAAGTAGATTCTTGGTGACTTCCTTTAAAATAGGTGTCACAGAGAGACATTTGAGGCAGATTTATAGGCGCATTAAGCTATAAATAAGTGAGTTAAGTTTTGGTTTCAAGGTATTCAGGTGGAGTTTATGGACCCCGGGCCTCCAACCATAAGCCAAGATAATTGTACCCAGGTTTTTAGTCAATTATTGTTACCTTTCTACAATTGCTTTTTGCACAAAATAATTGATCTTGCAAACATTATAATGCTACAATTGTATTTTGCACAAAAAATATTAGTGTTTTGCACAGTTTTTAATTACCTTAAGGAAATTTTAGAATATGGTATACGGTTCTTTTAGAAGAGTTCTGTCCTTCATCTGTGTTTTGCTCATTGCTGTACTGTATTTGCTCCCTTCGATTTCACTTGGCCAATCCCCTATAAAAGGATTCGAGGTCTGTTTTTGCCCTATTATAACCGTTTCCAGCACTTTGTCAATTGTATTTTGCACAATGGACAAGGGATAGTGCCTTATAGACGGCCGATTTTGGCGGTATACGTATTTTACGAAAATAGTGTATGTCTGATTGGTGAGTTTAAGAATTTTGTTGTATTTTAACGTTAAGGATGTTAAGATTAGAATGGTTTGTATCGCCTTATTGGCATGCTATCACACTAAAATAAATAAATAAATTCAAATTCAAATAAGTTACCTGTTTGCCAATAGCACCTATGCACGATAGCTCAACAAAAAAACATGACTATTGACTTGGAGGCATTGATTGCAAGACGATTGGCAGGACTGCAACGATATAAGACTGAAAATGTACACTGCAAGCCAACTGAAGTATAATCTAACAAAGTGGTATCATTAGCATATTGTAGAAGGCCTAATGGGAAATAATTACATTTTGGATGGAATTGGCTGCTGTTGGTAAACAACCCACCAATGTCTGCAGTGGAGAGGCTAAACAAAAAGCAAAGGGACAAGGTCACAACCCTACCTCAAGTCTCGCGTTATTTTCTTCTTCTTGAGACATGGGTGTTCTCACCCAACTTAACCACAGCCCATGAGTTAGAATATAAGGCAATGCGGATTCATCAACGAGTCTGGGCTTCACTAATTCCCTAGCTTTGCCCCTAGTAAGGGCCTGGCGTCTGCATTCCAAGCAGTACTATGATCAATGAAACAGACTAAAAGTTTTCATTTTCTAATTGAAATCACTGAGGGCCATATGTATCATTCCAAATTGCGATCGCAAACGCCGAAATTCGCAGAATTTTGGCGTTTGCGATCGCAGTTGGGCTTAGTGGTATGTATCAATGACAAACTGCCTCGCAATATAATGAATCGCAAAATTTGCGATTCCCTATGTTGCGATTGCATTTAAGGATTCGCAAATTGCGATTTCTTAAATGCAATGTAAGAAGCACAAAAAAAGTGCAATTTGGCCTTAAGGAATCGCAAATTACCACCAACTTCAAGTTGGTGGTAATTTGCGATTTCTTTGAAAAATTCACTTTTTTGCATTTTTCAAAGTGGGCATGTATGTGCGCCACATTGCACCCATGCTTATTTCAGGGGTGCAACAGGGTGTCCTTTTGACACCCTTGCAACCTTGAAATTGCATTCTCAATTTGCGATTCTCTAATTGCTAATCGCAAATTGAGAATGTCTTCCCATTCATTCCTATGGGCCTCTAGGCTATTTGAGAATCGCAAAACCTAACATTGATACATATGGCCCTTAGTGCGCCATTAACAGAACTGCCAGAAAGTTATCCTGGTTTTTAAGTGCGGCCTGACACCTGATTAGTGAAGTTGGATCAGATTATTTTCCACACTCCGGGTTTAAGGGTCACATAGAAGACATTGAGCAAAAATATTTGCCTTAGTGTCTAGTAGAGAAACATTTACAGGTGTTCCAACATCTCCTTCTATAGTATTGTCGGTGGAATGGACACTTGCTAGAAGTTGGTAAGATTTGTGTTCCGGGTGAGTTTTTAAAGAAAGGAAATAATGTAGCCGCCCAAATGGATGATCGTCTCTATAGACCCCATGTGGACCACCATTTGGACTGCGCGATCCATCTGAGCTCATAGATTGTTGTAAGTGAGTGTTATACTCCTTCATGAAATTATAAAAACTAATTACTGGGGCAGGACTCCACCTTCCATATAAATGCAGGATCCACCTATAGTTCTCAATGTGCCCAGGACATATAGTGGCCACTAGGAGATTGCCTGAAGCCACGGAGCACAAATTGTCCAACTTAATAAAATACCAACATTTCCTTCTATCTTTCACTTTACAAATGTGATGCAAAACCGAGCCATTGCTTTCCTATATGTGCCCTTTTTGTAGCCCATAATAGATTCCTGTACAATCTTTTAAGTGTTTTAAGCATTAATTCATGTGAGCAATGCTACCCATCCTTTGATTTCTCTGTTGATTTGGTTTCTAACTTGGTGCAGGTCTTGAATGTCTATGCCAGGCATAAACCAGACGTGCGTCACTTGAGTGTCTGTTATAGTTCGTCATATAGTCAATATAATTCAATACCCGAGCACACACTTAATCCAATCATAAATAAAGTATCTGATCAACATTTGTAAAAAAAGAAAAAAAAAGTTATTTCTTTTGTTCTTTATTTTCTTTCTTTGTTGCCCAGCCAACACGTGTTTCGTTGTATAGGGTGTTCCCCACGACTTCTTCAGGGCTGTCTTCCTTTATTATAGCTCATTAGCACGTTCTCGCCGGTTATACTTCCGTCACGGCCAATCTGCGATTTGTACCCCACTCACGGGATGTTCTCTGTATCTCTATTACAGCGAATGCATTTCCCCCGTGTCTCAAAAAAGTTGCATGGTATATTCCTCATGTGGTGTATCAATCGATCTTAAATTTTGTGGGGCAGATTTACAAGCCCCTTGAGCCACTTTTGCGTCATTTTTAACATGGGAAAAGTGACGCAAAAGTGGCGCAAGGGGCTTGTAAATAAGCCCCTGTGTATTTAATCCATAAGCAAATTGTACATGCTCCCGCAATCTAAAGTGGGGACGCCTGATAAGACTTCTCTCAGCTCTTATCTCCCGCCGAGTCCGTGCCGTATGTTTGTCAATAATCAAGGGCCATGAATGTCTGGAGTGGCATGGAAGGTAGTAGACCACAGATGATTTGGTCAACAAGACCTTGGTTTGAGGAAAATCCTTTCATAGTCTAATGGACTCAGTTTGCAGAGAGTCCTATCTCACCCTACACAACAGTTTTCTTATATTCCAGTAGACTCCCAAGACATCTGATTAGCATACTCTGTGCAGCAAGGACCACTCTATTTACAAAGTATCTAAAACTCTCTGACACATTTTTGCTGAAATGAAAGTATAATCTAAGACTGCCTTCTATGTCACGTATCATCTGTTAAAATTGCTGGAGCTAAATCCTCTTCTTGTCTCCTATTTAAAAAGCCCTTAAGATAAACACGTGTAGAGAGGTAAAAAGCTGAATCACAAAATTCTCAATTCTCTCTACAGGGACAGAACAATGGGAAATGGTTCATAATTGGTCGGTAAGCCTAGCACACTCATCTACCTCAGTGTTCAAAGGTAGATTTAAATCAAAGCCTCCCCATTAAAAGATAATACATGTAAAAGGAGTGCTAGATGACAGAAATGTTAATAATGTATCAATAAGGTTTCGTTTTAGGGGATTAGAGAGGAATATATAGGTTTACATTTAGAAACTGTTATGATGACTGAGCTTCACTTCAATTGCATGAAAATATTCGCCCGTTCTATCAAAGCTTTTCATGGAACACTGCTCCGTTTACCCAGGAGGATAGCTAAGCCACCTTTGCAGAATTGCAGAAATAATTAAGGTCCCTGGGAGTCGTCTTACAATCGATGATTAACCCTCAGTGCAATTTCTGTACTTCTCAAGAGTGTCCAAAGCAAAGGCCAATGGATTCTGTCTGAGAGAGTTTTGTTTAAGAGAGCTGTGTAAAGAATAACACTAGCTGACTTTAACCAGTCACCAATCGTAGTAGTAGACCCCTTTCAACAGTGCCCATAGCCAGTGCAGAATTGGGGAACAGAGTTATCACAGGCTCAGAAATAGTTGCCGGGGAAAACAAGGGGCAGTTACAGGCTGCGAGTAGAGTATTTTGATGTTTGATCTAAGGTTTGCCTCTGACTAATTCCGTTGAAATTTTAGCAGTTTAGCCTGTAACTGAGTGGTCCAACCCAGCCAAGGTGCCAAAGGAAGGTTTCTCCTGTCTCATGGTAGTCAGGGTCATAGTCAGTAGCGGCTCCTGGTGGGAGTGCTGCCGGGCGGTGACGCTGGGCGGGGGAGGGCAGGGTGGGGGGTAGTAAACTCTGGAATACGGCCCAACAGAGGTAAGTAAACAAATAAATAAATAAAACGAATTTCATTGCGCGCGCTGCATCGCCAAATGCGATGCAGCGCGCGCAACTAATTCGTTGTATTTATTTATTTGTTTGCTTACCTCTGTTGGGCCTATTCCAGAGTTTACTACCCCCCACCCTGCCCCTCCCCTGCCCCGCGTCACCGCCCGGCAGCACTCCCACCAGGAGCCGCTACTGGTCATAGTTGTCTCCAAAGTGGAGCCACAGACTGAATTTCTTGATTCAGCAGTCTCCTCTGCCCCTGGCTTGAAAACTGGTTGACATTCAGCCAGATAATCCTTTGGCTTTATGACAGTATACCCACGTAGATAAAAGATCGGCGGGAATATTTACAAGCCCTGTGCGCTGCTGGAACGTCACTTTTTGTGACTTACTGGTGGTGCACAGGGCTTAGCCATATCTGCAAGGCCACGTAAAGCCACCATGCATGGCTTTTCATGGCCTTGTAAATATGGAGTGAGGCAACGTAGCCTCACACTGCGTCGGGGGCGTATCATGGGCACTGCAGTGGGTGTTCTCATGCAACACCCATAGGTTTTGACACATTCCCAGATTTACAACAAGACGTAAATCTGGGAACCCGTTAAAACTGTGCACCTCCCCAGGTGTGAAGTAACGAGGAGACATTATTTTTCCTATTTTCTTCCTCTTTTCATCTGTGCTGCATTCTGCAGCGCACATAGAAAGAGGAAAACACCTCCAATGATTGTTTATGTGCAAGAAGGTGCCCCTTCCTGCACAAAAACAATCATGCCAACAACACAGACACTCTTGCACCATGGTGCATAGGTGCCTGCGTTGGCGCACGGCTGCTAATTGTGTACCGGCACCGGCTGAAAGGACAGGAATGCACTGCATCTTGTAAATATGGTGCATTCCTGCCCTTTCGAATTGGCATAGGGCAGTGCAGCAAAATCACTTTTGGAGCTGCCCTACGCCTATTCTTTGTAAATATGTTCCTAAGTGATCTATTAAAATAGCAGAACCCCTTTCATATTCAGGGATGATTGTTAGTGTTAAGAAGCCTATCTGAATTGGTTTAGTAGATGGTTCTCAAAGCCATCTGAGGTGTTATGCTGGACTTTGCCTACTCAGTAAATTAGTGAGGTTACAGTGAAGCCAAAAAAATCTTCAGGAGCTTGGGGGATGTTGTTTATTGGCTTCACATAATGCAAGATATTGTCAGGAAGGTGGTTTCCACACACCCTACAGCACATGCACAAAACTAGTCAGAGCTACTGTAGCCCAACTTGACACATAACAGGGCAAAACAAGCAGACACAACATACGATCTTTTAATCCTTACAAGGTTCCTACTTAACCGATGCTCAGCCCTCTATACCCTCCTAGCCACTAAGCACAGGACATATCATTCTTCAAAGAAGCTTGGCTTACCAAAGACTAGTACCTGTAAGGAAATGCCTCTTTTTGAATGATGCTGCTGGTTTTTCGACTCTGAGAGTGCACCGAGGCCTGCTAACCAGATCTCAATGCCAGTGTTCTAACCCTATACAAAAGTTATGTTGGATTGGATACACCCAATTGGTAAGTACATGGTACCTAGGGAAGGTAAGGCAGAGTGTTCACCCAGAGCTGCAGCACTGTTTGTGACAATCTGAGTGTGACAGAGTAGAAAATGTACCCCAGTCTGCCACTGCAGAATGAAAGGTCAGTGTTAACACTGCTAGCTCGACTTTGCCATTAAAATTGATGGCAATGCCTCCACTGCCCTTAATGATATATGTAAGTCTGTACTAAGTAAGGCCTATGGAGCCATGGGGCCCTGTGGCAGGGAGCTTAATATTATTAGGTAGGACATACAAATTTTGGTATGTCTTAACAGCAACACTTCCAGGCTGTCATTTTGCTGTGGAAAGGTTAGCAGCCCCATTGGCTAACACAGGGTTACCGGCTGGCACCCTAGCCTGGCTAATCTCTGAATGGGCCTACCTAACCGGGATGAGTAAGGTATCAAATTAATTGTGGCATTAAATCCGACCTGATGCCCAGGTCGAATTTAAAGCCACCATTAAAGTAAGCAACTTTTGAAAGTTGCCAATCTGCACTCCAGCTAGTCCAGGGGCCTCACAAAAGCCCTGACACACAGACAGATTTCTGACTGCCTATGGAGATGTGTGAATGACTCCCAGGAACAAAGGCAGTTGCAGCAGAGCGAGATGTGACCTCCTCTCCCAGGATGAGCATTCGGGTGTTAGCCCAAAAGGCGAGCTTCAAAGGGGAAGCTGCCTTTCAAGGGCCGACTGCAACAACACCCCTGAGCAGGATGCCTCTTGTTCCTGTAGACAATTAGGAGCCAGAAGGGAAAAACCTATACCCAAATCGGTTTTCCCGTGGGCGTGTAGCCCACTGGTAGCCACACCTCTAGGTGTGGCTACTGTGCTCCTGACGACCAAGGAAGGGTTGTGCCATTTTGAAAGGGGCAAGAATGGGGCACTCTGGGATAGCTATATGCCACACATTGCAGGAAATAAGTCACTAGGAAGGAAGGGACCAAGTATCCCATTGGCTAGTGACCGTGTGGTCCCCTCAGGACTCTTTTGTGGGATAAATGTTGCGCCCCTGGCACCATGCCCCTCAGATCATGCTGGAATTGGAGAGAGGACCAAAGAAGGACAGCCCTGCTGCCCTTAAAAGTGCACAAAGAGGGGCTGAAACGTTAAAAGGACTGAACCTGCTGCACTGTGGGCTAGCAAAGTTTGGACTGTGCCTGCAGCTCCTGGCTTGGGGAAAAGTTGATTCCCTGCCCCAACCTACAGCAGTGACTCCAAGGATCAGTCGGCTGAGCCCCTGGAACCAGCTCCAGGGACAGAGGAGCTGAAGAAACCCAAACTAACAAGTTGGTAGCCATCACAGATGTTTGCCTCTACCAGTCACCGGGTGCACAAAAGGACAAATCCGAGATAGCCAAATGTTGCATCTGTATCTTCTGGACCTGGGAGTGCTGTCAAAGACCGGATTCATCATACCCAAGGGACACTAGCCCCCACCTAAGGATTTCACTCCAACCGCGGTACAAGGAGACCAGTAGCCCAGTATTGGCTGGCCTGCTCCTGCAACGTACAGGAATTCGAGGAACCCCAACCTCTGTGGCCAAAGTCTCCTGACATCACCCGTGGCCTGAGGAACCACCACAAAGACACCCCTGTCGACCGCACCTCAACCCAATCTTTTGAACATCTTTTGCCTGTATCCTCAACATCAGGACCACTCCATTGATGTCTATGGTGGTCGTCCTGTAAAGTATGGAACTTGCCTTAAAAATGCTCTGGTGGCCAGCTAACTGTTCAAAGTATCCTCTCTGGCGCCCTAGACCTTTTCCCTACCAGATGTGGTCACCCAACATGGGCTGGAGTACCTGCACTAACTCTTTCAAACTTTTGAAAAGTTTACAAACTTTTGTTGACCAATGCTTGTTTGTGGTTGCATTTAAAAGTGGAAAAAACATCTAAAATCGGTATTTCTGGAACCGTTTGATGGATTTTGATGATCACCGTCTCTAAAAATTCATAAATGTATGCACTATTTTTTATAAATGGTTGCCGTATCTCTTTCTTGTTGTGTGACTTTCTTATTCCGTTGTTTGGAGCTGTTACTGCTCGCGCCACAGCTACCCAGGGTTGAGCTAAGGTTAATTAAATAAACTGACTGGACCCAAGATGGTATTTCCGAGTGTACTCCA
The DNA here is from genome assembly GCA_963921515.1 of Calotriton arnoldi. Lineage (NCBI taxonomy): Eukaryota > Metazoa > Chordata > Amphibia > Caudata > Salamandridae > Calotriton > Calotriton arnoldi. The sequence continues at coordinate 70,216 of CAWUFW010012293.1, forward strand.
CGATAAGACCTCACAGCCATATCATATAGTACACTCAAATCCTCCCAGTACCCAAATCATATGGAAAGAAATTCTACATTAAGACAAAATAGTTTAGACACCTATTAACTAATGACCAAGAAGAAAATTGATAATGCCAAAGAAAAGATTAAGACCAAATTATACACAAACTTGTGCACACATGCACACCTCCCAACACACACAACACACACACACACACTCTTCTTTACATGTAAATGCCACTAGAAACTCATTAGTAGAAATAGCAAGAAACCTAGCTTTCAATCACACTCACCTTACAACCCTAGAGGAATTTAACATAAGACTCCAGCTGGATAATGGTGCATAGCTCAAGGGAGACACAGGATTACTTATGGGAAGCTTTTTAGGAACCACCTGGCAAGCATTAACTTACAAGTTGGGAGTAAAGGTAAAAGAGCTTTAGGGGGAGTTTTTTATGCTGTGCTTTGTCATTTTTTTGTGATGTGTTGGTGTTTCGTATTATTGATCTCTGATGTTGTACTGTTAATTATGTGGTGTGTGTCTCTGTTGTTCTAACATAGTATTGGATTCTGGTGTGGTGTACTGTCTGGTTTGTTGTTATAATGATGTGATGTAGTTTTTTGTGTAATTATAGTGTTTAGTTGTGTTAGTGTTGTGTTTTAATATTGTGTTCTGTTATGTTTCTGTTGTGTTGTTAGTTGATGCTTTGTATGGCATTGTGTGAAATGCTTCTGTATTGTTGTTTTAGCCTTTAGCTTGGTGCAGTGTTATTGTGATCAGTTTCTGTTTTGTGTAGTTATAGTATTCTATTATGGTCAATTTCGTTGTCTTTTAAGAAAGTTGGTTTATGTTATTTGTTTGTATTGTTGTTTTTGTGTTGCATTACTGTGTTCTTTGTTGTGGTAGGCGAAGTGCTGTTAATTTGATGTACCGCATTGTGTTGTTGCGTATTTGCAATACTATTCTTTTGCTGATATTTTGTTGTATCCTATTGTTTCTTTTTATGCTTTTGTTGTGTTGTTTTATTGTGTTGTGTTATCATGTGGTTATATTTTGTTCTGTAGTTCCCTTACAGAATGCAAAAAACAATGTTATGCTACAAGCCAAAAACAAACCATTTCTTTAAAGGTCCTATAAAAAACATTAACCACTGCTAGAGATGGCAACATACCAGCGCTACACCTCTTTGACTTTTCAGGACACCAGTTACTCTACACCAACGGAAAATTCATGTCTTAATCCAGTACTTCCCAAGCTCACTTTATGTGATCAGGCCTGCAGAGGTGGAGTGGCAGTATTTAGGCATTTTTGGCGATGGTAAGTATTTGCTTCGCATTGAGCCATCAGTGAGTCACTAATTGAATGTGCTGCTTTCGACTGGAAGTGAAGCCACATTTGTTGAAACCTTTAACAACACTGACATGAAACAAAGACATCAGAACACAAAACAAAAACACAGCACCATAATAAAAATTACTAACCCTATTGTGAATTCAGATGAATAGGATAAGGAATAACCCGTTGGTTTATGGGTTTTTTTGTTTGTCCATCTGTGCGCCTGTCTCTCCATGTGTTTCTCCTGGCCCAGAACTATTATGCAGATCTCTCTGTTTTTCATGCTCTGTGTAAGGAGTGCAAATGACTGAACACCCTGTCATTCAGATAACTATACCTATAACTGCTGAATTTCTATTGTTTTGTGTTTGTAAAATCTGAACTTAACTATAACGTCCCTGCAACCATTGTTTTTTTGTGAATTTTTAAGTTTTTTAAAATTCTATTTCCTAACTATCATTTCTCTGTAACCTTTGGTTTTTTCAGTGAATTTCAACAGCTTTTAATGCAATTTCCTAACTATAACATCCTTGAAACCTTTGGTTTTTTTCAGTGAATTTCTAGGGTTTTGTTTTGCGTAAAGTAATATTTGCATGTATGGGTCTCTGAGTGGGTGTGTGAGTGGTTCTCTGGATCTCTTAGTGGATGTTTCAGTGACCTTATGGGTGTGATAGAGGGTGTGTGAGTGACTGTATAAGTGTGCGACTGGGTGTATGGATGTGTCAGTGGATGTGACAGATATTTTGCTGTATAGGTGTGGGAGTGGATGTGTAAGTGGAACGCCCTCCATTGGATTCCCATAAAAAAAATTCTGTTTAAATCCATATTCCTGGTACATAAAGCTTTTCATGGCTCAGGTGCCGGCTATCTGAGGGAGAGGATTCATGACTATGTCCCTTCCAGAACTTTATGTTCCTCTTGTGAACATTTTGGTAGAATTCCTAAAATCCGCCCGGTCAGAACAGGTGGCAGATCCTTCTCTCATCTTGGGACGGTTACATGGAACAAACTCACTTTGAAGCTACATATTATGTTCGATCTCCCAACTTTTAAGAAAAAATTAAAGACATGGCTCTTTCGACAATCTTCATAGGCCAATCACTGCTGGTGCCGTTATGTCTGTTTAGCGCCGGGACACTCTCTGAGTAGCTGCGTGCTGTATAAATCTGAATAACATAATATAAAATAAGCAGTGCATTGTGGGGGTGGTGTATTTCTATGGTTTTGTACGAGTGAAAACTGAGCCTAACTATAATGTCCCTGTAACTTTTGTTTTTTTCTGTGAATTGCTATGTTTTTTTCAATTTTATTTCCTAACTATAACCTGTAACGTTTGAGAGTGGGTGTGTGTGGCTGTATAGGTAGGTGAGTGGGTGTGTGAGTGGCTGTATGGGTCTCTGAATGGGCATGTGAGTGGGTTTGTGGGTGTGCGACTGGCTGTATGGGTCTGTGAGTGAGTGTATGAGTGACTGTATGGGTGAATACATGGCTGTGTAAGTGGGTATAGGAGTGCCTGTGTAGATCTGTAAGTAGGTGCATGAGTGTTTAAGTGGACCTGTGAGTGGATGTATGAGTGTCTGACTGGGTCTGTGAGTGAGTGCATGAGTATCTGAGTGGGTCTGTGAGTTGGTGTGTGAGTCTCTGACTGTGTCTGTGAGTGGGTACAAGAGTGTTTTTGAAGATCTGTGAGTGGATAGATGAGTCTCTGAGTGGGTGAGTGAGTGGGTGAATGAGTGTCTGAATGTGTCTGTGAGTAGTTGTGTGAGTCTCTGAGTGGGTCTGTGAGTGGGTGCATGAGTCTCTGAGTGGGCCTGTGAATGGGAACATGAGTGGGTCTGTGAGTGGGTAGATGAGTGACTGAGTGGGTCTGTGAGAGCGTGACAGTCTCTGAGTGGGTGCACGAGTGTCAGAGTGAATCTATGAGTGGGTGTGTGAGTGTCTGAGTGGGTGTGTGAGTGGGTGTGAGAGTCTCTGAGTGGGTCTGTGAGTTGGAGGATGAGTGTGTGAGTGGGTGTGTGAGTCTCTGAGGGGATCTATGAGTGTGTATGTGTGAATCTCTCAATGGGTCTGTGAGTGGGTAAATAAGTGTTTGAATGTATCAGTGAGTGGGTGCATGAGTGTCTGAGTGTGTCTGTCAGTGGGTGTGTGAGTCTTTGAGTGGGTCTGTGAGTAGGTGCATGAGTATGTGAGTGGGTCTGTGAGTGAGTACATGAGTGTATGAGTGGGTCTGTCAGTGGGTATCCAATAAAAATAGTAGGGGGGCACATGGGAGCAGGTCCTCATACCAGCTCCCGCTGTGACGGTCCTCCTGTTCAGCTTGCCTGCAGTCCACTACCCTCTGCTGCCTGCATTTTGCGCCTCTTCTGCTTGTTTGCTGCTTATTTTTCTGCCTCTTCTCTGCTCGGTCCTGCCTTCTATTTTGCCTCTTTCTGCTCATTCTGCCCATTATTTTGCTTCTTTCTGCTTGCTCATGACCTTTATTCTGCCTCTTGCTGCTCATTTCTGACTTCTATTTTTCCTCTTGCTGCTCCTTTCTGACCTCTATTTTGCCTCTTTCTGGCCATTATTTCGCCTCTTTCTGCTCTTTCTTTGGCCTTTTTTCTGCCTCTTGCTGCTGGTTTCCGACCTCTATTTTGCCTCTTTCTGCCCATTTCTGACCTTTATTCAGCCTCTTTCTGCTCCTTTCTGACCTTTATTCTGACTCTTTTTGCTTTCTACTGACCTTTATTCTCCCTCTTTCTGCTCGTTTCTCACCTTTATTTTGCCTCTTTCTGCTCATTTTTTTACATTTATTCTCCCTCTTTCTGCTTGCTTCTCACCCTTATTTTGCCTCTTTCTGCTAGTTTCTGACCTTAATTCTGCCTCTTTCTGCTCCCTTCTGACTTTTATTCTGCCTCTTTCTGCTCATTTCTGACCTTTATTCTGCCTCTTTCTGCTCATTTCTGACCTTTATTCTGCATCTTGCTTCTAGCGCTCCTAAAAAGAAACATTGCTTCTAGATACAAAAGTTCACACGGGCACAACTGTAGGAAATAAAATTGTCCACGAGCTTCGACCCCAGCCATTCACATCTACCTTAAAGTTCCACATCCCCCGAGTGTGGGGTAAGTGATGATAGCCTTGCACCAGGAAGACAGCGGATCAGCTGGACCAAAGGGGATGTGGGCTGGAGGTACATTTAGTGCAAAAGTCACCACTACTGATACAGAACAGTGGGGTCGGGGCGAAAAAAAAAAGAACAGTCGATGTAAGGCTGTCTTTGGATGCCGGTGCCATGAGGTAGGGCTCGGTGGACAGTCGGTAAAGTGCGGTGCGGTCTGTAAATAACCCCCTCGCAGCATTAGAGGCAGGCCACGGGAAAACAGCAGATGCGCACCACGGGCTTCAGGTTGACCCACAGGATGTGCTGTGCCTGGCGTCGTGCAGCCACCAGACTGGCCTCACACGACACGTCCCACACATGGATGCGAGGGAAGCAGGCCGGCAGGCATGGAGTGCCGCCAACCACATCTCTTCCAGGTATCGGCCCATGTGCAGGTTGGTAGCTGGGGTCGGTGGGCTTGTTAGGGGACTGCTATGGCTGCTACTGCAGCTGCCGCCACTGCTACCGCTATTCATTTCGTGCTCGTTGCCCCCGCTGGTGCTGCCCGCCCCGTGCCTGGTGCACCAGCGCTTTCTGGTCGTCCACTTGCAGTAGCCACATTTCCTCTTGGTGAGAGCCTTGGTTGAGCCGGCATAGCCAGTCTTAGTGGTGTGGGGACTGGCAGTGGTTTGTTCGGGCTGCGACACCAGTGCACAGCACAAAATGTAGTCGCAGACATCCTTGCGGGGCAGGATCACCGGCGAGAACATGTGCCGCTGCAGAGGAAATTCCAGAGCTCCGTGTCTGAGCTCATAAGGTCCTTGGACTGCGGCATGAAGATTTCGATGGTGCTCTCCAAGGTGGGCTGAGCATATAACAGCTGCGAGTGAGAGTACACCACCTTCTCATCCTCCATGTCGCCCCAGCCAGCACTTTTTTACAAATAAAGCCCCGGGGTGGTGGTGGTCCCCGGGGCTTACAAGAGCCTCAGGAGGGGGTCCCCTTGCGCCCCCTCCTTTTATCACTAACGCATGCCCCCAGGACCTGACTTACCTGGCGGCTAAATAGTAGAAAAGTGCGGGAGCTCGCTCTTCTTTTTAAAAAGATTTGGCAGAAGTCGCGGATCCAGCGCAACTCCCGCAAAAAAAAATGCTTTTTTGCCCCAAGCCAGGTGCCTGTGGGACAACCCCCCAAAGAGGCTTACGGGGTCAAGGTATTCCTACCCTGCCCCCTTCTATTTTTTTTTTACATTTTCTTTTGGGACTTGGCTGAAGCCGAGTCCCAACATGGCTGCCAACACTTCCTGGCCGAAGTGTTAGCAGCCAATCACATTTTAGCACAGGGACTGTCGGATCCTCAGGGGACCCACTTCCCTATCTTTATTTGTTTTTTTCTAAATTTCTCAAAAACTACTGAAGGGATTTACACAAAATAACAAAAAGGATTCGTTCTGGACCAAGAGCTACCCTTCTGCCAAATCTGATGAAATTCCGTCCAGCGGTTTCGTGTAGTGTAGTCGTGACTAAAATCTCAATGGAAATTAACATAGGAAACACACTTTTTTTGACCTCTCCTCTTTTTGGGCCCCTGCTTGATGGATTGCCCCGAAACTTTCCATGTGCAACAAGAATCGCCAGGGCACTTTTTTGGGAAGATTTCATGAAGATTCGTCAACCGGCACCAAAAAAATAGGCAAGTCATAAAATGCTTTTCTTATGGAAACATGGTCCCAACTATAACTACCCACTGGCGACCACCAGTAGGTAATATATATATATATTTATATATATATATTATCTACTGGCGGTCGCCAGTAGATAGTTATAGTTAGGACCTATTTTCCATAGGAAATTCGCAACATTCTATTTCCAATAACTTTGGCGCCGGTTGATGAATCTTTGCGAAATTTTCAAAACTCGTGGGGCGCTCCGGTCTGCTCCTATCCTGAAAGTTTCAGGGTGATTCAGCAAGCAGGGGCTGAGAAAAAAGGGGGGTCCCAAAACGTGTTTTCTCCATATTAATTCCCATAGGAAATTTTAGACGCGGCTACAGCCTGAACTGCTGAACGGAATTACACCAAATTTGGCAAAAAGGTAGCGCTTGGTTCAGAAAGCGACCTTTTTTTTAAATGGTGTAAATCCGTTCAGTAGTTGCGGAGAAATTCAAATAATAAGAGTCAAAAAATCAATTTCCCATAGGAAACTTTATGCAAGGCTACAGCCCGAACTGCTGAACGGAATTACACCAAATTTGGCAAAGAGGTAGTTCTTGGTTCAGAAAGAACCCTTTTGTTAAATGGTGTAAATCCGTTCAGTAGTTCCTGAGAAAATCAAAAGTAAAAACACATATATATCTGGGCGGAGCCTAACCACACATGTCATCGTGAGATCTGATTGGCTGTCAGCACTTCATCCTGGAATTGCTGGCAGCCATCTTGGGACCAATATAAATGATAGTACCCCATTGAAATGCATTGTAGTGAATCGAAGATTTTGAGGGTTACCAAAAGGAGAACTATAAAGGGTGATAACAGACTTTAGTTACATTAGAATTCATTTGTTGATGGTACCATACTAATTTCAGGAATTGTGGTGTGTTCTAAGGTGATTTTACCCTGTGAAAAACCTTCTGCTGGGATATCATGAATCATGTTTGAGAGAAAACTATTTTCACATGCTTGTCCCATACAGTTTTGGAAGGTGCTCCAGAAGCTAAAATGAGAGCATATTTTCTGTAAATTCACATTTTCTTTCTCAGTCATGTGAGAATGAAGTCTGACATTCTCAGTAAAACATGTACATCCAACAAGGGCAGAGACTGTCAGTTGATTCCTTTGTGTTCTACTGCAGCTTCCCAGAGTGTTCTAAAGAACAACTAGAGTGCTAACAGCCTTACTTATGACAAAAGTATGGCACACCTGAAGCCATCTTGATTGGAATAAACTGGTAACACTTAAAACATTTAATTTAAAAAGGAACAAAATGATGGGGTTCATTTTGTCATAGAAATTATGGTTAGTGCTGTAGAAAGAAAAATTAGGACATGTTTCAAGTGTGATCTCAAATATCTTCCTGTTATATTTCAACAGGAGCAGCCTGTCAGTTGATGCCTTTGTGTTCTACTGCAGCTTCCCAGAGTGTTCTAAAGAACAACTAGAGCGCTAACAGTCTTACTTATGACAAAATTATGGCACACCTGAAGCCATCTTGATTGGAATAAACTGGTAACTCTTAAAACATTTAATTTAAAAAGGAACAAAATGAGGGGGTTCATTTTGTCATAGAAATTATGGTTAGTGCTGTAGAAAGAAAAATTAGGACATGTTTTAAGTGAGATCTCAAATATCTTCCTGTTATATTTCAACAGGAGCAGCCTGTCAGTTGATGCCTTTGTGTTCTACTGCAGCTTCCCAGAGTGTTCTAAAGAACAACTAGAGCGCTAACAGTCTTACTTATGACAAAAGTATGGCACACCTGAAGCCATCTTGATTGGAATAAACTGGTAACTCTTAAAACATTTAATTTAAAAAGGAACAAAATGAGGGGGTTCATTTTGCCATAGAAATTATGGTTAGTGCTGTAGAAAGAAAAATTAGGACATGTTTTAAGTGAGATCTCAAATATCTTCCTGTTATATTTCAACAGGAGCAGCCTGTCAGTTGATGCCTTTGTGTTCTACTGCAGCTTCCCAGAGTGTTCTAAAGAACAACTAGAGTGCTAACAGCCTTACTTATGACAAAAGTATGGCACACCTGAAGCCATCTTGATTGGAATAAACTGGTAACACTTAAAACATTTAATTTAAAAAGGAACAAAATGAGGGGGTTCATTTTGCCATAGAAATTATGGTTAGTGCTGCAGAAAGAAAATTTAGGGCATGTTTTAAGTGAGATCTCAAATCCTCTTCTATTTCATTAGAAAATTCTGACATGCAGACTGAAACAATCACTTTCAATACCAGCAGTAGACTTCCAGTTAACTCCCTGGTGAGCAGTAGCTTTACTACAGTGATCTAATGAACAACTAGAGTGCTAACATTCTGAATTTATGGCAAATGTGTGACACATCTGAATGCCTTCTTGATGGAATCAAAGTAAAAAACTGAAAGCATTTCCTACTGAGGAGACTGCAGTAAATGACGAAATTAGGAAACTTCATAACAAATAAGTCTCCCAAGATGGCCACCAGAGAAAAAAGAGCCCAAATGTAGCACAAATATCACCCAGATGTAGCCCACATATAGCCCAATGACAGAAGTGTGCAAAACACTTTTTATTTTTAGTTTTTCTGCAGTTTTATATAGTGCAAACTGGTCAGGTATTGGAGCGTTACATCTTACTTGGACCCCTTATTGCGTATTTTGCACGAAGTACATGAGATTGATCTTGCGAAACATTGACCTTTACGATTCTGTTAACCTGAAGTTGCTCTGAACCGGGCTTTGTAACACCCGTTTTTACCTACTGGTTTTAATTAATTCTCACTGTATTGTATTAGGAAAGAGGATTTACTGTTTTTATGTACACTTTTATGATCTATGTTTCTAAATCAGATCAAATAAAGTTTAATGAATTCTATGGCAGGACGGAGGCGAGGATTATGCATATCTTTCCTCACTTTATTTGCATAGCAGTTCAAAGAAAACGTAACACAACAATCATTAAACAAAAGACTACACAACCCATGAACCATTAGGGGGTAGTCTCCAAGGCAACTATAGTCCAATCATATCACAGTCCATCGTATATAATATCGTGACGTCCCTTCCGCTTCCTCTTTCTTCACTGCTCGTCAGTTAAGTGCATTCCTTACATTCTTGGCTTAATCTGACGTTGTTGCTGTTTGTATAGCGGTTTCTTGTGCACGTTATTAGCATTATTGCCTTGGTATTGTTTCATATTCCCTGCGCAGCAGGCTCTTGCCCGAGCGCGTTCTCCCCTCGCAGTTTCTCCCGCTGTGTGCTCTGCGCGCGGTGAGATCCTGTCAGGCGCGTCTGGTCCGAGCGAGGCAGCTCCGTCGAGCGCTCCCGCTGGTCTTTACGCGCGTTTGGGAATCCGGTCACTCCTTTAGTGTCCGCTTGATTCCCGACCAACCCTCGCCTAATTTTGACACCGCTACGCGGTGATTTCCCCACACGGCCACGTTAGTGACCAGCGCCACCTGGTGGTGGTAATTGGTATTGCGCCTCAGTCTATTCTTATAACAGCTTTGGGGAAAGCCCAGCTGTTGGAGCACCGGCAAGGGGGCTGCCTTAAGGATTTTAAGGGCATTTGTTCTGTGCTCACACCCTCTGCTATCATGTCTTCTCCAGAAGACCATTTTTACTCCTCCTACCAGGAAGTGGAGGAGGAATGGCCCCCAACTTCTCCCTCCAGCAGTGGACCAAGCCCTCTCTCTGGCTATTTCTAGGGCGCTGGCTCCTCTTAGGGATCAGGTTGATAAGCTGGCGAAAAGCATCCCTGGGGTGTTCAGTGACCCAGATCTGGTGGTGGCGGGTCCCAGTAGCTCCCAGATGGGGAATAAAAGGGCCGTTAAGCATAACGCGGGGCACTTGGAAGGATTTGATAAACTTACGGAGACCTTCCTCAAGAGTGCGCGAACGCTAAAACATGCACCCTGCCGGGAGGAGGAAGGGCCCGGAGAAAATTGCGACACTGTCACCACTATTGTAGACCCCGACGGCGGGTTTCCCTTAGAGGGAGAGGGTGTATCGGAGGACGATTTCTCCTCCGATGAGGATAAGGACTCGGGGCGTCCCTGGCGTCCAGAGTCCCACTCCTCTCAGTCCCCGGTTGGGGACGGGGTCCACTCGGACATGTTCGAGCCTACCCAAATTTACCATCCTAGGTCAGCGGAGTGGACACCTGATGCCAAAGTGGCAGAGTATGTGGTGGGGAAAATCCATCAACCCCTTGAAAGGGAGGTCAGGAATAGGATGAGGGGAGAATGCCCCAGGCCCTCACTGAAGGGGAAGGTGGCACACACGCCTGAAATTGATGAGAAACTATGTACCTTTTTCTCCAAGTATATGAGGGATCCCAAGAAAGGAATTGATAGGTCTTGGAGATGGTAGGGCCCTTGACCCAAATTATTCAATTGACGGAGCGTTCCAAAGAGTCAGGATCCCCTTTGTCCACGGATATTGTGGCTGGTTGGGCGCACTACCCTAAACCCTAAAACACTACCCCCTCCACTACCCAAACACCACTGCACTACCCTAAACCCTAAAACACTACCCCCAGCACGACACCCTACACTACCCAAACATAACTGCACTACCCTAAACCCTAAAACACTACCACCAGCACGACTCCCTACACTACCCAAACACCACTGCACTACCCTAAACCCTAAATCTACCCACAGCACAACCCCCTACACTACACAAACACCACTGCACTACCCTAAACCCTAAAACACTACCCCCAGCACGACCCCTTCACTACACAAACACCACTGCACTGCCTTAAACCCTAAAACACTACCCCCAGCACGACCCCCTACACTACACAAACACCACTGCACTACCCTAAACCCTAAATCTACCCCCAGCATGACCCCCTACACTACACAAACACCACTGCACTACCCTAAACCCTAAAACACTACCCCCAGCACGACCCCCTTCACTACCTAAACACAACTGCACTACCCTAAACCCTAAAACACTACCCCCAGCATGACCCCCTTCACTACCCAAACACAACTGCACTACCCTAAACTCAAAAACACTACCCCCAGCACGACCCCCTACACTACCCAAACACCACTGCACGACCCTAAACCCTAAAACACGACCCCCTACAGTACACAAACACCACTGCACTACCCTAAACCCTAAAACACTACCCCCTACACTACACAAACACCACTGCACTACCCTAAACCCTAAAACACTACCCCCAGCATGACCCGTACACTACACAAACACCACTGCACTACCGTAAACCCAAAACACTACCCCAGCACTACCCCCTACACTACCCAAACACCATTGCACTACCCTACCCTAAAACACTACCACCAGCATGACCCCCTACACTACACAAACACCACTGCACTATCCTAAACCCTAAAACACTACCCCCAGCACGACCCCCTACACTACCCAAACACCACTGCACTACCCTAAACCCTAAAACACTACCCCCAGCACGACTCCCTACACTACACAAACACCACTGGACTACCCTAAACCCTAAAACACTACCCCCAGCATGACTCCCTACACTACCCAAACACCACTGCACTACACTAAACCCTAAATCTCTCCCCAGCATGACCTCCCACACTACACAAACACCACTGCACTACCCTAAACCCTAAAACACTATCCCCAGCACGACCCCCTACACTACCCAAACACCACTGCACTACCCTAAACCCTAAAACACTAACCCCAGCATGACCCCCTACACTACCCAAACACACCACTGCACTACCCTATACCCTAAAACACGACCCCCTACACTACACAAACACAACTGCACTACCCTAAACCCTAAAACACTACCCACAGCATGACCCCCTACACTACACAAACACCACTGCACTACCCTAAACCCCCTACACTATACAAACACCACTGCATTACTCTAAACCCTAAAACACTACCCCCAGCACGACCCCCTCACAACACAAACACCACTGCACTACCCTAAACCCTAAATCGACCCCCAGCACGACCCCCTACACTACCCAAACACCACTGCCATACCCTAAACCCTAAAACACTACCCCCAGCATGAACCCCTACACTACCCAAACACCACTGCACTACCCTAAACCCTAAAACACTACCCCCAGCACTACCCCCTACACTACACAAACACCACTGCACTACCCTAAACCCTAAAACACTACCCCAGCACTACCCCCTACACTACCCAAACACCACTGCACCAACATAAACCCTAAAACACTACCCCAGCATGACTCCCTACACTACCCAAACACCACTGCACTACCCTAAACCCTAAATCTACCCCCAGCATGACCCCCTACACTACCCAAACACCACGGCACTACCCTAAACCATAAAACACTACCCCCAGCATGACCCCCTACACTACACAAACACCACTGCACTACCCTAAACCCTAAAACACTACCACCAGCATGACCCCCTACACTACTCAAACACCACTGCACTACCCTAAACCCTAAAACACTACCCCAGCACGACCCCCTACACTACCCATACACCACTGCACTACCCTAAACCCTAAAACACTACCCCCAGCACGACCCCCTACACTACTGCACTACCCTAAACCCTAAAACACTACCCCAGCACGACCCCCTACACTACCCAAACACCACTGCACTACCCTAAACCCTAAAACACTACCCCCAGCACGACCCCCTACACCACCCAAACACCACTGCACTACCCTAAACCCTAGAAAAGAAACCCCCACCCCATGCCCAATCCCCTTACCTCTCACTCCTCGTGGTTCCTCTCTCCTCGTGGTTCCTGCTTCACGTCGTCTCTGAGGGGCGGTGCACGTCGTTGTGAGGAAACGGAACAGCCTCTGTTTCCTTACAACGACATGGATCGTCTACATGTTTTTAGAACGCATGGTCATTTACCATACATACCTTTACAACAAAATTTGTTGTAAAGGCATGCGTGGTAAATGACCATGCATTCTAAAAAATGCGTAGTAATGACTTTGTGATGTACAACGCATGCGTGGTAATGCATGCGTTGTAATGGTATCGCAAAGTAAAAAAGTCGTTGTAACGGCTGTTTACCGATCGAAGCTGGCCCCTGTTCTTCAGTGAGACGTTTATTTGATTAATTAGGAGGAAGGAATGTGTTTTTTTACCGAAAAGTGCATTCCCGGCTGTTGTATTGTGAAAGTGTCCGCGTGGCCTGGTTTCACTTCCGGTGAGAGAGTGGAAGAGTCTGTTTGGATCTAAAGGAGTTCTGTTGTTGGACGGGGCCGGCGCGACATGTCATCAGAAAACATAGCTAATGGAAAGCGTCCTCCCTGAAGTGTGGAGCAGTGCCATGAGAGGTCAACGAGTGTGCGTCCCACCGCAGTATGACCGTACCGCGTGACCCATGTGCCACCTCCAGGGTACGGGAGGCAGAAGCGGCATCGCAGGTCCTCTTGAAGACCGTTGTAGCACTAATTCTACATTTTGGTACTAGGGCATTTTAACTTCGTTGTTCCTGCCAGATACAAAGAGAAGATCCTGTGTTATTCAGTGCCCTCGTTACCTTTTTTGTGGGTTGTGGTGCTTGTCACTTCGCTGCCCCGCCGGTGCACACGACTGGGCACCCCACCTCGTGTGCCATCTGCAGGGCCTCTGCCCTCGGATCACTGGTTTCGGTTTCTGGAGTGGCAACATAAACAGTTGCTCCCAAAGGACTAGCCTGAACACTTAGGTGAATATCCCCTGCACCAGCATTCCACGGAAATTCTTTCCTAGCTCTCCCACGTCAACGAGGACGTCATAATAGCACGGCTCCGCTCGCGACACCGTATGACGTCATCGGAGCCATAAGAGGACCTCGTCGGCGTGCTGACGTCAGTTCCACCCATTTTTTCCGTGCCACTGAGGCAAACAGGGGACCGAGACATTTTCACATGTATACATAGTATAATAAATATATATATATTCACTGAAAAAACCATAGGTTTCAGGCACGTTATAGTTAGAAATTAGCATTTAAAAAACCTTAGAAATTCACTGAAAATACCATAGGTTTCAGGCACGTTATAGTTAGAAATTAGCATTTAAAAAACCTTAGAAATTCACTGAAAAAACCATAGGTTTCAGGGGCGTTATAGTTAGTTGGACATTTCACTCGTACAAAACCATAGAAATTCCCCCGTTATAGTTAGTTCAGCTAACTATAACTCGCGCGCCCGCAATGCACTGCTGATGACGTCACATATTACATCACTCATGACATGGTCAGTGACATCACTCATGACATCACTGATGACATCTCAAATGACATCACTGATGACATCACTGATGACATCATCCAGTGAATGTGTGTTTTTCTGAAAATTAAATATGTTTTATATATGTATATCTCAAGGTCGATGGAAGAATAAATGGGTATATAAGTGTCTAAATGGATGATTTTTTTTGTAAAATTGATTGTATAACTGACTAAGTGTATCTTAGTGAATACATGGGTTAGTGAGTAATGTTTAAATATGAAAATATCTGTATCAGTCTCTCACTTTGTGTATAAGTGGCTGCATGGGTTGGTGAGTAGCTACATGAGTGTCTATATGGGTTATTAGTTGGTTTTTTGAGTATCAGTATGAGTGTCTGAGTGTCTGTATGGTTCGGTGGGGGTATTACTTAGTGCATAGATGCATGAATGAGTGACTCACTGTTTGTATGTGTTGAAGACAGCATGTGTGCAGGACTGTATAGGTGGATGAGTATGTGTATGGGTGTGTTAGTGAGTGAATGACTGTCTCAATAGTGTCTTTATGAGTAACTACATATGTTTTAAACTAGTATATGTGAGTATTGGTGTATATAAGTGAGTATATGTGAGAGTGAGAGATTGGAAGAGTTCCTGTACAAATAAGTAGGTGTTTCTATAAGTGATTGTTTAAGAGAGTAAGTATGTGTAAGTTTCTGTAGAAGTAAGTGTGGTAGTGTGTGTATAACTGTATATGCAAGTAAATGGATGTTTGATACTTTGTTTGCATGTGTGACTATGTGTGTGAGTAACTCTATGGATGAGTGGCGGTGTGTAACAGGATGTATAGGTGTATGAGTACATATGATGAGTGAGTACATGTATGAGTGACTGTATAGGGACTGTTGGTGAATGAGTGGATGTGTGTGTAGATCTTGGAATTACTGAATAGGTGTGTTGTAACTGGTATTGGTATGTCCATTGTTTTGAAAATGTTAGTTTGTATTTTTGAGTGTGTGTATCAAAGGTTATATTAGGGTGAGAGGAGGTCTGCCACTCTATCACAAGGATGATGTCATCAGTGATGTCATCAGTGATGTCATCAGTGATGTCATTTGAGATGTCATCAGTGATGTCATGAGTGATGTCACTGACCATGTCATGAGTGATGTAATATGTGACGTCATCAGCAGTGCATTGCGAGTGCCGCGAGTTATAGTTAGCTGAACTAACTATAACGGGGGAATTTCTATGGTTTTGTACGAGTGAAATGTCCAACTAACTATAACGCCCCTGAAACCTATGGTTTTTTCAGTGAATTTCTAAGGTTTTTTGAATGCTAATTTCTAACTATAATGTGCCTGAAACCTATGGTTTTTTCAGTGAATATATATATATATATATATATATATATATATATATATATATATATATTTGAACAGGTAATCGACTCTCCCCACTTCCCCATCGGCGAAGAGAGAGTCACAGACTCCAGAGTTTTGTGGCAATTTAGGTCTTTATTGTTCAAAGCCTTATATATATATTGTGTTGGAGTTGGCCCTTTTTGCAGGGTCATCCCTGAACTTTTTGCCTTCCTCCTAGCCTTTTTTCTGACATGGTGTTGGTGGTTTTAGGACTCTGGGCACTTTAGCACTGCGGTCCAGTGTAAAGTGCGTGTGCTCTCTGTGTTAAATATGGTATGGATTGGTCTACACCTGTTTGGCATATTTAATTTACCTGTCAGTCCCTTGTAAAGTGGTATCTCATATACCCGGGGCTGGTAAATTAAATGCTACTGGTGGGCTTGCAGCGCTGATTGCGCCACCCACCAAAGTAGCCTTTCAAACCTATCCCAGGCCTCTGCCATTGAGGGGCTGTGTGCGCAGTGTTACTGCCGCTGTGATGTGGCACTTAAAGTGTGTGCCATGTCTGTGACCCCCCTTTTACTGCATGTCAGTCACCCCTAAGGTAGGCCCTAGCTAGCCCTATGGGCAGGGTGCATTGTAGGTAAAAGGTAGGACATGTACCTTAAGTGTGTGACATGTCCTGGTAGTGACAAACAGTCATTTTTGGTTACTCACTACTGTGAGGCTGCCCTCCCATAGGAATACATTGGGGATTCCCTGATAAGTGTTTCAGTGGTAATTCCTGATATGAGGGGAGCAGCGTGGTCAAGTTTGGTATGTTTGGAATAGTAATAATAAATGCTGCGCAATGGTGTGCACAGATTTATTATCACTATTCTAGAAATGCCACTTTTAGAAGTGGGCATTTCTGTGTGCTATGTGTCTGCCTGCCTGATGTGGATTGCATGTCTGGCTTTGGAGTGGCAGGGGCTGGTGAGGTGTGTGTGGCTCCAGGAGGGGCAGGGTGAGTCAGCGCTAGGCTGAATAGGGCAACTGCATTTGGAGTGGTGGGAGGAGTAGTCCCCTGACCCTGAATAGGTCTGGTCCTGCCTGGGTGAATGCTGGCTCCGCCCCCTGTGGTGTGTCTGATGACGAGCCCCCACCTGACAATGGGGAAGAGGAGCCCTGTAAACAGAGTGCTCCACACTCCCCAGAACCAGTTAGGACTGGTTCCCCCAAGCCCTGTGCCAGGGCAGACAAAGGAATTTGGGATATAAATATTGGTGTTGTTCCTGTGCTTCCCGGTGACGTGGGGGCTTGCTGCTACTGGGCCCCAGGAGGAACCGCCACGAGGGACTGCCTCCCTGCTGGAGGTCCCTGTGTGCTGGCCTGCCTGGGCCCAGCTCTACCCCTTTAACTTTGAGGGCCCTAGCGCCTCGTGAGCGCTGTGTGTGGACTGCCAGGTGAAGAGGGAGCGCGGGTGTCTGCAGCGCTGGGCTGCGATGGGCTGTGAGGGATTCCCTCTGTGCTGTTTATTGGAGCGGGAGCTCGCCCCGCGTTTTGCCAATCGATCGGGAGCCCACACTGCACTGTGCGCTGCTTTGGTTATTTTTGCGGCGGGAGCCCACCCCGCAATTGTAGCCGCATTGGAGTTGTTTATCGGCGGGAGCCCACCCCGCTGTGGTATGTTCCCGTTGGCGGGTGCCCACCCTGCATTGGTATTCATGAAGAGCGGGTGCCCACCCCGCATTTGATGTTGGTTTGTGGCGGGAGCCTACCCCACACTTTGTCCCGCAGGGAAGAGAGAGCCACCGAAAAGCACTGCAGCGGCCCGGAAGACAGGCAAGTTGCCTGACTCTGGGCGGGGCCAAACAGAAGGAGACTGCTGAGGCTGCCAATTGCAGCGCGGCCGGCCGGAAGACAAGCAAAGTGGTGGCCTGTTGCCGAGCGGGGCTCCCGTGAGCTGGGCAGAGCCCCTCGGGGTCCAGAAGGCAGCGCATTCTTGAGCGGGGCTCCCGTAAGCTGGTGGGAGCCCGCACCTGCGAGGAGCAGTTGAGAGGTCCTGGTGGAGCGGGGACTGTTGAAGCACATTGCCGGTGCCTGTTCCCTGCTGGAAGGAGTCCCGAAGGAGCCCCGGTGAGTGGGGCTCGTTGATGTATGGCGGGTGCCTAGTTGAGGGCATCGGGGTCCTGTGAAGAGGAGCCCCGGGAAGGAGGGGCTCCCGAAGCACCGTGAGTGCTGATGGCTTTTTGTTGAACATTAAGGTAGTGAAAGGAGGCACAAGGAGGAGCCCAGTGAAACGGGGCTCCCCAGGCACAGTGAGTGCCAGTGCTTGTTTACTCTTCTCAGCTGCGCCGCCATTGCGGGCAGCTGCACCATGGGGGCAATCTTGTGTTCCAGATCCCCAGAGTGGGGCTCCAACTTGATCAGTTGTGGCCAGTGCCCCTATTGCTTGACACAGCTGCACCGCGAGAGCGCGGGCAGCTGCAACGTTTGGGGGCCATTTCTTTTCTTAAGGAAGGGGTGAGTTGCACCCCACGCCCCAGCGCATCTGCGCACTGTGTTTTCGCTGCCGAGGCAGCCAGGGGGCCATTTGAGAGGCCTCAATTCACGCCCTGACTTTGCGGGACATAGGGCATTTTGAGCCCCAGTAAAAGGCCAGTTGGCCTGGGGTCAGTTCAGTGATTACGCTAAGGTGCTGTGTGCACTTTATGGGTGTACTGATAGGGCGCAAGGCCCTAGGGGGATGTATGCACCTAATTAGTGTTACTATGGTGCACTGCCAAATGTGTGCATAATGTGTTTATGCTGATAAGGCCTATTGCGTAATGTGTTTATGCTAATGAGGTTTGGGCCTAATGTGTTTTATGCCTAATGTGATAATGCTGAGGTCATTATTGTACCAGTAGTTACTGGTTGTGTTTTATGTTTACTACCTGCCTTCTGATGGTTCTGACCGTGGCCCGATTGGCCTGGTCCTGTATATAATCCCCTGTGAATATTGCCCAGTGCCAGTTGGCACAGTGTATATTGTGTGATTATGATTCTAATGTGTTTTGGATAATACAAAGGCTATATTTTTATATAACCTTGTGTGGAGTTTCTTTTGTGGTGTGCCTAGTGTGTTGCTGCTGTGTGTGTGTGTTGTGCAAACGCTTTACACATTGCCTCTGGGATAAGCCTGACTGCTCGTGCCAAGCTACCAAGGGGGTGAGCAGGGGTTATCTTCAGCGCGTAACTCCCTTGCACTGACTAGAGTGGTGGTTTCTGCCTGGCTTAGGCGCAAGCCCTAGCCAACCAGAAATCCCATTTCTAACATATATATATATATACTCGCATGATCTTAGAGTTGGATAGCAAAACACCTAATGGGTTGAATACGACAGAAGATATGCATACTTTCCTGTAAGAAGTTAGATTTGGTCTTATCGTCTTAATAAATGAACTATGATTGTGCATTAAGTTAAGTAGAGGTAAAATACTGAGAACATATTAAATTTAGAAGCTGTCATGACCTTATAATTTGACCACTGTAATTTTTATTCAGGTGTATTTGGAGAGGATTAGAGATTGTATAAGATGCAGTAGCACTTTTAGTCTGTTTAGTTTTATTTAGCACTTTAGCATGTTATTAAATAGGATGTTTATACACAACATGGAGGGGTATGCTACATAGAAGCACTTTAATCAATAAGACCTAGATATCGGAGATTCAAATGTTTTTATCATGGTTTTTATATTTCAAGCATTTATGCTGCCATCAGGGACACAGTTGCACAGAATGAATAAGGCAATACAACATAGTTTTTTAATGTTTTTAATACACAAACATTAGCACGTTGTTGTATTTATGAATTTCAAATGCATTTAAGCAGTTATACATTTTTACAACGATGTTATATGACATATATGTTTGATATATGTGGACACATTCAAGGTATATTTATATGATGTATTTTAATTGGCACATTTATCTATTTATTTGTGCATTTATTCATTTATATTTATTTATATATTTATATATTTATATGTGTATGTATTTATATGATTATATATTTATATATTTATTGTATGGTCCATATATACATTTGTTGTGCCTTTCTCAAAATTATAACAACATGAAGAAATGCAAAAGTAATCTGTAAACCATGACAACATCGAGGCATAATGATTCACATAAAGTGTTTTTTCTATGTCTTTGATCATGTGACACCTGGGAGGAGTGGAGCATACAAAAAAGAGAATGGCGGACTGCGCTCCGTTAGTGATCAAGGGCACTGTGTTGCTCGAAACGCGTCGAACGGAGGTGTGTAATTAAATCGTTGCCAATCTGCCTTTGGAGTCCGTTTCTCTCTTTCGCCGTCAGGAGGTTGGAGAGCTGTTGGTTTCGCTATTTGAATAACGGAAGTAGGTTGCTTCCGACAAACGGACCCCCTCTCCTGAAGCAGGCAGCCGCATGCAACCGATTCATAAAGCTTTGGATTCCGGGAGGAATATCGGCGGCGGCCCCCTACTGCAGCTGAAACTAATCATCGACCGGAGGACGGCATAGGCAGGATCGGAGGATTCGCCGATGCCGGTTATCGTGGCGGTGAGTGAAAGCAGCATTTGCGTAGGTGGGGAGGTACGGCAATAGGCATTAGAAGCAGCTGCCGGAAAACAGCGGGCAGCTCTCACACAAGATAACAAGCCTCAGTATGTCAGCGGATGCGGTACGTGAGAGGGAGGGGCAGCAGATGAACTGTTTAATGATTTACCTAATACATCTACGAACGCACATAGTTCCAACACTAATTTAATCAACAAGCAAAGCGATGTAAAGACACTGTTAAGATCATTGGAAAAACTGATGAGAAATGAGATCACCAAGTGGTGGGAACACAAATCTTTAACAAAATACAAAGAAGTGGGAAGAGTTCCGCGAGGGTTGAGAATCCTCTTAGCACCGAGCTACGACAGTCCAAACCCCGATATGCTCAAGGAATGGGGAGAAAGCAATCTAGCTGCCTCAATGAATCTATTATGTATCCTAGTAAAATATGCTGAAATAGATCGACAGGCACTCGTGATTGACATTGACAAAATCAACGAAAAAATAAATAAATGTGAACAATCAGAATACATAACCAAAACGAGGAATGAAATAAAAGAACGCTTAAAGAAGCATGAAGATAAGATTAAGATTCGCAAAGCACACAAATTTGCGCGGGACAAGTGCGATTATGAGCAGGGACAAATATATACATTGGCAAGAAAATTTGAAATGGCAAAAAAACAAAGGCTCAATGAAAAACCTAAAAGCAAGGCATCGCAAGCAGCGCAATACACTGACAGCATAGCCACTGCTGAAACATCCAGTTTGGATACAGAGTCCTTTACCAGTGATACAGGCTCAGAAGGGGGTAATTCTGACATGATAACTGGAGAAACGAAACTGAGCCTTGGTGAAGAAGTAGATTTTTTAGCCCTAGAGCGCCGGCAAACATTGAGGCCGAGAATTCAAAACAGGCCAACAGAAAAAGGAGGAACATCAGGAGAAGGGCAAGGCGCAAGATACCAAAAACCAAAAACAAAGAGAGGGCAGTGGCGCAAGAAAAATCAACAGTAGATGACAATACAATTGTAAATCTATCTTCTACTACACTGACAGAGGCAGAGAAACAAATATGATTGTTGGGTTTAAATTACTGCCCTGAGAGTAATTTCAATTATTCAAAAACGCGTGTTGATGTATTTTGTTTTATCCGAAAGCTAAAACTCCAAAAATTCTTTACCATAAAAAATGGAGTAAACAAAACAAAGCAGACACCTATGGTATCAGAGGATAATGAAGATGGGTTATTAGCATCGGATATACCAACCCTGATGACTCTACAATCTCTCAATGATGAAATTAACACTAATGATCAATACACTGAGAAAATGATATCTACACAAGAACAGATACAAAGAAATAATATCCCCCAAAAGGTGCAGGTTTTAGCTCTTTCAAACCAAAATCTACATTCTTGCCAATCATGCCAAATGATGCTATTGACATTTATCATGAATGTGTAACTGAGGACATAAAAAAACTGCATCGCCAAGTCAAACAACAACAACAAAAGAGTGGCAATAGCAAATGCAACAAAAGAAAGTATGAGAATTTAATGAAAAAACTAAAAGAGAATAATGAATTTGTGGTTACCAAGTCTGACAAGGGCGGTAATATAGTGGTGTGGCCCAAGAAGGATTATGTAGCCGAAGCTAAGAGACAATTACACAATGAGGAATGTTATAAGAAGTCAAATATGAATGAATATAATTGTGCGAAGGAAACTTTGAAAAAGGAGTTATTAAAATGGAAACAAGAAGGTTTAATATCGCTGGAAGAATATAAATACATGCACATTGAGTACCCAGTAATTCCATACATTTACTTTATCCCCAAGGTACATAAAAAATGACACCCATACCGGGGAGAGCCATTATTTCAGCAATCAACAGCATGGGGGAACCCATCGCACAATATGTGGATTTCTTCTTACAGGACATTGTTAAATCTCTACCGACCTACATAAAAGATACAGGGGACTTCCTTATCAAATTAGAAAACATTGAATGGGCGGATGATCTAATACTGATCACATTAAATATCGAATCCCTGTACACAAGCATTGAACATGGAACTGGTCTAAATGCAATAAAACACTTCTTGTACACCAGACCACTGAACTGCTATAACCACAAGTGCATGCTACTAGATCTTATTGCATGGTGCTTGCACAATAATGACTTTTTGTTTGACAGGGATCTGTTTAAACAATTGAGAGGCGTAGCTATGGGGGCCTGTTTCTCCCCCAGCTACGCTTGTCTTCATGTTGGCTGGTGGGAGGAACAGGTCCTCAAAAAGGCCCACCAGGACACATATAATATGCATGTCAAGCATTGGATGAGATACATAGATGACGTTTTTATAATATGGGACGGTGATGAGCAAAGTGCCAGAGAATTTATAGAAGCCATTAACATAAACTCTGTCAATCTCAAGTTTACCTCACACATGAGTCGCACCAGCGTAGAATTTTTATATGTGAGAGTGTATATTAAAGAAGGAAAGATAGAAACGGCCCTTTTCAGAAAAGAAACTGCAGGCAATACCACCCTGCATGCGAGTAGTGCACACCCTAACCATCTAATAAGAAGCATCCCTTACGGTGAGCTTCTTAGATTGAAACGAATATGCAGTGCACCAAAGGATTTTGAAGATGCCAAACAAGAAATGCTGACTAGATTAAGAAAAAGAGGGTACAAAGAAAATATTCTGAGGCAAGCGGAAAGTAAGGTAGGAGAAAAATCTAGGGCCTCCTTATTACCGAGCAATGATAAGACCGCAAAGGCATTAATCAATGATGACAACCCCGACTCATTCTCACATTCAGTAAACAGGAAAGAAAAATACGGTCAATAATGTATAAAAACTGGCCAATAGTACTGACCGATGGAGTGTTAGGAACTAGACTTCCCTCACAGCCCAGTATTACTTACAGAAAATCTTTCTCGATGAAATCCCAGTTAGTAAAAACTAGCCCTGAGTTGAGCACAGCAAATACTTGGCTCAAACCTAGACAGGGCTTTACCAAATGCTCGACGTGTCGAGCCTGTAAGTTTGGCGTCTCTACGACTCATTACATTAATCCTTTTTGTTCTGACAAAATAAAAATCAAAGGCAGTTACAATTGCCGAACTGAGTTTGCTGTATACGTTCTGACGTGCACCTGTGGCTTATCCTATGTGGGAAGCACTAAGCTACAGGTGCATGTCAGAATACTGCAGCATCTCAGAGCAATTGTAAATAATGACACCACATATCCTGTGGCTCGTCATTTCAAGAGTACACACAACAATAATTTAAACTGCCTTAAATATTACATAGTTGAAGCCATTCCAAAACTGAGAAGAGGAGGTAATAGGGAAAGGCTCCTGAGACAGGCAGAAACTCGCATGATCTTAGAGTTGGATAGCAAAACACCTAATTGGTTGAATACGACAGAAGATATGCATACTTTCCTGTAAGAAGTTAGATTTGGTCTTATCGTCTTAATAAATGAACTATGATTGTGCATTAAGTTAAGTAGAGGTAAAATACTGAGAACATATTAAATTTAGAAGCTGTCGTGATGCTGAGGTCATTATTGTACCAGTAGTTACTGGTTGTGTTTTATGTTTACTACCTGCATTCTGATGGTTCTGACCGTGGCCCGATTGGCCTGGTCCTGTATATAATCCCCTGTGAATATTGCCCAGTGCCAGTTGGCACAGTGTATATTGTGTGATTATGATTCTAATGTGTTTTGGATAATACAAAGGCTATTTTTTTATATAACCTTGTGTGGAGTTTCTTTTGTGGTGTGCCTAGTGTGTTGCTGCTGTGTGTGTGTGTTGTGCAAACGCTTTACACATTGCCTCTGGGATAAGCCTGACTGCTCGTGCCAAGCTACCAAGGTGGTGAGCAGGGGTTATCTTCAGCGCGTAACTCCCTTGCACTGACTAGAGTGGTGGTTTCTGCCTGGCTTAGGCGCAAGCCCTAGCCAACCAGAAATCCCATTTCTAACATATATATATATACTCGCATGATCTTAGAGTTGGATAGCAAAACACCTAATGGGTTGAATACGACAGAAGATATGCATACTTTCCTGTAAGAAGTTAGATTTGGTCTTATCGTCTTAATAAATGAACTATGATTGTGCATTAAGTTAAGTAAAGGTAAAATACTGAGAACATATTAAATTTAGAAGCTGTCGTGACCTTATAATTTGACCACTGTAATTTTTATTCAGGTGTATTTGGAGAGGATTAGAGATTTTATAAGATGCACTAGCACTTTTAGTCTGTTTAGTTTTATTTAGCACTTTAGCATGTTATTAAATAGGATGTTTATACACAACATGGAGGGGTATGCTACATAGAAGCACTTTAATAAATAAGATCTAGATATCGGAGATTCAAATGTTTTTATCATGGTTTTTATATTTCAAGCATTTATGCTGCCATCAGGGACACAGTTGCACAGAATGAATAAGGCAATACAACATAGTTTTTTTATGTTTTTAATACACAAACATTAGCACGTTGTATTTATGAATTTCAAATGCATTTAAGCAGTTATACATTTTTACAACGATGTTATATGACATATATGTTTGATATATGTGGACACATTCAAGGTATATTTATATTTTAATTGGCACATTTATCTATTTATTTGTGCATTTATTCATTTATATTTATTTATATATTGATATATTTATATATTTATATGTGTATGTATTTATATGATTATATATTTATATATTTATTGTATGGTCCATATATACATTTGTTGTGCCTTTCTCAAAATTATAACAACATGACAAATTGAAGAATATGCAAAAGTAGTCTGTAAACCATGACAACATCGAGGCATAATGATTCACATAAAGAGTTTTTTCTATGTCTTTGATCATGTGACACCTGGGTGGAGTGGAGCATAGAAAAAAGAGAATGGCGGACTGCGCTCCGTTAGTGATCAAGGGCACTGTGTTGCTCGAAATGCGTCGAACGGAGGTGTGTAATTAAATCGTTGCCAATCTGCCTTTGGAGTCCGTTTCTCTCTTTCGCCGTCAGGAGGTTGGAGAGCTGTTGGTTTCGCTATATATATATATATATATATATATATATATATATATATATATATATATATATATATATATATATATATATAACAAATTACGATGCACTCCAGATCCAGTTGTAAGCTTCCTTTATTTTTAAGCTGTACTGGCTCACACCAATGCGTTTCAGCCCTTGCGAGGCCTTTGTCACGGCCTTTGTCGAGGCCTTTGCCGTGACAAAGGCCTCGCAAGGGCTGAAACGCATTAGTGTGAGCCAGTACAGCTGAATAATAAAGGAAGCTACAACTGGATCTGGAGTGCATCGTAATTTTGTTATATGGAATTAATTGGGCTTGGATTCAGCCCCATCACGATTGCACCAGTCTATGAGCGGCTGCGAAAGGAATCCATTTGTGTTGGAATATATATATAATATATATATATATATATATATATATATATATATATATATATATTCACTGAAAAACCATAGGTTTTAGGGACAGTTATAGTTAGTTGGACATTGCACTCGTACAAAACCCGTGAAATTCCCCTGTTATAGTTAGTTCAGCTAACTATAACTCGCTACCCGCAATGCACTGCTGATGACGTCACATATTACATCACTCATGACATGGTCAGTGACATCACTGATGACATCACTGATGACATCTCAAATGACATCACTGATGACATCACTGATGACATCATCCAGTGACTGTGTGTTTCTGTAAAGTTTAAATATGTTTAATATATATAGGGAAAGGCGTATTGAAGAATGAGTGGGTGTATAAGTGTCTGAATGGATGATTTAGTACGTGAGTGACTGACTCTACAAGTGAGTGATTAAACGTATCTTACTGAATGCATGGGTTAGTGACTAAACTGTGTGAATGTCTGTATCCGTCTGTTTGTTGGTGTGTAAGTGGATGCATGGATTTGCGAATAGCTACATGAGTGTCTATATGGGTTATTGATTGGTTCTCTGAGTA
Organism: Calotriton arnoldi; assembly: GCA_963921515.1. Lineage (NCBI taxonomy): Eukaryota > Metazoa > Chordata > Amphibia > Caudata > Salamandridae > Calotriton > Calotriton arnoldi. The sequence goes on from CAWUFW010012293.1 coordinate 96,509, forward strand.
TCTGTATGGCTGCCTGAGTGTTTGTGTGGGTGGGGTGTGTGTGACTCTATACATAGATGTGTGAGTGGGTGATTCACTGGGTGCATGATTTCAAGAGTGCATCTGTGATGGACTGCTTGGGTGGGTGAGTGTGTGTATGGGTGTGTTAGTGAGTGAATGTATATCTCAGTGGTACATGTGCAAGTAACTACATATGTAAAAGGCAGTATATATGTGTGTTAGAGTATTTAAATGGCTATAAGTGAGAGTGTGTTATTGTGAGAGTGGCTGTATGGATGCGTGTGTGCTTGTATCAGTTATTGTATAAGAGCGTAAGAATGTGCTAGTATTTGTATGAGTAAGTGAGCTGGTGTGTGTATAACTGTATAGGTGAGTAAATGGGTGTGTGATTAATTTTTTGCATGACTGACTAGGTGTGTGAGTACCTCTATGGATGAGTGGCGGTGTGTGAGTGTTTATATAGGTGTATGAGTGCATATGATAGTCCTGTACTGAGTGACTGTAAGTATGAGTGACTGTACAGGTGAGTGAGTGGATGTGTGTGTAGACCTAAGAATCAGTGAGTGGGTATGTAGTTTTTGGTGTTGGAGTGTCTATGGTTTTGAGAATGGCAGTCTGTAATTTAGAGTGGGTGTATCAAAAGTTATATTAGGGTGTGAGAAGATGCATGAAATTATCACATGGATGATGTCATCAGTGATGTCATTTGAGATGTCATCAGTGATGTCATCAGTGATGTCACTGACCATGTCATGAGTGATGTAATATGTGACGTCATCAGCAGTGCATTGCGGGCGCGAGTTATAGTTAGCTGAACTAACTATAACAGGGGAATTTCACGGGTTTTGTACGAGTGCAATGTCCAACTAACTATAACTGTCCCTAAAACCTATGGTTTTTTCAGTGAATTTCAAAGGTTTTTTAAATGCTAATTTCTAACTATAACGTGTCTGAAACCTATGGTTTTTTCAGTGAATTTCAAAGGTTTTTTAAATGCTAATTTCTAACTATAACGTGCCTGAAACCTATGGTTTTTTCAGTGAATTTCAAAGGTTTTTTAAATGCTAATTTCTAACTATAACGTGCCTGAAACCTATGGTTTTTTCAGTGAATTTCAAAGGTTTTTTAAATGCTAATTTCTAACTATAACGTGCCTGAAACCTATGATTTTTAAGTGAATTTCAAAGGTTTTTTAAATGCTAGTTTCTAACTATGCCAACAGAGGTAGGACATGTGAAGAAAGAAGAAAAACGCACAGAAAGAAGCAAAAGATGTGCAGAAAGAACCAACAGAGGAGCAGAAAGAGGCCTTGTTGCAAAATCATCCTGTGCCCACAACTTTTTCAGACGGGTACTGGTGGTAACTGACTCTGACTAACCAGAGCCAGTGCGCGTTTGCACAGTGGTGAAGGGAGGGGGCCTGAGGTGACATGTGTGCAAACGCGCCCCATGGCGCGTTTTAAGTTGTGGGATTAAGTCCCCTTGAATCCTGAGGGTCCCTGGGGCCCAACTAGCCCCCCAGGTACCTACAGTTAGGACCACAGAGCTGAGTTGCAGAGAGGCGTTCCGAGGCCACGCACCTTTTTCACCTCTCTGCAACGCAACTCTGTTGTGCTTACTGAAGGTACCTGGTGGGCTAGTTGGCCCCCAGGATTCAAAGGGAATTAACTCCCCAACTTAAAACACACCACAGGGCGTGTTTGCGCACATGTCACCTGAGGCCCCGCCCCTCCCTTCACCACTGTGCAAACGCGCCCGTGGCGCGTTTTAAGTTGGGGGATTAGGTCACCTTGAATCCTGAGAGTCCCTGGGGCCCAACCAGCCCACCAGGTACTTCCAGTAAGCACCACAGGCCTGCGTTGCAACGCCTGTAACAAATTGTGCAGTTGTGTTTAGGTAGTGAAGAGGGTCGTGCTGGGGGTAGTGTTTTAGGTTTAGGGTAGTGCAGTGGTGTTTGTGTAGTGTAGGGGGTCATGCTGGGGTTAGATTTAGGGTTTAGGGTAGTGCAGTGGTGTTTGTGTAGTGTAGGGGGTCATGCTGGGGGTAGATTTAGGGTTTAGGGTAGTGCAGTGGTGTTTGTGTAGTGTAGGGGGTCATGCTGGGGGTAGATTTAGGGTTTAGGGTAGTGCAGTGGTGTTTGGGTAGTGTAGGGAGTCGTCCTGGGGGAGTGTTTTAGGGTTTAGGGTAGTACAGTGGTGTTTGGGTAGTGTAGGGGGTCGTGCTGGGGTTAGTGTTTTAGGGTTTAGGGTAGTGCAGTGGTGTTTGGGTAGTGTAGGGGGTCGTGCTGGGGGAGTGTTTTAGGGTTTAGGGCAGTGCAGTGGTGTTCGGGTAGTGTAGGGGTCGTGCTGGGGGAGTGTTTTAGGGTTTAGGGCAGTGCAGTCGTGTTCAGGTAGTGTAGGGGGTCGTGCTGCGGGGAGTATTTTAGGGTTTAGGGTAGTGCAGTGGTGTTCGGGTAGTGTAGGGGGTCATGCTGGGGGTAGTGTTCTAGGGTTTAGGGCAGTGCAGTGGTGTTCGGGCAGTGTAGGGGGTCGTGCTGGGGGTGGTGTTTTAGGGTTTAGGGTAGTGCAGTGGTGTTCGGGCAGTGTAGGGGTCGTGCTGGGGGTGGTGTTTCAGGGTTTAGGGCAGTGCAGTGGTGTTCAGGCAGTGTAGGGGGTCGTGCAGGGGGTGGTGTTTCAGGGTTTAGGGCAGTGCAGTGGTGTTCGGGCAGTGTAGGGGGTCATGCAGGGGTGGTGTTTTAGGGTTTAGGGCAGTGGTGTTCGGGCAGTGTAGGGGGTCATGCTGGGGGTGGTGTTTCAGGGTTTGGGGCAGTGCAGTGGTGTTCGGAGCAGTAAAGGGGGTCATGCTGGGGGTGGTGTTTCAGGGTTTAGGGCAGTGCAGTGGTGTTCGGGCAGTGTAGGGGTGGTGCAGGGGTGGTGTTTCAGGGTTTAGGGCAGTGCAGTGGTGTTCGGGCAGTGTAGGGGTCGTGCAGGGGGTGGTGTTTCAGGGTTTAGGGCAGTGCAGTGGTGTTCGGGCAGTGTAGGGGGCGGTGCAGGGGGTGGTGTTTCAGGGCAGTACAGTGGTGTTCGGGCATTGTAGGGGGTGGTGCTGGGGCTGGTGTTTCAGGGTTTAGGGCAGTGCAGTGGTGTTCGGGCAGTGTAGGGGGTGGTGCTGGGGCTGGTGTTTCAGGGTTTAGGGCAGTGCAGTGGTGTTCGGGCAGTGTAGGGGGTCATGCTGGGGCTGGTGTTTCATGGTTTAGGGCAGTGCAGTGGTGTTCGGGCAGTGTAGGGGTCTTGCTGGGGCTGGTGTTTCAGAGTCTAGGGCAATGCAGTGGTGTTCGGGCAGTGTAGGGGTCTTGCTGGGGCTGGTGTTTCAGGGTTTAGGGCAGTGCAGTGGTGTTCGGGCAGTGTAGGGGGTCGTGCTGGGGCTGGTGTTTCAAGGTTTAGGGCAGTGCAGTGGTGTTCGGGCAGTGTAGGGGTCCTGCTGGGGCTGGTGTTTCAGGGTTTAGGGCAGAGCAATGGTGCTCAGGCAGTGTAGGGGTTGTGCTGGGGGTGATGTTTCAGGGTTTAGGGCAGTGCAGTGGTGTTCGGGCAGTGTAGGGGTTGTGAAGGGGGTGGTGTTTCAGGGTTTAGGGCAGTGCAGTGGTGTTCGGGCAGTGTAGGGGGTCGTGCTGGGGGTAGTGTTTTAGGGTTTAGGGTAGTGCAGTGGTGCTTGTGTAGTGTAGGGGGTCGTGCTGGGAGTAGTGTTTTAGGGTTTAGGGTAGTGTAGTGGTGTTTGTGTAGTGTAGGGGTCATGTTTTAGGGTAGTGCAGTGGTGTTTGGGTAGTGTAGGGGTCATGCTGGGGGTAGTGTTTTAGGATTTAGGTTAGTGCAGTGGTGTTTGGGTAGTGTAGAGGGTCGTGCTGGGGGTAGTGTTTTAGGGTTTAGGGTAGTGCAGTGGTGTTTGTGTAGTGTAGGGGTCGTGCTGGGGGTAGTGTTTTAGGGTTTAGGGTAGTGCAGTGGTGCTTGTGTAGTGTAGGGGGTCGTGCTGGGGGTAGTGTTTTAGGGTTTAGGGTAGTGCAGTGGTGTTTGTGTAGTGTAGGGGTCATGTTTTAGGGTAGTGCAGTGGTGTTTGGGTAGTGTAGGGGTCATGCTGAGGGTAGTGTTTTAGGATTTAGGTTAGTGCAGTGGTGTTTGGGTAGTGTAGGGGTCGTGCTGGGGTAGTGTTTTAGGGTTTAGGGTAGTGCAGTGGTGTTTGTGTAGTGTAGGGGGTCGTGCTGGGGTAGTGTTTTAGGGTTTAGGGTAGTGCAGTGGTGCTTGTGTAGTGTAGGGGGTCGTGCTGGGGGTAGTGTTTTAGGGTTTAGGGTAGTGCAGCGGTGTTTGTGTAGTGTAGGGGGTCATGTTTTAGGGTAGTGCAGTGGTGTTTGGGTAGTGTAGGGGGTCGTGCTGGTGGTAGTGTTTTAGGATTTAGGTTAGTGCAGTGGTGTTTGGGTAGTGTAGGGGTCGTGCTGGGGTAGTGTATTAGGGTTTAGGATAGTGCAGTGGTGCTTGTGTAGTGTAGGGGGTCGTGCTGGGGGTAGTGTTTTAGGGTTTAAGGTAGTGCAGTGGTGTTTTTGTAGTGTAGGGGGTCATGTTTTAAGATGCAATGCTCCAATACCTGACCAGTCTGCACTACATAAAACTGCAAAAACTAAAAATAAAAAGTGTTTTGCACACTTTTGTCATTGGGCTATATGTGGGCTACATCTGGGTAATATTTGTGCTACATTTGGGCTCTTTTTTCACTGGTGGCCATCTTGGAAGACTTCTTTGTTATGAAGTTTCCTAATTTCTTCATTTACTGCAGTCTCCTCAGTAGGAAATGCTTTCAGTTTTTTACTTTGATTCCATCAAGAAGGCATTCAGATGTGTCTCACATCTGCCATAAATTCAGAATGTTAGCACTCTAGTTGCTCATTAGATCACTGGAGTAAAGCTACTGCTCACCAGGGAGTTAACTGGTAGTCTGCTGCTGGTATTGAAAGTGATTGTTTCAGTCTGCATGTCAGAATTTTCTAATGAAATAGAAGAGGATTTGAGATCTCACTTAAAACATGCCCTAATTTTTCTTTCTGCAGCACTAACCATAATTTCTATTTAAAAAAGAACCCCTCATTTTGTTCCTTTTTAAATTAAATGTTTTAAGTGTTACCGGTTTATTCCAATCAAGATGGCTTCAGGTGTGCCATACTTTTGTCATAAGTAAGGCTGTTAGCGCTCTAGTTGTTCTTTAGAACACTCTGGGAAGCTGCAGTAGAACACAAAGGCATCAACTGGCAGGCTGCTCCTGTTGAAATATAACAGGAAGATATTTGAGATCACACTTGAAATATGTCCTAATTTTTCTTTCTACAGCACTAACCATAATTTCTATGACAAAATGAACCCCATCATTTTGTTCCTTTTTAAATTAAATGTTTTAAGTGTTACCAGTTTATTCCAATCAAGATGGCTTCAGGTGTGCCATACTTTTGTCATAAGTAAGGCTGTTAGCACTCTAGTTGTTCTTTAGAACACTCTGGGAAGCTGCAGTAGAACACAAAGGAATCAACTGACAGTCTCTGCCCTTGTTGGATGTACATGTTTTACTGAGAATGTCAGACTTCATTCTCACATGAGTGAGAAAGATAATGTGAATTTACAGAAAATATGCTCTCATTTTAGCTTCTGGAGCACCTTCCAAACCTCCATGGGACAAGCATGAGAAAATAGTGTTCTCTCAAACATGATTCATGATATCCCAGCAGAAGGTTTTTCACATGGTAAAATCACCTTGGAATACACCACAATTCCTAAAATTAGTATGGTACCGTCAACAAATAAATTCTAATGTAACTAAAGCCTGTTATCACCCTTTATAGTTCTCCTTTGGTGACCCTCAAAATCTTCTATTCACTACAATGCATTTCAATGAGGTACTATCATTTATATTGGTCCCAAGATGGCTGCCAGAAATTCCAGGATGAAGTGCTGACAGCCAATCAGATCTCACGATGACATGTGTGGTTAGGCTCCGCCCAGATATATATGTGACTTTACTTTTGATTTTCTCAGGAACTACTGAACGGATTTACACCATTTAAGCAAAAGGCACGACACTGAACCAAGGGCTACCTCTTTGCCAAATTTGGTGTAATTCCGTTCAGCAGTTCGGGCTGTAGCTGCGACTAAAGGTTCCTATGGAAAAATGAATGGGGAAAACACGTTTTGGGACCCTTCTTTTTCTCGGCCCCCGCTTGACGTATCACCCCGAGACTTTCAGGATAGGAGCGGACCGGAGCGCCCCAACAAGTTGGAAACTTTCGCGAAGATTCGTTAACCGGCGCCAACGTTATTTCAAATAGAATGTCGCGGATTTCCTATGGATAATAGGTTTTAACTATAACTATCTACTGGCGACCGCCAGTAGATAATATATATATATATATATATATATATATATATATATATATATATATATATATATATATTTCCCAACAGTGATCCTTTGGTTCCGAAAGCGCTCAACAGCGGGTGCTCTGCAAGGGGGCCGGATCCAGGCCCAATGTATTAAATCGCAAGACAAAGGATGCGGCACTCTTTAGCAGACTTTTTCGTGCAAGTTTATTTTCAGATAGTCACTCCACTAACGCGTTTCCAGCCTCACTCGGCTTTTCTCATGACATGACAAGGTTTGAACAAGGCAAATTGAATTATTCAAGATATAATGCTGCATATGACCACTAATGTTGACATAAGACGCTATGTGTCTTTCTTGTATATATGTATAAAGTTTTATATTATTCTTCCAAACTACAAATCCCACAATGCCACCTTAAGGCCACGTGGGCAAGTATAAATGTTTGTAGAAGAAAGACTCACTGACCGTGAGAAAAGCCGAGTGAGGTTGAAACGCGTTGGTGGAGTGACTATCTGAAAATAAACTTGCACGAAAAAGTCTGCTAAAGAGTGCTGCATCCTTTGTCTTGCGATATATATATATATATATATAGAGAGAGAGAGAGAGAGAGAGAGAGAGAGAGAGAGAGATATGCAATAACGGATGGTTGCTGTTCCACCGTGGCGCTCAGCTCCCCTTGCTAGTGCCTGCTTCTTAGGATAACCACTCCTGCACATAAGAAAAGCACAAAGGCCGCTCTCCAGGGAAGGGTTCAATATCTTTACTACTTTAGTTCAGTAAAATGCATCAACACCAAACAGCAAAAGACACGTTTCAACTTCATAGTCTTGATCACTTTTGCAAAAATCCATTTTGTTTTCCTATATGTAGTGCCCTTTTTCCATTGCACACAAGTGCAAAGAATTATAGTATCTGTAGTCTTTAAGGTATAATCATATTCCAAAATCATTTAATTTCCAATAAAAATATATAACCTGAATTCATGGATATTGTTATACACAACAATCTCTGAATTGTCACAAGTAGTAAAATATGCACTTATCAATTTCTAGTATTTGCAATGTAAACAAACACTCATGCTACAATCCATAAATCCTGCCCTCTAGTGGGCTTCAAGTGTGTCACTCAATCCTGTCCTCCCATTGACTGTATGTTCTTCACCTTATTTGTGCATAAAACATTTAAAGTCAAACAAAAATATAAACTGAAATCAGACAAAATAATATCAAACCAAGACATATAAACAATGCATTACACTAATATCCAATCAATTGATTCTTTAAGTTTATGTTGTCCTTAATTACACAGTCTCAAAATCTCGAGATAAAGAGGAAACCAAACCTGAGATCTCCACAGCGGTGTCACAAGGATTAACTCATGCCCGGTGACGCCTGGTCTAAGTTGCCACCCTGGTGATAATGATGAGCAGAGGGAAGCTGTAATTCAGCTCCTCGCTCCAATCCTGGAGAAATGCATCTACTGCAAAGCCCCAACAGCTGGCAACCGATTGTAGCACTCCTTCCAAGGCTGATTAGAAAATCGCCTGGCCTTTCCATGCCTCTATATGGTTCAGCGACCAGGTCATCTCCGTACTCAAGGCTACCTCTTCCGATTGAGATACTCCACTGTGGGAGGTCAAGTGGGCCCCCGCCTTTCTTTACTTTGTGTTGTCCCATCAAGGCAGCAGTTCCCAGGGCTGCGGGGGGCTGCGCCCCCCCAGCATTTATTTAAAAACATTTGCCATGGGAAGGTGGAGGTACCTGGGGTACGGGGGTGCCACCACATAATTAAAAAGAAGTGACCCGGGGAGGTGGCGGTCCCTGGGGCTTTTATAAAGCCTTGGAGGGGGCCCTATGTGCCCCCCTCATTTATGTTTATAATGTCTGCATTCCCCCAGGATTTGGCCTATCCGGGGGCTTCCTTACAAAGATGCGCGGGAGCCCGCATTTTTTTTCCAATTTTGCTGTGAATCCGCAGATCCATCCATGATTTTGGGGCAAAATTGATCAAAACATTTTTTTAAACCCTCGGCGGTGTCCCTGTGGGACCCCACTACCAGTTCTAGGGTGTCAGGGTAATGCTACCCTGCCCCCCTATCTTTATTTTTTATATTTTTTGAGGGACTCAGCTCAAACCGAGTCCTAAGATGGCTGCCATCACTTCCTGGTTCAAGTGTTGGCAGCCAATTCGATTTCAACATGGGGACTTCCGGATCCGTGGAGGATCTGTGTCCCTATATATACAAATTTGGATTTCGGTCAGTATTGCCAAAATTACTAAATGGATTCACACCAATTTACGAAAAGCACGATCTGTGGAACAAAATCTACCTTTCTGTCAAATTTGGTGTAAATCCGTCCAGCAGTTCCGGCTGAAGCCGTGTTCAAAACTCATAAGGGAATTATCATGGGGAAAACACATTTTTGGGACACCCCCTTTTTTTCTCAGCCCCCGCTTGACAAACCACTCCGTAGCTTTCCAGAATTCAGCTGAAGTAACAGGTGAATTATTTTGGCAAATTTCATGAAGATTCATCAACCGGCGCCAAAGATATAGGCAACTGGAAATCACCTTATATATATATATCTATATATATAAATTCACTGAAAAAACCATAGGTTTCAGGCACGTTATAGTTAGAAATTAGCATTTAAAAAACCTTAGAAATTCACTGAAAAAACCATAGGTTTTAGGGAAAGTTATAGTTAGTTGGACATTTCACTCGTACAAAACCAGAGAAATTCCCCCGTTATAGTTAGTTCAGCTAACTATAACTCGTGCCCCCGCAATGCACTGCTGATGACGTCACATATTACAACACTCTTGACATGGTCAGTGACATCACTGATGACATCACTGATGACATCTCAAATGACACTCACACAGGTATATTTGTTTAAAAAAAAAGAAGCCCCGGGGGATGGCAGTTCCCGGGGCTGCTGGGGGGCCGTGTGCCCCCGCAAATATTTTATCAAAGCCCCGGGGGGTGCCGGTCCCCGGGGCTGTGGGGGTCCCCCTGGGCCCCTGCAATTTTATTTCTGCATGCCCCCGGGACCTGGCCCACCCGGGGGCTTAATTAAACAAAGCGCGGGAGCCCGCGCTTCGTTTTTTTAAATTTTCAGCCGGATTCGCGCACCCAGCGTGAATTCGGCCTTGTGGGACCCCCTGAGCAGGCCTAGGGGGTCAGGGTGTTTCTACCCTGCCCCCTTTTCTTGTTTTTTGCGTTTGTTTCCCTGTTTTCTTGTGCCTCGGTTACCGAGGCACAAGATGGCTGCCAACACTTCCTGGTTTGGAGTGTTGACAGCCAATTAGAATAAAGCTCGTGATCGGGAGGGTGCGCGGATCCTCCGTGTCTCTAAATATCGAAACTTTTATTTTTTTATTTTCTCAGCAACTACTGAACAGATTTACACCATTTTGGAAAAAGAGTTCTTTCTGAAACAAGGGCTACCTTTGTGCCAAATTTGGTGTAATTCCGTTCAGCAGTTCCAGCTGTAGCCGTGTCTAAAGTTTCCTATGGGAACTGCATTTTTCAACCTCTTTTTTTTTAATTTCTCAGGAACTACTGAACGGATTTACACCATTTATTAAAAAGAGTTCTTTCTGAAACGGCTACCTTTTTGCCAAATTTGGTGCAATTCCGTTCAGCAGTTCGGGCTGTAGCTGTGTCTAAAGTTTCCTATGGGAATTAACATGTAGAAAACACGTTTTGGGACCCCCCTGTTTTCTCGGCCCCCGCTTGCCGAATCACCCCGAAACTTTCAAAACAGGAGCTGACCGGAGCGCCCCACTAGTTTTGAAAATTTCGCAATGATTCGTCAACTGGGGCCTGTTTGCACACATGTCACCTGAAGCCCCGCCCCCTCCCTTCACCACTGTGCAAACGCGCCCCGTGGCGCGTTTTAAGTTGGGGGATTAAGTCCCCTTGAATACTGAGGGTCCCTGGAGTCCAACTAGCCCACCATGTACCTCCAAAAAGCGCCACAGAGCTGCATTGCAGAGAGGTGTAAAAAGGGGCGTGGCCTCTGTACACCTCTCTGCAACGCAGCTCCCTGGCGCATACTGGAGGTTCCTATTGGGCTAGTTGGCCCCCAGGGACCCCCAGTATTCAAGGGGAATTACTTCCCCTTCTCAAAACACGCCAGGGGGCGAGTTTGCAGACTGCTGCAAGGAGGGGGCGGGGCCTCCGGCACAATGCCGGTCTTTTTATTTATTTTTTTGTATGGGAGGGGGGCTGCGTGGCCCCCCTTCCCTCGGCCACTTTTGGCCCCGGGACCCCATCCCCCGGGGCCTGAGGATTTTTTATTTTTTTTAAAATTAAAATAAAACGGGAAGGGGGCCGCGTGGCCCCCCTTCCCTGGGCCTATATTGGCCCCGGGGACCCCATCCCCCGGGGCATGCCCTCTTTTTTTTTATTTTAAATATTTGGAGGGGGGCTGCGTGGCCCCCCTCCTCAGGCCATTTAAGGCCCCGGGGACCCCATCCCCCGGGGCCGGCCTTTCCATTTTTTTTTTGTTTTTTTGGGGGGGAGTGGGGCTGCGTGGCCCCCCTCCCAGGCCACTAATAGCCCCAAGGACCCCATCCCCCGGGGCCTGGCCACTCGTTGGGGACCGTGGGGGGGTCCCCAATACCCGCACGGTCCCGCCGGCTCCCCGCGTCCTGCGGGAGCCGGCATTGCTTTCCATAAGGGAGCAGCTGACATGCAGCTCCCCTTATGGAAAAGCAATCTGCTTTGCTTCATTGAAGCGAGAGAAGGTTTCCTGCTCTCGCTTCAATGAAGCAAAGCAAGTTTGCAATGACAGGACGGGAGCCGCGAGGCTCCCGTCCTGCCATTGCAAACAGCAGTGTCCCGGGGATAGGCACCCCGGGACACTGCAGGAGCCGGCCCTGGGGGGTGGCGGTCCCCAGGGCCACCACAGGCTCCAGGAGGGGGGCCACGCGGTCCCCCTCCCTTCAATTGCACAGCCCCGGGAGGTGGTGGTCCCCGGGGCTTCGAGGGTCCGAAACGGACCCCCACATTTGTTTTCTAAGTGCCCCGGGAGGTGGCGGTCCCGGGGCGTGTGGGGGGCTGGAGCCCCCCACACAGGTGATTACAAAAAAAGAAGCCCCGGGAGGTGGCGGTCCCCGGGGCTGCGGGAGGGCGGAAAGCCCTCCCGCGCCATTTTTATTTAAAGCTCCGGGGGTGGCGGTCCCCGGGGCTTGGAGGCCTTAGAGGCCCCCACATAAAATATAAACCCACCCCCCACATGCCCTCGGGACTTGGGCCACCCGGGGGCAAAATAGCATCGAAGCGCGGGAGACCGCGCTTCGATTTTTTTTTTTATCGGCGGGATCCGCGCACCCTAAGCGCATCCCGCCGATTTTTTTTTAAAAAAAATGCTTTTTTCTGCCCAGGGGGTCCTTGTGGGACCCCCTGAGCAGACCTAGGGGGTCAGGGTGTTTCTACCCTGCCCCCTTTTTGCACTTTGCGCACTTGTTTCTGTCCCTCGGTTCTACCGAGGGACAAAATGGCTGCCAACACTTCCTGATTTGGAGTGTTGACAGCCACTTGACAGCCAATTAGCATGCAGCTTGTGATCGGTAGGGTACGCGGACCCTACTCGGCCATAGATATATATGTGACTTTGATAGAGGTGATGGTGAATTGTTTGTGTTTGTGTTTAAGATATGAGGCTAGGAGTTTCCCAGCGTTGTTTCTTTCTCCACCAGTTAAATACAGACACACACCCGCTGACCTTTAAGGAACTACAAAATACATACCACCTTGAACCTATAGAATTCTACTACTTCCTGAAAGTAAAAGCTGCCATATCCAAAACAAAAATTTCAACCTCACCGCCTTCCCTGCCAAAATATTTCTTAAAACTAAACTCCCTAGGCCACCAAGTTTCTTGGATATATCGTCTACTAGGCCCCAAACATTCTACACTCAACGCGAAAACTATTTCCTTTTGGAATTCACACTGTACCACCCCGGTCTCTGATTCTGACTGGACCTGGACGTGGAATTCGATATTTAAGAATAAAATTAGCCCTGTACTGTCCCAAACTAAGTTCTGGCTCCTCCACAGAGTATTCTGGACGCCCTCCCGCCTACACAAACATAAACTTCGAGATGATGATGTCTGTTGGAATTGTAAGAATGCAGTAGGTGACCTGGAGGACTTGCTACTGCTCTGCCCCTGCGTAACATCCTACTGGGACAGGGTCTTCAAATTCATATCTAACCTCTTTCCCTTTGATGCTTGTAATGACCTGTCGTCACTTCTGTTCGCTCCCACAAGAACAGGCTCCTTGAGTGAAAACGACAAAGCACTCCTTGACCTCCTTATAATAGCGGCTGTCAAAATCATCCTTACCAACTGGAAGGATACTAGTAAAGCGTCCTTTAACTGTTGGCAAAACTGGATCACCAACCTTCGAGGGGCAGACAATATTGTGCTTCATAACTCTCCGTGGAAAAACCCAGTCAGACATCTTTGGCTTTCTCTTGATATTTTCTTCAAATCACATAAACCACTGTGAGCCCCCGACTACTACCATTAAACAACCACTCACAGCGACTACCAGGGGATGGTGGATTGCTCTGCTTGCGCCAAGCACTGTAATTATAATTGTAATTGTAATTGTAGTTGTAACTGTAACTGTAACCCTAACAGTGTAATCCTAACATTATCTCCTTTAAGACCCCTAACCAACACATGAGCCCAGTAATGTAAAAATGTACGCAAGGGAAAAATAGAAATGCGAAACCGGCTTTGGGATATATATACTTGATTTAGACGATACCTTTCTCATTATACTTTGGTTTTATAAAAATTGTTTGCTTTGTATTGTACCGCTTTGAACAAAGTATCTTTAATGTACATTATTATCCTTTGCTTTGTATTTATCTTATTTTTGTGCACTATATTTATGTCCTTTTATATTTTTGCTTTTGTCAATGTATATTTGAACAACCAATAAAAAACTTATTGAACTGATATATATGTGACTTTACTTTTGATTTTCTCAGGAACTACTGAATCGATTTACACCATTTAAGCAAAAGGCACGACACTGAACCAAGGGCTACCTATTTGCCAAATTTGGTGTAATTCCGTTCAGCAGTTCGGGCTGTAGCTGCGACTAAAGGTTCCTATGGAAAATTGCATGGGGAAAACGCGTTTTTGGACCCCCCTTTTTTCTCAGCCCCCGCTTGACGAATCACCTCGAGACTTTCAGGATAGGAGTGGACCGGAGCGCCCCAACAAGTTTGAAAATTTCGCGAAGATTCTTCAACCGGCGCCAAAGTTATTTCAAATAGAATGTTGCGGATTTCCTATGGAAAATAGGTCCTAACTATAACTATCTACTGGCGACCGTCAGTAGATAATATATATATATATATTTCCAAAGGAGAACACGTGCCACTGCCAGTGCCGTGCTGACAGGCCTATCCAGTCGTGCTTGAATGAAAAAGGTTCTTTATTCAAAGGCAAGGTATATAGCATAACGCGTTTCAACTCATGCGAGTCTTAATCATATGCAATCAATGAGGGGCAGGCAGTAATTTCTCCTCTTAAATTTGGCTACAGACAATGAGAAAGGACTAAAATGTCCATGCATCACCAGCAGTTTTTAAAGTGGCAGCGGGTCATTTAGAGTTTTTACGAACTTTTCAGCACGAAGACTGAATAATAATGTCTTTCTGCAAAGGTAATCCTTTAAATATTTAGCACTGCTTTGCATTTTCCATTTCCGACACTGTAATTTAAATTCATGCATTTTTCCCAATCTTAGACACCACTGTATATGTGGCTGGAGGCAAACTAGAAACTACTTTGCACAGAAAACCCACAGCCGGCAATGCCACCTTGCACGCCAGAAGTTCGCATCCAAATGGAATGTCATCAGTGATGTCACTGACCATGTCATGAATGATGTAATATGTGATGTCATCAGCAGTGCATTGCGGGGGCGCGAGTTATAGTTAGCTGAACTAACTATAACGCCGGAATTTCTATGGTTTTGTACGAGTGAAATGTCCAACTAACTATAACGTTCCTGAAACCTATGGTTTTTTTCAGTGAATTTCTATGGTTTTTTAAATGCTAATTTCTAACTATAACGTGCCTGAAACCTATGGTTTTTTCAGTGAATTTCTATGGTTTTTTAAATGCTAATTTCTAACTATAACGTGCCTGAAACCTATGGTTTTTCAGTGAATTTCAAAGGTTTTTTAAATGAAAATTTGTAAGTCTAATGTACCTCAATCCTATGGTTTTTTATTTTCTATATATATATACATATATATATATTTAAAAATAATTGTGAATAATTTTTAGTTAGGAAAACTATATCCATTCTTTTTTTTTTATATATATTATACAGAAGTCACGCACCCTTCGCGCACCCTACACGATGGCTGCGCGCATTCCAGTAGCCATTTTGAAAAGTCGCGCTGGGGTCGCGACTTCAGCGTAATTTGTAAAGTATGAAATATCTTTAAATTAATTATAAATAAAAGTTTTCCTTTAAGTGTTTGTCTAAATTTATTAATAAAAGTATTTTGAAAGTATTATTTTCAATATAATTTCGACGAAAAATTATTCGATTATTATTGGATTCGGAGGTTAGGAGGGGTGGCCATTTTGCTCGATCTGTTTTGCAAGATTTTTTGGTCTAGTCAGGTGGACACCCTCCTCCGGGTGAGGTACCGCTTGGGGATTCTATTCAAAAGGTGAGGATTCCACAGGCGGAAGTATCCATCAGAAGAACAAGTTACTTACCTTCGGTAACGCTTTTTCTGGTGGATACAGTATCTGCCTGTGGATTCCTCACTGTCCCACCCCCCTCCCCATTGTCCACCTGTTTCTAACAAAAAGATGCTTTTACTGTTTGGCATGAATGTTTTTAATATGTCTTAATCATGCTTATGTTTTAATAGTGAGAAATGCTTGATCTGTTGCTATTTCTTTATGCCTTTATTGTTTATGCATTTGTATATATATATATATATTTAGTATACTATGTATACATGTGAAAATGTGTCGGTCCGCCTGTTTGCCTCGGTGGCACGGAAAAAATGGGTGGAACTGACGTCAGCACACCAACGAGGTCCTCTTATGGCTCCGATGACGTCATACGGTGTCGCGAGCGGAGCCGTGCTATTATGACGTCCTCGTCGACGTGGGAGAGCTAGGAAAGAATTTCCATGGAATGCTGGCACAGGGGATATTCACCTAAGTGTTCAGGCTAGTCCTTTGGGAGCAACTGTTTATGTTGCCACTCCAGAAAACGAAACCAGTGATCCGAGGGCAGAGGCCCTGCAGATGGCACACGAGGTGGGGAGCTCAGTCGTGTGCACCGGCGGGGCAGTGAAGTGACAAGCACCACTACCCACAAAAAAGGTAATGAGGGCACTGAATAACACAGGATCTTCTCTTTGTATCTGGCAGGAACAACGAGGTTAAAATGCCCTAGTTCCAAAATGTAGAATTAGTGCTACAACGGTCTTCAAGAGGACCTGCGATGGATGCCGCTTCTGCCTCCCGTACCCTGGAGGCGGCACATGGGCCACGCGGTACGGTCATACTGCGGTGGGACGCATACTCGTTGACCTCTCATGGCACTGCTCCACACTTCGGGGAGGACGCTTTCCATTAGCAGTGTTTTCTGATGACGTAACGCGCCGGCCCCGTCCAACAACAGAACTCCTTTTGATCCAAACAGACTCTTCCACTCTCTCACCGGAAGTGAAACCAGGCCACGCGGACACTTTCACAATACAACAGCCGGGAATGCACTTTTCGGTAAAAAAAACACATTCCTTCCTCCTAATTTATCAAATAAACGACTCACTGAAGAATAGGGGCCAGCTTCGATCGGTAAACAGCCGTTACAACAACCTTTTTACTTCGCGATACCATTACAACGCATGCATTACCACGCATGCGTTGTACATCGCAAAGTCATTACTACGCATTCTTTTAGAACGCATGGTCATTTACCACGCATGCCTTTACAACGAATTTCGTTGTAAAGGTATGTATGGTAAATGACCATGCGTTCTAAAAAAATGTAGACGTTCCACGTCATTGTAAGGAAACAGAGGCTGTTCCGTTTCCTCACAACGACGTGCACCGCCCCTCAGAGACGACGTGAAGCAGGAACCACGAGGAGAGAGGAACCATGAGGAGTGAGAGGTAAGGGGGATTGGGCATGGGGTGGGGGTTACTTTTCTAGGGTTTAGGGTAGTGCAGTAGTGTTTGTGTAGTGTAGAGGGTTGTGCTGGGGGTAGTGTTTTAGGGTTTAGGGTAGTGCAGTGGTGTTTGTGTAGTGTAGGGGGTCTTGATGGGGGTAGTGTTTTAGGGTAGTGCAGTGGTGTTTGGGTAGTGTAGGGGGTCGTGCTGGGGTAAGTGTTTTAGGGTTTATGGTAGTGCTGTGGTGTTTGTGTAGTGTAGGGGGTCATGCTGGGGGTAGTGTTTTAGGGTTTAGGGTAGTGCAGTGGTGTTTGTGTAGTGTAGGGGGTCGTGCTGGGGGTAGTGTTTTAGGGTTTAGGGTAGTGCAGTGGTGTTTGGGAAGTGTAGGGGGTAGTGCTAGGGGTAGTGTTTTAGGTTTAGGGTAGTGCAGTGGTGTTTGTGTAGTGTAGGGGTAGTGCTGGGGGTAGTGTTTTAGGGTTTAGGGTAGTGCAGTGGTGTTTGTGTAGTGTAGGGGGTAGTGCTGGGGGTAATGTTTTAGGGTTTAGGGTAGTGCAGTGGTGTTTGGGTAGTGTAGGGGGTCGTGCTGGGGGTAGTGTTTTAGGGTTTAGGGTAGTGCAGTGGTGTTTGTGTAGTGTAGGGGGTCGTGCTGGGGGTAGTGTTTTAGGGTTTAGGGTAGTGCAGTGGTGTTTGTGTAGTGTAGGGGGTCTTGCTGGGGGTAGTGTTTTAGGGTAGTGCAGTGCTGTTTGTGTAGTGTAGGGGGTCATGCTGGGGTAAGTGTTTTAGGGTTTAGGGTAGTGCAGTGGTGTTTGGGTAGTGTAGGGGGTCATGCTGGGGGTAGTGTTTTAGGGTTTAGGGTAGTGCAGTGGTGTTTGTGTAGTGTAGGGGGTCGTGCTGGGGGAAGATTTAGGGTTTACGGTAGTGCAGTGGTATTTGTGTAGTGTAGAGGGTGGTGCTGGGGGTATATTTAGGGTTTAGGGTAGGGCAGTGGTCTTTACGTTGTGTAGGGGGTCCTGCTGTGAGTAGTGTTTTAGGGTTTAGGGTAGTGCAGTGGTGTTTGGGTAGTGTAGAGGGTTGTGCTGGGGGTAGCGTTTTACGGTTTAGGGTAGTGCAGTGGTGTTTCTGTAGTTATGGGGGTCATGCTGGGGGAAGTGTTTTAGGGTTTAAGGTAGTGCAGTGGCGTTTCTGTAGTGTAGGGGGTCGTGCTGGCAGTAGTGGTTTAGTGTTTAGTTAGGTGGTGCAGTGGTGTTTGGGTTGTGTAGAGGGTCGTGCTGACAGACTGACTCACAGAGCTCCGAGCCAACAGACTGGCTTCTAAAGGCATAGCCGCGACCTCGTGATGTGGGGAGAGGCAGCGTGAAAGGAGTATCTTACACAGACACAGATGCCAGTGTTGCCTCGATGGCTTCTACACGGAGAGATGCGAGCTGACGGACTAAGTCACATAATGGCTGCCAACACTTCCTAGTTTCAACCGTTCACAGCCAATGAGCCGCGAGCTCGTGCTCGTAACCCTCAGCCAATCAGATGTCAGAATTCTCAAATATCGATATCTGTAAAATTTGATATTTCTCAAAAACTACGGAACGGATTTACACCATTTAAAAAAACGTGCTTTCTCGACCACAACCTTTCTCCCTCACAAATTTGGCGTAATTCCGTTCAGCAGTTTGACCTGTAGCCTTGTCTAAAGTTTCCTATGGAAAATGCATTGAGAAAACACATTTTGGGACTCCCCTTTTTCTCAGCCCCCCTTGACCAAACACCCCCAAACTTTCAAGATAGAAGCTGATCAAAAAGAGAAACTTTTTTGAAAATTTCGTAAAGATTCGTCAAACGACGCCAAAGTTATAAGCACATGGAGGGCTCCAGGAAAGGGGCCGCGCAACCCCCTCCCAACATGAGTGAAGCCTCGGGGCTGCGGGGACCCCAGCGGGCCCCGCAGCCCCAGCGACCCCCAGCTATTATTTTTAAGAAATGCCCGCGGGACCTAGCCCACCCGGGGACCTCATTAAAATAAAACGCGGGAACCCGCGACCCCAGCGCGAATTGTGCTGATTTTTTTTTTTTATATAAAAATGCGTTTTTTGGCCCTGGGGTCCTTCTGGGACCCCCTGAGCAGGCCTAGGGGGTCACGGTGCTTCTACCCTGCCCCCTTCTCTTGTTTTATACCTTTGTTTCTCTGTTTTCTAGTGACTCGCTTCTACCGAGCCACAAGATGGCTGCCAACACTTCCTGGTTTGGAGTGTTCGCAGCCAATCACAGTGAAGCTCGTGCACGGGACTTAGGCTCCGCCCAGATATCAAAACTTTTATTTTTCTTATTTCTCAGCAACCACTGAATGGATTTACACCATTTTACAAAAGGTCGCTTTCTGAGCCAAGCACTACCTTTTTGCCAAATTTGGGGTAATTCCGTTCAGAAGTTTCGGCTGTAGCCTTGCACAAAGTTTCCTATGGGAAATTGATTTTTTGACTCTTATCTTTTGTATTTCTCAAAAACTACTGAACGGATTTACCCCATTTAAAAAAAAGGTCGCTTTCTGAACCAAGCTCTACCTTTCTGCCAAATTTGAGGTAATTCCGTTCAGCAGTTCGGGCTGTAGCTCGTCGCAAAATTTCCTATGGAAATTAACATGGAGAAAACGCGTTTTGTGACCTCCCTTTCTTCTCAGCCCCCGCTTGACAAATCACCCCCAAACTTTCAAGATAGGAGCTAACCTAAAAAGTGCAACTTTTTGCAAAATTTCATAAAGCTTCGTCAAACGACGTCAAAGTTATTAGCAAATCAAAAAATGCTTTTCCTATGGAAACTAGGTTGTACCTATAACTACCTACTGGCGACCGCCAGTAGGTAATATATATATATGTTACCTACTGACGGTAAACAGTAGGTAGTTATAGTTAGGTCAGCTTTTTTACAGACAGAGCGTTTTGTGTTTGCTAATAACTTTAGCCCCGTTTGATGAACCTTCACGAAATTTTCAAAAACAAAAGTTCATCCACTGCAGCTGCTTCCTGGGAAGTGCCAGGGTGATCCGCTCAGCGGGGAGGGTGAGAAAAAAGGGGGGTCCCAAAACATATAATTTCTATGCATTTTTGGTGTAAATCTGCTCAGTAGTTTTTGAGATATTAAGGGTCAAAAAATAATTGTATATTTTGGCAGTTGGGCTCGCGAGAGTCCCGTAGGCGTTCCGCGAGAGCGCAAAATCATAAACGGATACCGGTGATTGGTCAAGAGGCCCGCTTTCTGTTAGCTTTAACGCTCTTGCGCGAGCACTCGGATTGGCGAGCTGTTGGAATGTTAGAAATGAAATGGCTGCCATTACTGTTTACTGTGAAAAATTAGAGGTGTTTTGGAAATGAAGTAAAAAAGCTTTATAAGGGGACAGCAGAAAGGCATGCTATCCCCCTAGGTTTAGAGAGGAGGTATCTAAGGGATAACTACTGGGAAGATAATGTGGGCCTTATTTACATAAATGACCCATCGCTGCACCAAGGATGGGATGCATCAACAGTTTTTGTGCCTGCGTGAAAAATCCTTACGACGTCATTGATGCAATGTATTTACAATACGGGGCTCCATGCCGCAAGGTCCCAAGGATGCTGTCGTGTAGTTCCTATAGTACCCATGCAGGACCTGCACATTTGGATAACATAAACCGTGGGCTTGGTGTTAGACTGACTCTGTGCACCCCCACCGCGTATGTTAGCCGGATTTGCATTAGCTAGCTCACAGTGCCACTAGAATCTCCTCTTATCGGGGAGAGATTAGTTTCTGGCAACCTTAGATCATGACAACCCTGATCCCTCAGAATCGTGGAAACAATGTATTACGTTTCGCTCAGTCACTCGTGCTTACTTATTCGGTTTGTCTCAGAGAGTTACACAGAATAAACAGTCTGGGCGTTTCAATAAGTATTTATTGAACAGTTGTTATTCTAGTGTAAAATATATGCGCTGCAGCAACCAGCAGACAATAGCAGAGATATATTATCAGCAGTACGATAAAAGTGAAGGGATAGTACAGTTCTACCATATTGCAATAATCATGAATACATACATGAATATAAAAAGCATTATGAAAAGTGTGTGTACTCCTACGATGCCTAACTAGAAGTACCTGAGTGTACCTAGCATGTGTGTAGGTCTAAAAGCCTAAGAGCCAAGAATCTTTCTAGGATTTAGTTGAACCCCCATAACTGAGTAGACAGAGTGTGGGACCCCGTCCTGGTCTCGAGTTGGACACCCCGCAAGGGCTGTGTTAGACCGCTGTCAGCTGGAGTGACTGCATGCAGGAGCCTCAGTGTCTCTGGTCAGTATGTCAGCATGGAAGTCTCGGTTCCCTCTGTCTTACCGTGGCAAGATGTGGTGTATTTATACCCTAAAGTGTCTCGTCCCTCAGTATGGTTTGTATTGATCTTTGTTAGACATGAGGAAGAAGTCAGGGGTGAACTTTGTACATACATATTATGCAGAAGATGTAGCTGGTGAATGCTCATGCATAATTTATGAGTACATTGTAGGCCTGTGTTAGGGAAAAACCCTGCAGTGTTCTAACCACAGACTAGATAACGTTCAACCCTCAGAGCTTGTTGTGTACTGTAGGGAACTAATGTAGGTGAAAGATCATGCCTATATTAGGGCATAGGAGATCATGACCATAATAGGGCATAGATGACTATGACCAAAATAGGGCATATACGAGTATGACCTTAATAGGGCATATGCGAATATGACCATATACAGCATATATGAATGCGTCTATATTAGGGCCTCTATACGAAACATAACAATGCGTCATAAATTCTGACATATCTGTGGGAAGGATGCCACAGGGCATCTGGCCCCAAAGTTGCGCATTGCTGTAGTTGGCCACAAAACTGACGCAACTACTGCAATGCGCCAAAAAAAGGCAATGAGTCTGTTTTGACTTACTCAAGTAGCCTACCGTATGGGGACCAATGCAATAGAGTGTCAAAAGGTAAAAAACTTTCCTTGCACTCTATTACATTGGTCCTGGATGTCACACATACAAGTGAGCAAAGTGTACTTATGTGTACCACATTGCCTACGTATGTGTTACATACGCCATTAATGGTGTGGAATGTGTGATTTACTGTGTTATCTACCTTATATTTGCACTTACCTGTTGAGGGGATGAGACTTGATTGCAGATTACACTGTTTCAAGATACTTCAGCTGCTCAAATTCCTCTGCAACAGCCAATGCGTCATTCCTACGCCTGGGTTTTAGAGGCATAGGAATGTTGATGCATCTCAAGCACACCAACCCACTTCCCGACGATGTGTGACTTTTGGAAAAATATCACTGCGTCAGTTTTATGGGAGATTTTACGAAGACCACCTACCTGGCATTTACTAATTCTAACGTGACACTGCCGATTCCGCCGAAGGAAAAAAACAATGCATGCTGACGAAAAGTAACGCATCTGCCTAGATGCATCACCTTGTAAATATGGAGCAAAGAAAGCGCCGCTGCTGCGTCAAAAGAAACTACGCGGAGGGCAAGCTCCTTGTAAATATGCCCCTAAATGTATATTGTTTTTAACTAATGTTTACGATCTCGTGGGACTCTCCCGGTATCGTGAATAGTAAAAAGGAGTAGATTATTTCTTAATACACTCTATTAGTAGAAATGCCTATTGTAGTCCTTGTTTTTGAGAGGAAGTGTGTACCAGATAAGTACTGTGATGATTAGAAGGTATTTTTTTTTAAATGTTACAATATTGCAAGATTCTCACAAGATCATGAAAAGTAGGAAGGAGTAGGTGATGTGTAAATATACTCTGCTATGCAAAGTTGTTACTGTATGAAGGCATCTTACTGGAGGTGGAATTTATCAGACTCTACTATTTATGCTCATTGCTTTGAGACGACTTGTGAGTAGAGTTAAGGCTCATTCAAACACTCTATTATGCACACCCATCATCTGAGATAGAGGTTTGAAAGGAAAGCTCAGTTCCTCTTCACACCCTACTACGCACACCGATCATTACAGAGGTCTCAGCAGAGAGGCCAGTCCCTCCACACACCCAACTATGCACACCCGTCATCTGGGAGAGAGGTCTGAAAGGAGAGGGCAGTCCCTCCCAATACCCTACTGTGCACACCTGTCATCTGAGACAGTAGTCTGAAAGAAGAGGCAAGTCCCTCTCCACACCCTACTAGGCACACCCATCAATACAGAGAGAGGCCTCACAAGAGAGGCCTGTCCCTCCACACACCCTACTACGCACACCTGTCTAATGAGAGAAAGGTCTAAAAGGAGAGCCAAATCCCTCCATACACCCTACTATGCACACCCATCATCTGAGAGACAAGTCTGAAAGGAGAGCCGAGCCCCTCCCCACACACTACTATGCACACCTATCACTACAGAGAACTCTCAGCAGAGAGGCCAGTCCCTCGGCACACCCTACTACACACACCCATCATCTGGGAGAGAGGTCTAAAAGGAGAAGGAAGTCATTCCCCACACCCTACTATGCACACCCGTCATCTGAGAGAAATGTCTAAAGGAGAAGCCAGTCCCTCTCCACGCCCTATTACACCCACTCATCATTACAGAGAAAGGTCTCAGCAGAGAGACCAGTCCATCTACATGCCTGACTAGGCACACCTGTCATCTGAGAGAGAGGTCTCAAAGGAGAACCAAGTCCCTCCCCACATCCTACCACGCACACTTATTCCTGTCAGAGAGAGGTCTCAGCAGAGTGGCCTGTTCCTCCACTCCCTACCATGCACACCTGTCATCTGAAAGAGAGGTCTGCACCCCACCCATTTGACAAATGTCTGGGAAACTTTGCAGACCTGGGGCACCTGTTTCATTGTCGGAGTACTGAAAGTAAAGTCTGTATTAAAGAGTGGCAGCAGCCACTCTGTAGTTATAGTTAGGGTCACCAGAGATTGGGATTTTTGTCCCTTAATAACTTTGAGCCCATTTGCCGAATGTCCATGAAACTTTGCAGACCTGCTGCACAGATGTAATTGTCGGAGTGCAGAACGGCTTGCTGTGTTTGGTCAAGGGGGTGCAAAGAAATTAAGCGGATCCCAAAACAGGTGTAAAATCCAATGCATTTTATATTTCTCGTATTTTAAGTGTTTTTAATTTAGTGATATCTGTGGCCGCGGTTGTACTACGGTACTACGGAGGTATATAGCGATGACAAGTCATTCCCTGATGGGCTAATGACTGCCTTGACAAAAGTTAAAGGCAGCCATGTTGGTTTCAGCTCGAGTTTCCCTGTGTTCTGCGCTACGCCTTGCAATCTAGGTAAGTATTAGGTTTGGTATTTTTCCCTCCTTATTACCACTTTAATAAAGTGGATATAGGTAGGGAAAAATATTTATAAGTTTATATATATATATATATATATATATATATATTACCTACTGGCGGTCGCCAGTAGGTAGTTATAGTTAGAATGTATTTTCCATAGGAAAAACGTTTTTTGATTTGCCAATATCTTTGGCGCCGTTTGACGAATCTTCGCAGAATTTTCAAAACTAATGGGGCGCTCCGGTCAGCTCCTGTCTTGAACGTTTTGGGGTGATTCGTCAAGCGGGGCCGAGAAAAAAGGGGGGTCCCAAAACGCGTTTTCTCCATGTTAATTTCCATAGGAATTTTGAAACAGGTTACAGCCCGAACTACTGAACGGAATTACACTAAATTTGGCAAAAGGTAGCCCTTGGTTCAGAAAGCGACCTTTTTTAAATGGTGTAAATCCGTTCAGTAGTTCCCGAGAAATTTAAAAAGAAAACTTTCGATATCTGAGCACCGAGGAGGAGTCGCGACTCCTCCCGGGCACGAAGCTTCACTCTGATTGGCTGCCAACACTCCAAACCAGGAAGTGTTGGCAGCCATCTTGTGACTCGGTAAAACCGAGTCACAAGAAATAAGGTGAAAAAAGGATAAAAAAACAAGAAAAGGGGGCAGGGCAGAAACACCCTAACTCCCTAGGCCTGCTCAGGAGGTCCCACAGGGACCCCCAGGCCTAAAAAAAAGCATTTTTTTTTAAAAATAATCAGCAGAATTCTCGCTGGGTGCGCGAATCCTGCAGAGAAAATTTTAAAAACCGAAGCGCGGGCTTCGTTATCCTTAAGCCCCTGGGTGGGCCAGGTCCCGGGGGCAATATTTATAATGTATGCGGGGGCCCACAGGGCCCCCACAGCCCTGGGGCCTGCCACCTCCCCAGGGCTTTCTTCAATCATATGTGGGGACACGCGGCCCCCCGCAGCCCGGGGGCCGCCACCGCCCCGGGGCTTTGTTTAATAAATGTGTGGGGGTCCTGCCCCCCACACTGCCCCGGGGACCACCAGCTCCCCGGGGCACTTTATTTTTTTTTTTTTTTTTTAAGTTTTATATAGCGCTAGCTAGACCCATGGGTATCAGAGCGCTTTACATACACACTGTACAAAACCAAAGGAAATTGCATTACTTAGTAGGAAGGCAGTAGGGAAGCAAAAACAGAGATAAAAAATACAACATGAAAAATAGATAAACAGTGCAGCGGAGGGAGAGAAAACAAACGAAGGTGGTTAACACAGACCGGTCACCACTATCCTTGAATGTCAAGAGAGAGAGGAGTTAACTCGGATATTGAAGTCTAGGTTAGTTGATGTTGGTCAGGAAAGTATTTGTTAAGGAGATGGAGTTTCAGGTCCCTTTTGAAACAGGAGAAGGAGGGGTTGCATCTGAGGACTCTAGGGAGAGCGTTCCATATCCTGGGAGCGTTGCCAGAAAACGATCGGTATTGGGTGGTTTTCTTTTTCAGTTTCGGAGGGATAAGAAGGAGTGAGTTAGAACTTCTCAGTGTTCTGGATTGACCTGCTCTTACCAGTTTGTTGTTCAGGTAGTTGGGGGCCGGAGAGTGAAGGGTTTTGTGTGTGATGCAGGCCAGCTTGTAAATACACCTCCCTTCCATAGGAAGCCAGTTGAGGGAGTTGAGAGCTGGAGTGATGTGTTCAAATCTTTTCACTCCAGATATGAGTCGAGCGGCCATGTTCAGCACTGCCCTTAGTGGGGCTAGGTGAGCTTTTGGAGTCCCTGTTAGGATGGCGTTCCCGTAGTCGATTTTAGAGAGAACTAGGGATTGAACTACTGTCTTGAGGTCATCCTGGGGAAGAAAAGGTTTCAATTTCTTGAGGTGTTTTAGTGAGAAAAGAGCACCTTTTGCAGAGTTTTTGATGTGGGCCTCCATTGATAAGTTCTTGTCAAGGGTGATGCCTAGCGACTTCACTGAGTCGGATAGGACGAGGGGGCAGTTTAGGGCAACCAGATTCTTACACTGTATAATTATAAGCGGTGTGCCTCACGGGCCCCCCCAAGCCCTGGGGACCGCCAACTCCCCGGGGCTTAATTAAAAAAATTAAAAAATTAAAGTGTGGGGGGGCTCCTGCCCCCCCCCACACTGCCCCAGGGACCACCACCTCCCCGGGGCACTAAATATTCAAATACGGGAGTCCGTTGCGGACCCCCGGGCCCTGGGGACCACCACCTCCCCGGGACTTTAAACACTTGGGAGGGGGGCCGCGCGGCCCCCCTCCAGGAGCCCTTGATGGCCCTGGGGACTGCCAGCCCCCAGGGCTGGCTCCTGCAATGTCCCGGGGTGCCCACCCCCGGGACATTGCTGTTTGCTATGGCAGGGCGGGAGCACGGCTCCCGCCCTGTCATAGCAAACTCTGCTTTGGTTTTTGGAAGCGAGAGCAGGAAACCTGCTCTCGCTTCAAAAAACCAAAGCAGATTGCTTTTGCACAAGGGGAGCTGCATGTTAGCAGCTCCCCTTGTGCAAAAGCAATGCCAGCTCCTGCAGGAGGCGGGGAGCCGGTGGGACGGTGGGGGCATTGGGGCTCCCCCCACGTCCCCAACGGTGAGGCCAGGCCCTGGGGGATGGGGTCCCCGAGGTCAAATGTGGCCCAGGAGGGGGCCTCGCGGCCCCTCCCCTGTAATAAAAAAAACAATTGAAAATAAAACAGCAGGCCGGCCCCGGGGATGGGGTCCCCTGGGCCAATAGTGGCCTAGGGAAGGGTGCCAAGCGGCCCCCCTTACCAATAAAAGAATTTTAAAAAGGAGGCCATGCCCCGGGGGATGGGGTCCCCGGGGCCGAAAATGGCCTTGGGAGGGGGGCTGCACGGCCCCCTTCCCGTTTTTCTTTTTTAATTTTTTTTAAAAGGGGTCAGGCCCTGGGGGATGGGGTCCCCAGGGCCCCAAAAACATTAAAAGAAGGGGAGCCACACAGCCCCCCTTCTAAAAAAAATGTGCACCCCTCCTACCTTTTTCTGCACCCCCTCTTGCCTCTCTCTCCACCCCTCTTCCCTCTTTCTGCATCTCTGTTGGTTCTTTCTGCACTGCTCTTGCTTCTTTCTGCACCTTACTTGCCTCTTTCTGTACTTCTCTTGCTTCTTTCTACACCTCTGTTGCTTCTTTCAGCAATTCTCTTGCCTCTTTCTGCACTTCTCTTCCTTCATTCTGCACCGATCCTGCCTCTTTCTGCACCTCTCTTGCCTTCTTTTGCACCTCTGTTGGTTCTTTCTGCACAGCTCTTGCTTCTTTCTGCACCTCACTTGCCTCTTTCTGCACTTCTCTTGCTTCTTTCTACACCTCTGTTGCTTCTTTCAGCAATTCTCTTGCCTCTTTCTGCACTTCTCTTGCTCGTTTCTGCACTTCTCTTGCGTCTTTATGCACCACTGTTGCCTCTTTCGGTACCTCTCTTGGCTCTTTCTGCACCTTTCTTGCCTCTTTGTGCACTTCACTTGCTTCTTTCTGCACCTCTCTTGCCTCTTTCAGCACCTCTGTTGCTTCTTTCTGCACTTCTCTTGCCTCCTTCTGCACCTCTGAGTTAGAGGTAATTTTAATCCCCCTGCCCTATTATGTACTAGGGCCTTACAGGGGAGGTCATGCCAATCACAGGGGTACCCCAACCCATAGTGTACCCTAGTGTATGTAGGTGTTTTCACTGTTTTCTGAGTGTCTTTCAGCATAGCACTGGCTCCGGGTCTGGTTAGTCAGAGTCAGTTACCACCAGTACCAGTCAGCAAAACGTTGGGGGCACAGGATGACTTTGCAACAAGGCCTCTTTCTGCACCTCTGTTGGTTCTTTCTGCATATCTCTTGCTTCTTTCTGTACTTTTCTTCATCTTTCTGGACTTCTGTTGCCTCTTTCTTCATTTCTCTTGCTTCTTTCTGTGCCTTTCTTCCTCTTTCTGCACATGTCCTACCTCTGTAGGCATAGTTAGAAATTAGCATTTAAAAAATCTTTGAAATTCACTGAAAAAGCCATAGGTTTCAGGGATGTTATAGTTAGAAATTAGCATTTAAAAAACCTTAGAAATTCACTGAAAAAACCACAGGTTTCAGGGACGTTATAGTTAGAAATTAGCATTTAAAAAACCTTAGAAATTCATTGAAAAAACCACAGGTTTCAGGGACGTTATAGTTAGTTGGATATTTCACTCGTACAAAACCAGAGAAATTTGGCCGCTGTAGTTAGTTAAGCTAACTATAACTCGCGCCCCCGCAATGCACTGCTGATGATGTCACATATTACATCATTCATGACATGGTCAGTGACATCACTGATGACATCACTGATGACATCTCAAATGACATCACTGATGACATCATCCAGTGACTGTGTGTTTCTGTAAAGTTTAAATATGTTTTATATATATATATATGCCAAGGTGTATTGAAGAATGAGTGGGTGTATAAGTGTCTGAATGGATGATTTAGTAGGTGCGTGACTGACTGTATAAGTGAGTGATTAAACGTGTCTTACTGAATGCATGGGTTAGTGACTAAACTGTGTGAATGTCTGTATCAGTCTGTCAGTTGGTGTGTAAGCAGCTGCATGGGTTGGTGAGTAGCTGCATGAGTGTCTATATGGGTTATTGATTGGTTGTCTGAGTATCGCTATGGGTGCCTGAGTGTCTGTGTGGGTGGGTGGGGGGTGTGTGACTCTGTGCATAGATGTGTGAGTGGGTGATTCACTGGGTGTATGGGTTCAAGAGTACATCTGGGAAGGGCTGTATGGGTGGGTGAGTGTGTATATGGGTGTGTTGGTGAGTGAATGGATGTCTCAGTGGTACATGTGTGAGTAACTACATATGTGAAAAGCAGTATATGTGAGTGTTGGAGTATATAAATGACTATATGTGAGAATGAGTGATTGTGAGAGTGGCTGTATGGATGAGTGTGTGCTTGTATCCGTGATTGTATAAGAGGGTAAGTATGTGTTAGTATCTGTATGAATAAGTGAGGTGGTGTGTGTATAACTGTATAGGTGAGTAAATGGGAGTGTGATTGATTCTTTGCATGACTGACTAGGTGTGTGAGTAACTCTATGGATGAGTGACGGTGTGTGAGTGTCTGTATAGGTGTATGAGTGCAAATGATAGTGCTGTATTGGTGAGTGACTGCATGTATGAGTGACTGTATGGGTGAATGAGTGGATGTGTGTGTAGACCTAGGAATCTGTGAGTGGGTATGTAGTAACTGCTATTGGTGTGTCTATGGTTTCAAAAATGATAGTCTGTATTTTAGAGTGGGTGTATCAAAGGTTATATTAGGGTGTGAGGAGGTGCATCAGATTATCACATGAGTGATGTCATCAGTGATGTCATTTGAGATGTCATAAGTGATGTCACTGACCATGTCATGAATAATGTAATATGTGACGTCATCAGCAGTGCATTTTTGGACAACCCGAATCTAGAAGTTGGAGATTTACAAATGATACAAGAACTGTGTGAATTGGAAATAGAGTGTGAAGGCCGACAATCAGGAGAAACGATAAAAGATGTAATTGGAGCGCTGGGAATAGACATCTATAAAGGTGCAAAAACTGCGTTTAAACCAGCATCTACATTTATCCCAAATGTGCCAAGAGACCTAATTGCCTCTTTTTCGAAGGCTGTGATCAGAGATTTGAAAGATTTGGCGTCAGTATCAAATGAAAACTTTGAAAATTGCTGGGACCAAAAGTATAATCGAGTCATTGACAAAATAAAAAAGGATAAGAATATAGTAGTTCGAGAATCGGACAAAGGAGGAAACGTGGTCCTTTGGCCACTGTCAATGTACAATGAAGAGGCAAAATCACAACTGAGTGACAGTAGTTGCTACAAAAAAGTCCCGCAAAATATCCTGATGGAGATAAAAATCAAATTACACAAGGAATTGGCACGCTGGAGGGGGTTAGGACTACTCACCCAAGGAGAATATCAATTCTTGAAAGTTGAAAACCCTATACGCCAATTTTATATCTAATTCCTAAAGTGCATAAAAATAAAGAGAAGCCGCCTGGAAGGCCGATTATCTCTGCCATTGGGAGTCTCTTCGAAACGACGTCAATGTATTTGGATCACTTCTTGCAAGAATTTGTTATGAAACTCCCAGCCTACATACAGGGCACTCGGGACTTTCTGGGTAAAATTGAGTCTTTGGTTTGGAAAGAAACGTATTTATTAATAACACTTGATGTTGTATCGCTGTATACAAGTATTGAACATGAGGCAGGACTAAACGCAATGCGTCACTTTCTGGATAAACGTCACATCTCCTACAATCAGCATTCGAGGATGCTGATAGAAATGGGGAGAATGTGCTTAGAAAACAATTGTTTTTTCTTTGGAACGGATACGTACAAACAGGTTCACAGGACGGCAATGGGCACCTGTTTCGCCCCCAGCTATGCGAATTTACACATGGGCTGGTGGGAGGAACAGGTGCTCAGAGTCGATCACGAGAAAGAATGGAAAGAAAATGTGGTTATGTGGAAGAGGTTTATAGATGACCTTTTTGTGGTCTGGGAGGGAACAGTGAAGTCTGCCAAAGAATTCGTTGGGCAGTTAAATAATAATTCATTGAATTTGAGATTCACTGACACCATAGATAAAAAATCTGTGACTTTCCTAGACCTGGAGGTTTATGTGAAAAATGACTCTTTACATACACGCACATTTAGAAAGATAACAGAAGGAAATTCCATCCTCCATGTGAGCAGTTTTCATCCGACCAAATTGAAAATGAGCATACCCTATGCCGAGCACTTAAGAATGAAAAGAAATTGCAGCGAGAGTGAGGCATTGAAGGTAGCTCAGAGAGATTTAACAGAAAGATTCAGTAAAAGGGGATATAAAGATCAAGTCCTGAGCCATGCACTACAAAAAGTCAGTGGTATAAACAGAGAGGCTTTATTAAAAACAAAGGAAAGTTGCAAAGAAGGAACCAAGAAAAAGGACCAAGAGGCAATAAGGCTCATCACTGGATACAGCGCCTATCACACAAAAGTGAGAGATTGTGTGAGTAGGCACTGGCATCTAGTGAGGAGTGACCCATTGCTTGGTGCACTGATGAAGCGGAGGCCTGAAGTAACCTTTAAAAGAGCAAGATCTATGAGGCAGGATTTGGTGGATAGCAGTCCGGAATTGGTTAAATCAAACACCTGGTTAAGATCAAATTCGGGATTTTATAAATGTCAAAAGTGCAAAGCATGCACAATTGCACAGAATGCCAAACAGGTGCTGTCCCCGTTAATGGCTAAGCCATGGAAAATCAGGTGTTTCTTGAATTGTCGCAGTGACCATGTGGTATACATTTTAAAATGCTCTTGCCAAAAGTTATACGTCGGAAGTACTATCCACATGGTACACATTCGCATTTTTACAGCATATGCGAGCGATAAAAAACAATGACAGGACCTATCCAGTGGCTCGCCACATGAATGAGATACATAGAGGAAACATGCAAGAATTGACCTATTTTGCAATAGACCAAGTCCCAAAAATGAGAAGGGGAGGCAGTAGAGAAAGAAGGTTACGTCAGCTTGAGTCTAAATACATAGTACTGCTTAACACCAGGATCCCGTCTGGTTTGAACACAGACGAGGATCTACATGTACACCTCAGCCATTAGTAGTATCCAGAAAGAAAGCAGTATTTTAATTTGTAAGTTTTAATCACGTCCCGTAAAATCCATTACCAAAAATCCAGATATATTAAATCGCCGTATTAAGAGAGACAAACTAGATTGGGTATTGTATTGTTAATATGATTGAATATTGACATAACATGAATGAACTTTTAGGTTTGGGGTACCAATGCACCAGCACTTTATAGAGTCCCACTAAGAAAGAAAAAATAGGTTGATATTGAGGATACATTATAAAACAACAATGGCCAAAAAGCACTTGCACTTTAACAAATTTTGCACTAGACTGTTATCTAAAGTACTGTATCAGTTGTATTTGCACATTGCATTTTGCAGTTGCACTGGCACTTTAGGATGGCCGTATTCTTTGACCTATCCACTGAATTGTAGATACATGGAATTTTCATTGATTGTTTTATCGACTTTTTAAAATCTTTTATTAGAGGATAGATGATGTTATTTTGACAGAAAAATTAATATTAATATTTAGTGCATGGATTATGCCTTTTACCCAAATTAAACAGTTTTAAGGAAAACAAAACAAATTCTTTGAAAACATATTTTTATGACTGTATGTGCACTGTATAATAATTGTCTCAAAGAAAGTTATGATTTGGAGGAGTATGAGTGCAAAGAATAGGCACTCGATATATTTATGTATGAGCTTTTGCACCAAAATGTGGGGGAAGCATGACCCAGGTGCAGAATGAAGAAAGACACCTGTCAGAAATAGTGCCCATAATGCAATATAAGTGAAGTTATGCATTAATACCTTCATATATCGTTTTTTATTTAAATTTTATTTAGAAATTTTATTTGACATGAATTGGTGCAGAAATAATTTAAAAGACAAGCAGTCCCAAGGCAAATTATTTGGCAAAGCACTTTGTGGTATAAGGATTGTATATGATGTAAAAGTGAGTCTGTTTTCCATGCTTATGGTAACAGCGACCGATGTGATCGGGATGTTGACTCTTTTTTAATCAGGAAATGGCAACTGCGTTGTTGGTGTGAACAAGCCTGTGGATACAGGCGAAACGCGTTACCAAAAAACCCGAAATGTAATGAAATAAAGAGAACTTTCTTACGAAATTGCCGGAGTCCAAGTGTTGGTGTCCAGGGACCGGACGGGAACTGGAGGTGGTGTTCATATAGATATATATATATATATATATTCAAAAAATATGGAGTACCAAGGTACTATAGCAGTACCAAAAATAAAAATAAAAAAATAATAAAATTGGAAATACACTATAAGACGCTATATTTTATCAATATAGTGTGATATAGTGTATTTTCTAATTTTGACATATTTAAGTATGTTGAAAAAAGTCAAACGAGTAGCGTGTTAATTACTAACAATAACCGCGCTACTTAAAAAAATGCAGTTCACCTCAGAGTGCTACAAAAATATATCGAGATTTTTTTAACAAAAATGGTAACCGTAATAACGTTTTGGGGGGTACTGCGGTTGTACCGTGCTACTCTGTATTTTTAAAACAAATATATAGAAAATAATACATATTTTGCACTATCTATTACCACTTTACTGAAGTGGTAATAGGTACAGCAAAAACACCAAACCTAATCCTTACCTACATCGGAAGACATAACGCAGAACTCGGGCAAAGTGTACCCAAAAACAACATGCCTGCCTTTAACATTGGTAAAGCCAGAAATGAGCTAATCAGCTAATGACTTTTCATCACTATGTACCATGTAGTACAGTGAAATATCCCCACATTTCGCTAAAAAACAGTGACAACAGATCTCACAAAGTTTCAATACATTAAAACGTATAAAAGAGTTATACTACTTACCTGCACTACGCAAAATAATCATCTGTGCACCATAATACGTAATCCTGCCAAGTTTTAACAAAATTCAAATGACAGTTTTTGCAATACACAAACTGCAAAAGTGTATGTAAAATACATTGAATTTAAGGATATTTTGGGACCCCCAACATTGACATATTATATTATATATTTCAGAGATATAATATTGACATCTTTTCACACACTTTACCGGTACATTTCCTTTAATTTACACACTCCACTTTACGCCACTCCACTGTGTAAATATTGACTTTACCCTACTCTACTGTGCGCTGATTAGAGTATGCTACTCCATTTTATGACACTAGAAGCCATTCCATTGTACGCTAATCCTCTGTACGTTACTCCACTCTACTCCAGCCAACTCCACTGTATGCCACTCCAATCTACATCACTATACTCTATGCTATTATACTGTTCCCCACTGTATTCCATTACACCTTCATGTATGTCAGTTTAGTGGACGCCCCTAAATTGTACTGCTCGCAACTGTACGCTATTCCACAGCACGCAACTCCACTTAGCTATAATCCACTATATGCTATTCCACTGTGCTCCTCTTGATGGTACACTACTGGAGTGTACGCTATTCCTCTGTACGCTACTCCACTCTACGGCACTCCATTGTACTGAAATGCAGTATACGCCACTGGACTGTACCACAATCCACTGTATGCTATTTCATTTTACAATACTTCACTCTGCACCACTCCACTAAATAACACTTCACTGTATGTCACTAGACTCTACCCTTCTATAATTAACCCTATTTCATTGAACAACACTCTACTGTACGCTACGCCCCTGTATGCCACTCCAATGTACATTTGAACACTTAACGCCATTAAACTCAATGTTATTACACTGATCACTACTCAATTCTATGCTTCTCCACCTTATCGCACTACACTTTATGCTACTATATGCTACTGCACTGTACCCTGTTTCACTGTACCCCAATGTAGTGTACGCTATTCTGCTCTGCACCAGTGAACACTACAGCACACCAATATACACAACTCCACTTTACACAATTTTACTTTAAAGCGCTACACTGTACCACACTCCACTTTACGTAAGCCCACTGTACACCTCTCAACTGTACCCCACTCCACTGTATGGCATACCACTGTAAGCCCCTCCAGTGTACACTATTCCAGTTTACACCACTCCACGCTACCGCACTCCACTGTAAGCCACTGCACTGTACGCTATTTTAGTATACAATATTCCAATGTATGCCCCTACACCATACAACGCTCCGGTGTATAGCACTCCACTGTAAGCCAGAATATTTGCAGGACGTAACTCCACTTTACCACACTCCACTCTATACTATACCACTGCATACCACTGCACTGTACGTCCATACACTCTATGCCACTCCAATATACGCCACACTATTGTATCCGAGTTCACTCTACATCACTCCACTGTATGCTGCTCCACTCTATGCTACTACGCTTCATGCCATTCCAGTGCATGCCACTCCAGTATACCTCGTTCCACTTTATTCCTCTCCACTATACCACAATATAATGTACCATAGTAAACTTTACAACACTATCTGCCACTATATTGCACTGCACTTAATAACACTCCACTCCACAAGTCTAAACTGGCCGAATATTACAAATTTGTTTTTAACATCATAAAATTATTGAAATTCACAAAATATACAAAGGTTAAATAGAAGTTATGGTTATGAAAACTTTATTTATGTTTGGTATACAAACCTAACTTAAACTGGACAAACATTAGAAATTCTAAAGTTATAGGTATCTCTTAAATTTAAGATGTATGCACCACTTATGCACTTATTTATATCTTATTTGTGACAAGCACAACTTAAACTACACAAACATAACAAATTCAAATGTTATACTTATGTGTTGAATTTATCATTTACGATACAAAAGGGGATGATGGACGGAACGTTTGAGCCAATCAAACACTCACCCCCAGTCAACTGATCTGGGTTTAATCCATCATCATTCTTTAGCTCACTCCACCACCCCAGTTCAGACATGGCCATATGCAAATCAGTCTGACCCTGTGCCTCATGGGAACAGTCCAGCCCGAACTGCCAAGCCATGTCTTCCCTGGGGTGGTGGAGTGAGCTAAAGAATGATGATGGATTAAACCAGATCAGTTGACTGGGAGTGAGTGTTTGATTGGCTCAAACGTTCCGTCCATCATCCCCTTTGTATCGCTTTGGTCGCCCTAAGTTGGCGGGGGATATGCCCAGACGTGGGTCCCTTGCTCACTTTGCCACTGGATTCAAGCAAGCCTGGCTGATGACGGCTGAAATGCCAGAAACCGGTCCTAGGATGCTTGTTTCCGGTCCAGGGAAGACATGGCTTGGCAGTTCGGGCTGGACTTTTCCCATGAGGCACAGGGTCAGACTGATTTGCATATGGCCATGTCTGAACTGGGGTGGTGGAGTGAGCTAAAGAATGATGATGGATTAAACCCAGATCAGTTGACTGGGGGTGAGTGTTTGATTGGCTCAAACGTTCCGTCCATCATCCCCTTTTGTATCGCTTTGGTCGCCCTAAGTTGGCGGGGGATATGCCCAGACGTGGGTCCCTTGCTCACTTTGCCACTGGATTCAAGCAAGCCTGGCTGATGACGGCTGAAATGCCAGAAACCGGTCCTAGGATGCTTGTTTCCGGTCCAGGAAGACATGGCTTGGCAGTTCGGGCTGGACTGTTCCCATGAGGCACAGGGTCAGACTGATTTGCATATGGCCATGTCTGAACTGGGGTGGTAGAGTGAGCTAAAGAATGATGATGGATTAAACCCAGATCAGTTGACTGGGGGTGAGTGTTTGATTGGCTCAAACGTTCCGTCCATCATCCCCTTTTGTATCGCTTTGGTCGCCCTAAGTTGGCGGGGATATGCCCAGACGTGGGTCCCTTGCTCACTTTGCCACTGGATTCAAGCAAGCCTGGCTGATGACGGCTGAAATGCCAGAAACCGGTCCTAGGATGCTTGTTTCCGGTCCAGGGAAGACATGGCTTGGCAGTTCGGGCTGGACTGTTCCCATGAGGCACAGGGTCAGACTGATTTGCATATGGCCATGTCTGAACTGGGGTGGTGGAGTGAGCTAAAGAATGATGATGGATTAAACCCAGATCAGTTGACTGGGGGTGAGTGTTTGATTGGCTCAAGCGTTCCGTCCATCATCCCCTTTTGTATCGCTTTGGTCGCCCTAAGTTGGCGGGGGATATGCCCAGACGTGGGTCCCTTTCTCACTTTGCCACTGGATTCAAGCAAGCCTGGCTGATGATGGCTGAAATGCCAGAAACAGGTCCTAGGATGCTTGTTTCCGGTCCAGGGAAGACATGGCTTGGCAGTTCGGGCTGGACTGTTCCCATGAGGCACAGGGTCAGACTGATTTGCATATGGCCATGTCTGAACTGGGGTGGTGGAGTGAGCTAAAGAATGATGATGGATTAAACCCAGATCAGTTGACTGGGGGTGAGTGTTTGATTGGCTCAAACGTTCCGTCCATCATCCCCTTTTGTAAAGCTTTGGTCGCCCTAAGTTGGCGGGGATATGCCCAGACGTGGGTCCCTTGCTCACTTTGCCACTGGATTCAAGCAAGCCTGGCTGATGACGGCTGAAATGCCAGAAACCGGTCCTAGGATGCTTGTTTCCGGTCCAGGGAAGACATGGCTTGGCAGTTCGGGCTGGACTGTTCCCATGAGGCACAGGGTCAGACTGATTTGCATATGGCCATGTCTGAACTGGGGTGGTGGAGTGAGCTAAAGAATGATGATGGATTAAACCCAGATCAGTTGACTGGGGGTGAGTGTTTGATTGGCTCAAGCGTTCCGTCCATCATCCCCTTTTGTATCGCTTTGGTCGCCCTAAGTTGGCGGGGATATGCCCAGACGTGGGTCCCTTGCTCACTTTGCCACTGGATTCAAGCAAGCCTGGCTGATGACGGCTGAAATGCCAGAAACCGGTCCTAGGATGCTTGTTTCCGGTCCAGGGAAGACATGGCTTGGCAGTTCGGGCTGGACTGTTCCCATGAGGCACAGGGTCAGACTGATTTGCATATGGCCATGTCTGAACTGGGGTGGTGGAGTGAGCTAAAGAATGATGATGGATTAAACCCAGATCAGTTGACTGGGGTGAGTGTTTGATTGGCTCAAACGTTCCGTCCATCATCCCCTTTTGTATCGCTTTGGTCGCCCTAAGTTGGCGGGGATATGCCCAAACGTGGGTCCCTTGCTCACTTTGCCACTGGATTCAAGCAAGCCTGGCTGATGACGGCTGAAATGCCAGAAACCGGTCCTAGGATGCTTGTTTCCGGTCCAGGGAAGACATGGCTTGGCAGTTCGGGCTGGACTGTTCCCATGAGGCACAGGGTCAGACTGATTTGCATATGGCCATGTCTGAACTGGGGTGGTGGAGTGAGCTAAAGAATGATGATGGATTAAACCCAGATCAGTTGACTGGGGGTGAGTGTTTGATTGGCTCAAACGTTCCGTCCATCATCCCCTTTTGTATCGCTTTGGTCGCCCTAAGTTGGTGGGGGATATGCCCAGACGTGGGTCCCTTGCTCACTTTGCCACTGGATTCAAGCAAGCCTGGCTGATGACGGCTGAAATGCCAGAAACCGGTCCTAGGATGCTTGTTTCCGGTCCAGGGAAGACATGGCTTGGCAGTTCGGGCTGGACTGTTCCCCTGAGGCACAGGGTCAGACTGATTTGCATATGGCCATGTCTGAACTGGGGTGGTGGAGTGAGCCAAAGAATGATGATGGATTAAACCCAGATCAGTTGACTGGGGGTGAGTGTTTGATTGGCTCAAGCGTTCCGTCCATCATCCCCTTTTGTATCGCTTTGGTCGCCCTAAGTTGGCGGGGATATGCCCAGACGTGGGTCCCTTGCTCACTTTGCCACTGGATTCAAGCAAGCCTGGCTGATGACGGCTGAAATGCCAGAAACCGGTCCTAGGATGCTTGTTTCCGGTCCAGGGAAGACATGGCTTGGCAGTTCGGGCTGGACTGTTCCCATGAGGCACAGGGTCAGACTGATTTGCATATGGCCATGTCTGAACTGGGGTGGTGGAGTGAGCTAAAGAATGATGATGGATTAAACCCAGATCAGTTGACTGGGGGTGAGTGTTTGATTGGCTCAAACGTTCCGTCCATCATCCCCTTTTGTATCGCTTTGGTCGCCCCTAAGTTGGCGGGGATATGCCCAGACGTGGGTCCCTTGCTCACTTTGCCACTGGATTCAAGCAAGCCTGGCTGATGACGGCTGAAATGCCAGAAACCGGTCCTAGGATGCTTGTTTCCGGTCCAGGGAAGACATGGCTTGGCAGTTCGGGCTGGACTGTTCCCATGAGGCACAGGGTCAGACTGATTTGCATATGGCCATGTCTGAACTGGGGTGGTGGAGTGAGCTAAAGAATGATGATGGATTAAACCCAGATCAGTTGACTGGGGGTGAGTGTTTGATTGGCTCAAGCGTTCCGTCCATCATCCCCTTTTGTATCGCTTTGGTCGCCCTAAGTTGGCGGGGGATATGCCCAGACGTGGGTCCCTTGCTCACTTTGCCACTGGATTCAAGCAAGCCTGGCTGATGACGGCTGAAATGCCAGAAACCGGTCCTAGGATGCTTGTTTCCGGTCCAGGGAAGACATGGCTTGGCAGTTCGGGCTGGACTGTTCCCATGAGGCACAGGGTCAGACTGATTTGCATATGGCCATGTCTGAACTGGGGTGGTGGAGTGAGCTAAAGAATGATGATGGATTAAACCCAGATCAGTTGACTGGGGGTGAGTGTTTGATTGGCTCAAGCGTTCCGTCCATCATCCCCTTTTGTATCGCTTTGGTCGCCCTAAGTTGGCGGGGGATATGCCCAGACGTGGGTCCCTTGCTCACTTTGCCACTGGATTCAAGCAAGCCTGGCTGATGACGGCTGAAATGCCAGAAACCGGTCCTAGGATGCTTGTTTCCGGTCCAGGGAAGACATGGCTTGGCAGTTCGGGCTGGACTGTTCCCATGAGGCACAGGGTCAGACTGATTTGCATATGGCCATGTCTGAACTGGGGTGGTGGAGTGAGCTAAAGAATGATGATGGATTAAACCCAGATCAGTTGACTGGGGGTGAGTGTTTGATTGGCTCAAACGTTCCGTCCATCATCCCCTTTTGTATCGAATTTATCATTTACACACCACTTTCCCACTACTATGTCATACTTATAACTCACATTTATACTTACATGCCACCTTTAAATTAATATCACTTGCGCACCTCCGTACACAGTCTTGTCACCTCACTCACCACACTACATTAACTAAAACTTGCCAGTGTAACATGCACTGTGTTCTGGCAAATAATATAATTTAAGATGTCATAAGTGTTTTTCAATTAAGGCAATGACTTTTCATGCTATAACTTATGTAATTTTCAAGGGTATAACTAGTGAATGGAGAAGGGGAAAGTTATAGTTAATGTAGTGTGGTGAGTGAGGTGACAAGACTGTGTAAGGAGGTTTGCGCTGATCATCATTACAGCAATCAGGCTGCTTGGGAAGCTCTTCCCGAGCAGCCCTAGGATAAAATTAATAAAGGACTCCCTCTGGTACAGAGCACCAGAGGGAATTTTAAATACCTCCCCAATGTTGCCCAATGACCGACAGATGCACTGAGTAGATAGTGCGGTTGTCGGCCACTGGGTTAATGCATGCATTGGAATTACAATGCCATTTGGGTCTTTTCTGCATACTGTTTGAAGCTTAGGATGGGTTTCAGACAGGAATGGGTTACATCACAATGAGTTAACAGTCCACAAACAGCTTACCTTTTCTGTCACTCGCAGGGGTGTAGCTATCAATAGTGCACGG
This sequence comes from Calotriton arnoldi, assembly GCA_963921515.1. NCBI lineage: Eukaryota > Metazoa > Chordata > Amphibia > Caudata > Salamandridae > Calotriton > Calotriton arnoldi. The sequence goes on from CAWUFW010012293.1 coordinate 136,737, forward strand.
GTGCAGTGGCACGAAGGCCCGGGCTTTGAGGGGAACTCATTACCCCATTTTTGGCTATATTACACTTCTACCTAGATGGTGGTGTAGAAATAAAAACCTTCTTAGGGGTTCACTGATACATCTGGTCCTTAAGACCAACAAAGAAGAGATTGGCACAGAAGCTGTAATATCAAAAAACATGTTTTATTAACCTCAGATGAGGGAGATTGCATCTTACGGTACCCGCAGGCCACTGTAGGAGGCATTCTAATGAGTGCAGAGAACAGGGTCCTTATATATGTATTTGTTACATAGTCAGCATAAAATCAAGGGGAGGTCCTAGCACATACAAGCATGCTTATTGACTAATATGGGTATACAAAATTTGCTTGCTCCACAAAGTGGGAGGGAGACTAAACTGCTTACATGAGTAAGAATAGCCTGACAGTTCTATACTAGGAGCAGGTGCATTCTACCAGCTAGGCCTCTCTGAGCATGTGCAAGACTCTGGAAGAGGAGAAAGCACATGGCGAGCACATGGCTAACTAAAATGGCTGCCAAGTACAAAATGGCTTTCAGCTCATGCTAACAGCGATTCCTGCAATCTTTAACAGATGATCCTTTTAGCATGAGCTAAAGACATTCCCATGATCTAGTAGAGACATAGAAAATATTTTGCACATTTTCTTCTCATAAATTCATCAATATCCTATGCTAGGTGGGCATTTACATTCTAAACATTTCATTAAGCAGGTATATACAAGGTATAAGCAGGAGTACAAAGTGAACAGAGCATTGGGTCATACAGGTAGCAAGAGAGAATAATGACTATTATCTCAAACAGAAATCTCAATATTTTCCAATCCTAAGCAGAAAGCAAATACCAAAACCATCTAGTCTAATTTTAAGTTTCAGGGCTCTGATGTATTTCAGTGACTATTTATGTCAATTTCAAAATAGCCAACAGCACATTCCTAATAAAAACATTTTCAATAGACCTTCTCAGTATTTTTTATGAGGGCTAAATTATCAATTAATATACTTAAGGAAAGAGTAAAGTAACATGCTCAGATGAACTTTTCTCGTGCAGAATAAACATTACTCTTAAAAAATATTAAAGCAATCAGACATATTATTACAAAAAACAATCCTGGCTCCGGGGGACCAGGAGGACCACACAGGGCCATAGGAATTAGGACAAGGAGCCGCAAAGGGCTGCTCCTCCAAAAAAAATGGGACGACCAAAGGGGTACATTACTAACAAAAAAAAGAGTCCTTGGGAATTTCTAGAACCACCAGCCAGAGGGAGTCTTCTCCCTGTGTCCGTTTGAGCCTCACAGGCAGGCTCTTGTTGTTCCCACGGTGGAGCTGCACAACTCGCAACTCAAGAATCACAGAGAAGGAAAAGTCTTTCTTTCAGGATAGGGCAATCACCCCCAGGGCAAATACCCTCAATGATCCTGTCCAGTGTCTCAGGCAGTGCACCAGTTTTCTTCACTTTAATCTAACAGGCACCAAGGGCACAGCACCTGTACCCTAAACTCAAGTCCTTCCCTAACTCCTGTATTGCACCTCTGGTGCACTGCTCTTTGTTAGGGCCACAAATTGTACCCAGTGTGCTCGGGCATCTCTTGATCAACAAACAAAGGCGTAGACTTGCATTCACTTGGGACCAGGACTCAAAGGCCTGAAGCAACCCTTGTTTCAAAGGGGGTCACCTCAAGCAAAAGCCTCCTTGCCGTCCTTGTCGTTCTGTGACTCTCTCAGCTGGGCATCAAAAACTGGATCCACACAAAGATTTCTCCATCCTGATTTGTAACCCCATCTTTCGCCCAAGACAGTGGCAGGGGTACACACTTCACGTCCCAGTGCTTCCGCCTTCACTGAGGTCCTAGTTGCCAGCAAGGCCTATGCTGGTTCCTTTCGTTTTGACTGTAGGCTGGACTGGTGCTGACTCCCAGGCTGGATCTGATGTCCGGGCCCCTCTGGCAATGGTTGTAAGGCAGCAAATATCTATTGGTGGACAGAACAAGAGGTCTTTAGACAAGGCACAGAAATAATCTAACAACAGAGAGGATAGTCTCAGAATACTCTCTTAGTCCTGGGGCGCCCCATACATTAGCAAGGCACCCAAGAGCCACTTCATCTATCTGAGAGTAGAAAACCCTGGACCTATTGGCAAGTATAAAAGGAACGTTTTGGTGAACTGACAAGAGTAATACATCACCCAATCCCAAACAGCCAAGGAAGTCTGTGTTCATTTACTAAATTCTGAGGAAAAGAGAAAAACAATACAGACATACTCCAAATACTTACATTGGTGTATTCCTATATTACCAATCTGAAGAACCCTCAAGAAAAAGGAAATGTTCTACACTTTTACTCATAGATTTTACATTACTTGTACAGGACTGCAGACACTTGTAAAATAATTTCTCTTACATGTTATGCTTAGGACCATGCTCTCATGTTATAGGTGCAGCAGGAAAATCTAAAACTGCTAATTTAACAGGGATTCTTATTGCAAAAAGAACTAAACTTCAACATAGTGAGTACATTTTCTCCAGCAGAACATGTTATGACAAACAAATTCCTATAAAACAATATTTTCCTTCAAAATGTTTGCTAAGGATCACATGAGCGTCTTTCCTGCATTGTACTTTTCACGATCTGGACTATGCAACATCATTTTCAAAAGGAAAAAAAACCCTATCTCCAGCTCTAATAAGGGCTGTCAGCTTATTGACAGAGACTAGCTAATAAAAAACTAGCAATGCCCTTGCAAAACTGTATAGAACATGAGAATAACATAAACAATAATAGTGTTGCCACCTGAGATTTTTGAACAGAAACCGCCACTATACAGTTCTCCTTAAAGATCAAATAAGGGAACATCAATCTGTTCTACTCATTCTTTCATACAGGATGGGCAGTAACATAGCTTATGTGTTTCATCTTTTTATTAATTCTAACAATTTTAAAACAGTATTACTGAATAGCCAATGAACTGTCTCATGGCTATTTCACAGACAGCTTAGACAGACTAAGAAAAAGTAAGAAAAAGAAGAGAGAAAACATAATTTTGCCTACCCTTAATTTGTAGAGGAGCTAGCCTCCTTCCCCCATTTTGACAGTAGGAAAACCTGAAACAGGTTTTACTTCTGTCAACACTTTCAACCCCTATTTGTAGCAACTGGGCACAAACAAACCAATGTATCAATTTCTTGAGCAATTGTACTAGATTAACATGAGGGCGCATGAATGCAAACTAAAATCCATTTCCTCCTTATCGTAGCCCCTACACAGTATTCTTTAAACTAAAACCATTATTTTGATATACATGGCAGATCAATGCTCAACTGAGGGCTGTTTTCCTTCGTTTCATATGACTGCGCTAAACGTGTGTTTGCCAAAAATAGGAAGCAAAGCTTCTCTTTCTCTCTTTGCGCTATCATCTCGTCTTTCAAAAACTTTTCGAAGGTCGAAGTGTCCCAGCAAACATTACCCTTCACCCTGCTAAGTTGCTAAATGCAGAACTCCGACCTTTGACCCGTTCAGCAGCTGTTCATTTTGTTTGTGCAAGGCTTGCCATGCGGTTTTCGTAATGCAAAGCAACTCTGGAGAATCACAGCTAAAAGGCAGTCCTGTCCGATCCGTTTGCCAGTAATTTAAAGGTAGGATAATAACGTCTGCTGGTTTCTGTATACTTATTTTCATTTATGTACAGTGTGTTGGGTGCAGTAGGTCAGCTGTTTGTTTTATACTTGCATATACTTTATGGAAGCCTGAGAGCACGTTAAAACTGCCTTGAGTGGTAGAACTGCTTGTAAAATTGTGAATTTAGCTCAATTTCGACTTTGGTGGTAGGGGCACTTAAAAATGAATATCCTACAATATTTTTGCATAATAGGAACCCCAGAGTGTTCTCTAGATAGCCCAGGAATGGGAAATCAGAAATGTATAAGATATACCCTTATAAAAATGAGTTTTGTACGGCTGGGTAAAGTGACATTTCACATTTAAGTTCCCTTCTTATTGCGGTACAGCACTGCTTAAATTCAACTTTGATACTAGGAATTCACAGTATGATGATTAGGCTTTATAAAGATGAAAAAACGAATTTAAAGCATTTATGTTTAACAATATATTTTTTTCATATAATTAATTTTTTATTTTTTAATCAAAACCAACCATTTTGATGATTCCACATTTGAAAAGCAAGCTTCATTCATAGCCTATCATATTTAAACGCATTCATTCATAACCCTAAGCACAGAAGCCTTACTTGAAACATGAAAAGTCTGCGCCACTTTTTAAAAGGACAGTTATCATTTAACATCAGAACCACAGATGTACTTATGTAAAAAAGGCATTAAGAAAGGAAATCCCTACTTTCAATTTTGTTCTCTGTTATCCAAAATAATGAAACTGGTTTTTGAAACTTTTAAAATAATGCAGGCCCTTATACCAGTTTTACACTGACTTAAAATTTCGCTGACTCAGCATTCCTGTCTGTGGCCGTGATCAGGAATAGCCATATGCTATTTATGCAGCTGTTGTTTGTCAGCAGGCGTCGAATTTTCACGCCTTTCTCAGGAAAAAACCCCTTTATTATTTGAAATACCCTGACAGAGTTAAATCCCCATTTGCTGTGTCAAACAGTTTCTTTTCAGTTAGTCAGTTTAAACACAGCTGTTGGAAAGCTTTTTCCTCGGGTGCTGAAAGAAAAGCATGTCACAGTCTATTTAAAAACTGAGGCATTTCAATGCAGTCAAATCTATCTTTCTATAATGTGTATTTAGTTCAGCAACGACCAAATTCACTCATATGATGTGCATGCCTTTTAATGTCTAATACAATGTATTTAAGGAAAATGCTGTAACGTGTATTTTAGTCTATTGATTACAAAACACACAATTTCGTTTTTATTCCTCTGTATGAGGCCTATTTTAATCCTATTGAATACGAATTCTAATTTTATCTTTAGCATTGTGGCAATTTGCACACATGTATAGTATCTTACTCTGTCAATTTAAATAGTAACATGCAGCTGTTTAGCATATGTCATATAATTCATTTCTGGATTTTTATTTAATATGTAAGTAACTAAATGACATTTTGCATAACAGAATGATGACAGCAAAAAAACATAAACAAACTCATTGAGCTCATTCAGATATTTACAGAAGGGGGTCATATACGCAGAGCACACAACACAGCGCGCTTAAAGCTAGACATTCTTTCACAAAGAGTACTCACACAAGTATTACCAATGTCAAACCACAAACCCCACATAGACATTTAAACACACATTTAACCCACAAATCAACACTTAGGACTGCTTACAAAGTGTACGCAAGACCAACCTATTTGTAAATACTAATTGTAAGTCATATTTACAAGAAGAGCTCTCAAAAGTAGCCCAAAAAACTGTTCCATGGTCAAGAAGCCAAAATACACCAAATTCGCCAGTTTTGGCTGGTAGAACACTCAAAAAGCGCTCTGCATATCACCACTTATGAATGTTACTAAGTGCGCAGATCCGGATCCGTTTTATGTACATATTTAGTTCCATGGGGTACTTAGTCACCAAGGAAGAAATATCTTTTTACTATACGTAAACCTATTTAGGTATCCCCTCTGAGGGAGTCAACTAAGTACTTACTAAATCCATATCGGTACCTCCAAAACAGCAACACTTTCAACAAAAGTGTGCTAGAAGCAGGCATGTCAAGAATATTATAGCATATATAATATTATACTCCAAGTGACACTTAACACAATGTGTGCCGTTCAAGTTTTCAAAGTTAGAGAAAAATCTCCTCATTACCTGCCTATATGAATTGCAATGCATATATAACTTACAAAACAAATTCCAAAATTGGCCAATCATACAAACAAAGCCACAGTAAGTGTTACTAAAACTACCTTACCAATCAAAGGCATCAAACCAACAGCAAGTGCCGCAAAACGGCTCTTACCAATCAAATGGTGTCCAGGTTCCAACTGCCAAGTTCTGAGTGACCTAACGGTCGTTTTAAAATACTCACGCCAAAGAAGTTCTCAGTCGGGAGCGGCAAACACTTGGAGGATCAGATCAGGAAGACCAGAAATATACTGGGCTGGAAGACAAACAATCTCCGTGCGCAGGGTACCTCCTCAGTAGATTCCTGTCCTGTACTCCTCAGTAGATTCCTGTCTCCCTTCAAGACCACTCCCTTGGATAGCCGCTGCACAGATGAGGTCCACTTTCGGGCGCCATTTGTAGAAATAAAAACCTTCTTAGGGGTTCACTGATACATCTGGTCCTTAAGACCAACAAAGAAGAGATTGGCACAGAAGCTGTAATATCAAAAAACATGTTTTATTAACCTCAGATGAGGAGATTGCATCTTACGGTACCCGCAGAGCCACTGTAGGAGGCATTCTAATGAGTGCAGAGAACAGGGTCCTTATATATGTATTTGTTACATAGTCAGCATAAAATCAAGGGAGGTCCTAGCACATACAAGCATGCTTATTGACTAATATGGGTATACAAAATTTGCTTGCTCCACAAAGTGGGAGGGAGACTAAACTGCTTACATGAGTAAGAATAGCCTGACAGTTCTATACTAGGAGCAGGTGCATTCTACCAGCTAGGCCTCTCTGAGCATGTGCAAGACTCTGGAAGAGGGAGAAAGCACATGGCGAGCACATGGCTAACTAAAATGGCTGCCAAGTACAAAATGGCTTTCAGCTCATGCTAACAGCGATTCCTGCAATCTTTAACAGTGGCTAGGGGCCCATTCTCTTTTCTTGCATTAGGGTCCATGGAATCCTTGCTATGCCATTGATTACTCATTGACCTTATGCTTGTCTTTGACATAGTAGAGATGCCCACTGTCTTTTGGTTTGATTTGCGCTACTGGCACACACATACATACAAACATAACAGTGTATTTTTTTCTAAAATATTTTTCTGGTTTGTAGATATATCACTTAGATTCTTTTGTATGTATATGTTGTAATACTATGCTGCTTGGAGTGCTTTATTTAGAATTCCTTTTCAAGGGAACAAGTTAATCACAGCATCTTGTTTCAAATTTTCTATCCTGAAATATGCTTCTAAAGGTAGCTAACCATCTCAGGTAGATTTTAATGCATGTATTGGAATTATTGTCCTCGGGCTAATTGGAACACTGTTAGCTGCATAGAGTGGGTTACTGGCATAAACATGTTAATAGTAGCATCTTGTATCACATTTTATTATTCTAAAATAATATTCTGATTGCAGGATATCAGGGGACAATTCACAAAAGCACTTATGAGTACACGAAGTAATACTACAGGAGTAGTCTTTACGTACGTAAAGTACGTAAGTGTCTTTGTGGATCAACCTGGAAATGTCAAACAAACACAGTCCTTTCTGTTTGTACCGAATATATATGACTATTCCATGACTATTCCTATTTTATTTCAATGTTGGATGTATTGAGGCCAATTACCCTGCATGTAGGAATATGTAAAAGAGTTCTACAAGAGTATTCCTTTAGGTACTCCAAAATGCCTTTATCAATAAGCCCCACTGTATGTCACTAGACCATCAACAGGGATCTGCCCAGTCACCCATGCTGCTCAACGACCATCATACGCTTAAGCTGATGTATGTATGAATATGCATGTTATCGGGTCTATATCGAAATGTTTGCAGATGATGCACAAAGTCATGTCTGACTCAAATAACAATGCAGGGATATAGGCATAACTTATTGAATGATGAGATCATACATATCTTTAGATCAAAGACCTTTTTCTCTGTTAGAAAGGAGCAAAAATGGAAATTCTGAAAATGAAAGCAGAAGCTCATAATATTCTTCTTATCAAGTGACATGAGATATCCATAACTATAATTACATTTTTTTTTTAAACTGGACGTCATTTTTGATTGACTTCTTTCCTTTGTACCTAAAGTTAACACAATTATCGGGGCGCCAAACTACAATTGTCCTCTGCATGCAAACAAAGCAATGGATCATGAGACGACTGTAATTCTGTGGTATATACTAAGCTTGGAAGACATTTTCATTACGCGGGCATAATTATGTGTAATAACAGTAATTTTGTGTTACACTTGTTGGACAAACTTCACAAAATTATGCTACTATGTCACATTGCATTATTACATGCCAGTTGCAGCGAAAAGTTAGCGAGAGTGCACAAAAGCAACACAAAAGACCAGAACGCAAGCTGCTGCTGTTTGCAATGCTTGACTTTTTTAAACTATTTTTTAATGCAAGATGCCTCCTCATGAGAATGCATTTCACACTAAAATATATGCTAGTTTTGCATTTCCCTTATTCTGCGTAATTTCATGCAGCTTTTCTGAAATGGTGTGTAATTACACAAAAACAAATCATGCAAATTTCACACTTGCATATTGTATGCCGAGCTACCAAAAACACCCAGGGATAGACTGTAAAGATTACAAAATCAGGGAGCCCAATCTTGCTGACATCTTTAAGTATGTGACCACATGAGATCAGCTGTACATGAAGTCCCTTGGCATCCAGTGAAGTCAAGGATCACAATTTTTGCACCATCCAAAAGTTCTACTAGAATAAAGGCACTGCCTTCCTGAAAAAGTTGTCTCCTCATTACATATTAGCCAGAAACCTACAAATGTCCAGACATTACCTATTTAACCATTGTGCCATTACATGTCATAGACTTGGAGTCAGATCACTGGGCATTCACAGCTACTCTTTGATGTATACCGGAAGGGTATGTAATGATTGAGACAACATAAAGACCTCTTTTTACCCAAATCAAACCATTTTTAGGTCTTGCCTAAGACAGTGGATGTGGTCTGTTGCAAGACATGTTCTTAGCCTTCAGTGAGCTTAGAACCTACCCACTGCTTATCATTGGTTGGCTTCATTGTGGCTCTCATTAGTTTGCTTCTATATCATCAGCTTCCATAGGCTTTCTTTCCTCTTGTGCTTCTCCGTCCACTGCAGCATTGACACATTACTTGTATCCTTCTACTGCTCATTTTTCAGGCACTACTTTTTTCTTTTTGTTCAAGCACTCTATGAGAGTTCCTGTGTTTTCCAGCTGTCTTCCTTGTGTACTTTCCACCCTCCCTTGTTCCTCTTTCTCACCCTTCCCCAGTTGCCATTCTTGCTTCTTTCCCACTCACTTTCCCATGCCATTCTTGCTTCCCCACCACCCCCTTGCTCCTTTACTCCTCCAGACCAGCCCGCCCACTCTCCTTTCTCTGTGTTTCCCCATGCCATCCCACCTTCCCTCCATTTTCTGTGAGATTCTTCATACTTGCCCATCCTCTGTTGTTTTTGTGCTGCCTCTACTCCGTCCACCCACCCTTCATTATCAGCTTGCCTCCCCAGCCCCTCCTCTCCACCCTCTGTTGTCATCTTGCTGCACCAGTTCTTTCTGTCTTCCACTGTCAGCTTGCTGCCCCAGCCCCTCCCACATGCCCTCCATTGTCAGCTTTCTTTCCCCAGCCCCTCCCACCTGCCCTCTGTTGTCAAATTGCTTGCCACAGCCACTCCCACCTGGGCCCATGGTCAGCTTGCTCCCCATCCCCTCCTGTCCACGCTCTGTTGCTAGCTTTTATCTACTCCATCCCGTCCCACCTGCCGTTGTCAGCTTGTTTTCCTCTCCTCTGTCACCTGACCTCCATTGCCAGCTTGCTGCCACAGCACCACCCCCTTCCCACATTGTCAGATTGCTTGCCCAACCATATCCACTCCGTTGTCACCTTGCTTACCCTTCCCTCTCGCCCACCCTGTGCTGTTAGCTTGCTCTCCCATCTCTGTTTTCAGCTTGTTTCCCTGTCCTCTCAAGCCCACCCTCCATTGTCAGGGTGCTTCACCATAGCCTCCCATCCACCCTCCATTGTCAGCTTGCTACCCTCAGCCACCCTTCATTGTCAGTTTGCGGCCCCAGCCCCACCCACCTGTCCTCCATTGTCAGCTTAGTCCTTCAGACTCTCCTGCATGCCCTCCATTGTCAGTTTGCATCCCAGATCATCCCAGCTGCCCTCTATTCTCAGGTAGATCTCCCATCCCCTTCTGCTTGTCCATCATTGTCGGCTTGCTCCCCAGCCACTCCTGCCCACCCTCCATTGTTAGCTTGCTTCCTAGCCCCTTCCCCAGCACCTTCCGCCCACCCATTGTCTATGTGCTTCCCTTTTGTCTCCCGTGTCCTTTCTCCCCACACACGTTCTTCTCTCCAGAACCCTCCCTCCATCAGTGTCGCCTCATACCTCAACTCACACGTTTTTTTTAAATTTAAAAATTGCATTGGTGCAGGCCGCATCATGACGCTTTTTTTAAATGATGTTTATCCGTGCTGTACAGCAGCTTCGCTAGTGTAGAGCATGGCTAAAAATCACTGCCAATAGCTCTTATTGGTGAGACCTATTGGCTTTGCCAATGCTTGTTTTGATTAGATGGTGAATATTTCATTTAAAGGGCCAAAAGACAGCAATTTAGCCACTAAACACATTCTTCAATGTGAAGTTGACCTTTGTAAATCGGGAACCTGCACATTGTGTGTGGTTTTCAGCATCCACGCTAAAAACTGCCTTACTGTGTCTGTTAGAGTATGTTTGTGATGATCCACAAAAGAGGCTGCTGCATGCTTGATGTTTTCTATACATCAAGACAGCAGTAAATCAAAATGCATTTTACCTGCTTAAGTGAGGAGTAAGAAAAGAGAAAGACCTTAATTTAATTTCATTCACAAATGCCTTTTTAGGTCTGGCATTAACCAAGACCTTTTGATTCTACTAAAATAATATGTATAATATACTTACTTAAAGGGCTTTCAGCCACCTCTCTTCACCCACTGGTCTGCTGTTATGTCATTCCCATTTTGCTTCCGCCCACTACAGCATGCAGCAGGGGGCAATGGTTCAGCCTACTTAAGCCTCCTGTTAACTCAACTTTGAGTGACTGCATTTTCTCTTTCACAAGGTGCAAATCTGCAAACAAGGAGTTCCCTTTAGTGCAGTGTGACCTGATGTGATAGCAAGACATCCTTATACACTTAGGAGCAGGAGAGGTACTACTAGACCCTGAAGGGTAGAGAGGTCCTTTCGTGAATTAAAGGAAAATAATAAAGAATAACGTTATTCAAAGATGGGCCACTGTCGCATGACTCAGTGAGAAGTTTCTCACAGGTGCATGTTTCATTGTGTTTCATATGGCCTTGTGCTTTAGTATTATTTCTGGCCATGTGCTATAGTTTATTAATGCATTATTTTATTATCTATGGCTGTGTTTACCTTCTCACAACATTCTTTATTTGTTCTGGCTATGCGTCTCTACTTGGGATTTTGTTTATTCTACATGGGATTGTTGTTGGGTGGTGTCTGCCCTGTCCTCTTACGTTGTGTGTTCGCACTGACCCTTACATGAGGGTGCTCTTATTGTTATATGGGTGTTGTTTACTCATTCTTGTGGTTTGCTATACCACAATCTTTGGAACCATTGTTTTAGGTGGTATCCCTTCCTTAAGGGATGGGAATGGATTTTAGTCCCAATTCCACGCTGTGTCCACTTATCCCTTATACGAGGGGTGGCTTAAGGGCTGTCTTCCCCTTTTTCACGGTTAATGGGTTGTAGTCCCATTCAACACAGTTAGTCATTTCTCTTACAGGAGAGTGGCTTTGTGGGGACCATCCCCTTACACAGTTTTACTCTTACAAGAGGGGTGACTAAATGGGTGTTAGTCCCATTTACACAGTTTGTCGTATGGGTCCTAGTCCCATACGACTTATTGGGTGTTAGTCCCATTTCCACAAGTTCACGCTCACTACCTTTACATAGGGGTGTCTAATGGGTACGAGTCCCATGTATGCAAGTTTTTTGTTCACGCTACTAACCTCTACATAGGGGTGTCCAATAGGTACGAGTGCCATGTATGCAAATAGTTTTTTGCATACCTTCATTGAGGGATATTTATGGTGTATGTCACCCTGTGGCACACGTATACTTTTGTTTGTTTAACAGTGCGTAAGTCACCCTGTGCTGCACGTTTGTTTTATGGTGTATTTTCCCTGTGGCATACGTATACTTTTGTTTGTCTAACGGTGCGTAGGTCACCCTGTGCTGCACGCTTGTTGTACGGTGTATTTTTTCACCACGTGCCACACGCGTTGTTGTCTGCCCCTAGGTCATAGTGGTTGTATGGATAGCAGTCAACCTTCTTTTCTTTCTTTCCCCTAACTTATATATATAGGATGTTGTTAGGTGTGAGTGTCCCCTGTTGTTTCAGGTTCATTCATTCACCTGTATTGTTGGGGAGGTTTTTCGGGTGTACTTCACCCATTTTTACTGTTCTTTATTAAATTTTATACAGGAGGAGGATGGGTGATATAATATTCTGTATATTTGTCTTCGCATCTCCTCTATGCTTTTTTATTCTTCATGTATATCTCATGTTTATTTTTCTTTGCATTTTCTTTCTCTTGTACTTCCTTCTATATCATCCATTTCATTTTCTCTTGTATTTATTCTTGCATATCTTCAGTTTATTTTCTTTCATGCTCACTGTGGTCATTCTTGGTATCTATGCTGATTCTTTCACTTTTGGGTTCATTTTCTTCTTGCTTTTTCTCAACTGTTACACATTTCTTTTTCTTGGGTTTTTCTTGCTTGAACTTTTTTCTATTTTGCAATTTCAATTTTCTGTTGTGGAAGGAGGGAGGATATGTAGTAACCTATATTGTATTTGTCTTGTTATTTTCTCCCTAGCTGCTCAGCCAGTGTGAATGTGATCTATGGAAGGTTGGTGTGATGGACAGGAATGGAATGTTTTGGTGCCTGGATACTTGAGTGTGACAGTTGGAGTATGGACTGAGCAGCAGGCAGACTGCTCCTGGTGGGGCTGCTTCACAGGAACTCAATTACTTGTAACTACAACTCAATAAATCTACTTGAAACTACATCCTGGCCACGGACCTCATTACTACACAATGCTTATCTGTTGTTGTGATTTTACACTCACAATTTTTAGTCCAAAATGAATGTAACCATATTTTTATCAGGTAAATCCAAGGCATGTTCATTCTTCGTGTCAATTGAGGAAGCATGTGCACAGTGCTAACCAGACCAAGCAAGGTATTCTTGAAGAATCCCCCCCTCATTAATTGTGTATTTCAAAACAATGTCAAGGATGCCGTTTTAAGAATATTTGCCAACCATAGTGAATAAAACCCTAGGTATTATCATTATTTGTGCAGAGCAGTAAGGACCTTCACATACTTAAAGAGGGTCATTTATGTACAATTGAGTGAACTTAATGTGACAGAACAAATAGATTACACACTAAAAAAACTGAAAAAACCTTTGTCAGCATACTTGTAGTAGGCTAGGGAGTCCTCCTCAGAGCTTGAGGACTTTGGATGAAAAATATCCACATTTCGCCCCACACAGAAAAAATGCCATATTCTCAGTGCAGGGCACGGTTTCATAAAACGTCGAGTAACTCATTGTGCAAAAAAAACTGATGATTAGACTCACGAGACAGGAAATCATTCTGACATTTGTAAATGGAGGTAAATGGAGGTACACAGACCATCTTTGCACGAGCGCACATTGGGGCATATTAGCAAGACCGGCGATAAAATTATCGCCGTTTTAGCGGCAGGAAACTGCCGCTAAAACGGCGATAATGGGCTTGCTAATATGCGTTATAGAATTCAATAGAAGCCCAGGTTAGATGTGCAGGACATCTAACCTGGGCTTCTATTGAATTCCATAACGCATATTAGCAAGCCCATTATCGCCGTTTTAGCGGCAGTTTCCTGCCGCTAAAACGGCGCTAATTTTAACGTGGGTCTTGCTAATATGCCCCATTGTTCGTGATTGAGTCTCTTGGCGCTTAAATCCCACCAAGGTATGCAAGTGTCGACATAGCAGGGGTCTCCGTCACCCAGCCCTATATTACTAATTTTAGTGGACTTGGAATGATGAAAGGCTGAGTCGTTCGTACAGGAATTCTAACCTATCGCGTGGAGGATATGTAAATATATCGAGCAGAAGCACAACAAAAGAGTTAAGCAAACGGCACAAAGCTCTCCTTTACACACCACCCACTAGAAAAATGGCTATTTTGGAAAGTAAACATCACAAGCTCCGAAGAGCTTGCTTGTTTGCTTGGCAGGTGTGTACACTTTCCACAGCGGAAACGAGCCTTTGATTCCGACAATTATTTGCCTGCATGTGAAATTTGATTTACAAAGTAGGCCGAGGCAAAGAGACATTGGCTAGTGTCTGCCAATGGATGGAAATAATGAAGTACGCTCGGTTGGAAGGGCAGAAAGATTCACTATTCTTCTAAAGAAAGAGATGCATGTAAAATTAAATAATATTAATTTCAGTTCAGTTACAACATATGATTTCTGTTCCTAAATTGGGCCATTTTAACCTTTGACCCCCTTGAATCCTCACCTCACTGAGGTAGCATATGGCACTCATATGACGGGTTATACTCTTTCATGTCACAGGTTGGCTGGAGGGGGCTGTCAGACCTCAGCTAGCCTGTCCTCCATGGACGTCGACTCACCAAAATGCAATTGGTAGCAGTAGTGGCATGATGCACCGTATGTCCGTAATGACATCCAGGGTTGGACTGGGACAGAAACAAGATTAAAAGTGGTCCCCATTAGTGAATTGGATAGCTAAAAATGTGGCCCATGTTTACAAACTGGGGCAGTCTTGAACTTGTAAAGGCAGGTTGTATAAGTGTTTTGCAAGGTATGGAAGACTGCATGGGTTTGAGCTTGCTGCTGACAATGTTTACTTTAATATCAGGGAAATTAACAGTAAACAAAACGGCCCAGCAGACTGTAGAACAGGCCCATGAACAGCCAAATAAACGGCCCACACACTGGCCCGTCGGGCAATGCCTGATTGCCCTAGTGGCTAGCCTGACCCTGATGACATCACAGGGTTGATCTCTTGTCCCATCATTAGCTACTACTCAGTCTTCTCTTTGTTGCTGGTGACTAGGTAATGTTAAGAATGTTAGGTTCAGAAATTAAACAGCTCTTTTACAGCCCTTTTAACTTTCTTTTGCTGCCACTGTCTTCATGGCCTATTCCAGACATAACCACCCCTTCCACAGCCATTCCCCTCATGAATGTCATCACGCTAAGGGCAGGAGAGTCAGGGCAAATGTTTTTAAAAATTGTGGAGGTGAGGAGACTTCAGGGCCAGACCGGCCTTTTATTCCACCGAGCATTTTCCCGATGGGCCAGGGGCCCTGAAGGCTGGTTTCGAAAACCCATTGCCACTGCTGGTGCGCCTGTCACTTTCCCCAGCTCTCCGAGGTTAACTGCAGCAGGCATAAGCTTCAAGACAGAGGGAGGGAGGGAGGAAGGTAGAAAGGAAAGGATCTGAGAGGGAGATGAGAGAGAATACAGGAGAGAGAGAGAGAGACAGAGAGAGAGAGAGAGAGAGAGAGAGTGGATGGATGGATGGAATGGGAGAGATTATTCAAGGAGATGAAGGGAGCCCATTGGTTTTCGGGCATTTTTGCCAAGGCTGATTTTGGTTCTCCAGTCTGGCCCTGGGCGGCTCATTAACCCATGCAATATCACATCACATGCAGTGACATCCCAGGAAGAGGGTGCTGAGCCCCAATATTTTACTGAAACCCCAATAATCATGATACCCCAAATTTTACTCAGGTAGTCTGATTCCATGATTCCTTCGTTGATCTAGCAGTAAGAGACACCATCCTCCACAGACATCAATATTTAATGACTAGAGTATAAATCAAGTAACAGCTAAGACCATTCACTAACTGAGTTCTAGATCATGGAAATGTTTAAATGAATTATTATAGAATTCTTTATGAGCGATACAAGTAGATTCAATAAATGCCATGAAGGCTCAGAAAACATAATAATAACCCCTCATTAGGCAATTAATCCGTCTTGGTTCTAAAAGTCAAACTCATAAAGAGTACTGGCAGCTTTTTTAAGGAGGAGAGAAAGTCTAAAGAAAATTGGACAGAGCGTTCAGAGGAAAATGACAAGTTGCCCCCGAACCTTCAAAATTACAGGGGTTTCTACACATTTTTTTGATAAACAATTAGCAAAACTGCTGATTCACCACAGCATGATCATTGTTAGCTCACATTTGACAAATCAGAAACATATTCATAATAACTAATAAATGTAACACTAACCCATTTCTCAAGGTAAGAGAAATCTTCCATTTACTTTGTCAACAACTGCACTACAGAAATGTAAAATTCAATATGAAACATTTTTGTGACAAATATTCATTCAAAATGTTCTTTTAGAGGCCTACATCAGAACGTCCAGTTGAAGTCCTTAAAAATAATACATAGGGAACATGGTTGAATGCTTCATTCACAATACATACTTTCTAAGGACAAAATCTCTTATGTCATTGCACTACATGCTCTGCAGAAACTGTGATGAGAGAAGACTTGCAGCGGGTCACCGATTGGGGGGAGGGATGAGCAGGACCAGAATGAGCAGAACACCAGAAACGGTGTCCATTTTAATAAAATGATGTCCCTCATAAAAACAAGCACAACTATAACATTTTGTTAATTACATTTCTAGTTCATATATTAATATTGTTTCAAGAACAGCATCATTAATTCATCAATAATGACCATGTTCATCATAGAAATCATGAATTCATACAAATAAGATATCACTCAAAACTGCACATTTAAATAAGCTACAACAACCTCCTCCCTCTGATTATTTTTTAAATAATCACCAATGCACCATTAATAATCTTTATTAATCAATCTTTAATTAGTAAATGGCTTCATCTTCTTAGGTAGCTGAACTTTTCTTCTCCATCATCTTTAATTGCTGGTACATCTGATCCTTGTACTCCTCTAATTCCAAATCCATCAATTCTTTCGTCTTTCTTGATTTATTGTTACCTCTAGCTCTGTTGTTATATCTATTAATTACACACTCTAATAATAATTTCAATAAAAGAAAAAAAAGAATTGCACAAATCATTATGAATATTATAGGAGTTAAATCTGATTATAGCACTCCTCCACCTATACTACCTAATCACTCACCTACCTTACCAAAACTCTTTCCTAACTCACTAAACCAAGATCTTATGGCTTCCCATAGGCCTGCTTCCTCCAAAGATTCAATTTCATGATTTGATTATGTAATTTTAAAACAATCAACAGCCCAACTATTACCAGCAATGTAAGTGGAGCACCTTTCAGCCTTAATTACCTTACAGACTCCTCCTTCCTTTGCCAAAAGAAAATCTAAAGTAAGACAATTCTGCTTGACCATAGCCCCAATTGCTACCATTTCTATATTTACTAATTTAAAAGATCCTGCTGTATCTTTCGCAAGCCTATCTACTATAGAAGACAACTGTCTGATTTTCTCATCATTCATTGCTGCTCCCAGAAAAAAAAAAAATAGCTCCCAATATGTCTAAAACTACCTGCCAAAAACTTTGTTTCACTATCTTCAACCTACCTTCATCCTCACGTTCACTCACATGATAAACCCTAGGGAAAACTAAAGCTAAATAACATGAACCGCCCCATTTTCTTGGCAAATTAAAATAAGCAGTCTTTCCACAAACATAATAGATTTCCCTCATAATGGTTACTCCTCCAGACAAGATTTCCACTAACTTAATAAGATCTGTCACATTTGCTCTCAACTACTAACTCTTCCTTGTTCTTTTCAATGGAGCTACGCCTTACCATACAAACCTAACCTTATCTCTCTTATTCCTTCTTCAGACAAGGATGTAAACCTGATAATCTGATTTTTTTTTTTCCTTTATCTCTTCTAAAGCAATGTTCTGCTCCTCCAAATGTTCCATTACTGTTACTACTCTTTCATTATATTCTCTAATAAACTCATGCTCCTCATTACTCAAAAGACACAAATACTCTTTAACCAGGTTAGCATCATATCTGTTTTGTGCAATCACTGTCAAATACTTACCATTCCTAATTTCTCTATTATCTTCACTAATAATCAAATTCTCTAAAGACACATTAAAATAAGCCAAATAAGGATAAAGAAATTCTTCATGACTAAAGATCGCAATGAAAATATTACATGACAAAGCATATGGAATCTCTAACTGAACATATATCACATCTTCCCCAGCTGATGTGGGAAGACCGGTACGGGAAACAGTGTTTACAACGCTGTCTCCACAACGCAATGCCATTACAACGCGGTCGTTACAAAGACCGCGTTGTTAGTACGCAATACTATTGCATCGCAAGTCATTACAATGATTTGCTGTAGGGGGCGCACTGGTATTGGATTTAAAATCCAACACCTTCCCTGCTGTTGCACAAACTGGAGTAGGAATAGTAAATAATACTATTCCTAAGTCCAGCGTGCCCCCTACTGCAAGTCGTTGTAATGAATTGCGATGTAATGGTATTGCGTACTAACAAAGCGGTCGTTGTAACGACCGCGTTGTAATGGCATGCCATCAAATCGCATGCGTTGTAAGGAGCTATATTCGACAGGTACACACATAACACCTATTAACTTTCATTATGCCAACATACTCTCTAATCATTTTAGTTTTTATGTTATCCCTAAAACCACTAACTAAATGTTCTCCATGTACTAGCATATCTTGCTTAAATTCATCATGATTAATTAAAAATTCAACATTTTTATAAATACAATTTGAAACATATCCCACTGGAATCATTAAGCACGCCAACAGGCCACCTAACACTAATCACTAATAATGTTATAACCAACAGTGTCATCCCTACACTTTTACAGCATCTGCTGTATTCCATCCTCTATTGAGAAAAAAAATTCTCATCCAGTTAAAATTAAGCATTCATAATATCAACGAAAAATGTCTTTAAACCAATAATATTTTCTTCTTTTCTTCTTATTTTGTTTAAACAATAATCAAAAAACAAAATTGAAGAAAAAAATCTAAGTCCATTTTCTTAGTTCCGTTTTCTAAGTTCATGTATTGGACTCAAAGCAATTCTGTCATGAGTTAATTAACTTGGTCTCTTTCTGTTTCCAGGAAGGAATGAAGAATGTGGCAGCCTGGATGAAAGACAGCTGTTTGAAGTTCAACTCTGAGAAGACCGAGGTCCTCATCCTCGGACCCTGCACCTCCGCCTGGGACAACACCTGGTGGCCCGCCGCCCTTGGGAGCCCGCCCACCCCCACAGACCACGCACGAAACCTCGGCATCATCCTCGACTCCTCCCTCTCCATGAACTGCCAGATCAACGCCGTCGCCTCCACCAGTTTCAACTGCCTACGCATCCTCCGCAAGATTTTAAAATGGATCCCCCCCCGACTGCAGAAGAACCGTCACCCACGCACTCATAACCAGCAGACTGGACTACGGCAACGCCCTATACGCCAGTATCAACAGAACCCTTCTACACAAACTCCAAACCATCCAGAACGCCGCAGCCAGACTCATCCTCGGGACACCGCATCACGAACACATGACCCAACACCTACGAGACCTCCACTGGCTCCCCGTCGAGAAGAGGATCACCTTCAAACTCCTCACCCACGCCTACAAATCACTCAACAACATCGGACCCAAATACCTGAACGAGAGATTATCCTTCCACGCACCCAAGAGGAACCTCAGATCCGCCGACCTCGCCCTGGCAGAGGTCCCCCGCATCCGCAGAAACAGAACAGGCGGGAGAGCCTTCTCCCACATCGCAGCAAGACCTGGAACGAGCTCCCTGTGAACATCAGACGCTCCCCGACCCTGCACATGTTCAGGAAGGATCTCCAGACCTGGCTCTTCAACTGATCCGGAGCAGCCCCCCCGCCCCCCCCCCAGCACCTTGAGACCCTCACGGGTGAGTAGCACGCTATATAAATCCCTGATTGATTGATTGAAAATAATTCTTTTCCGGATTTCAGTTAATTTCTTTTCATCATTTCTAAATTCACCTTTATTCAATGTCTCTTTTACTTTCAAGGTGGTTCTTCCTTAGTTTTAGTCTCTGCTTCATCAAAGGATGATCCTTATCAATTTCAGTCACTTCTTCTGATATTGTAGCTAGATAAACCCATTCAAGTCAGGCATATTTTCGATTTAGAACTCTTTTTCTGGGTGATCTTTTAGCAACTGGTGATTCACTTCCAACAGATTCTGACTCCAACCATCTCTCAGGTTTTCTTTCTGGCTCACAATGCTTTTCGTTTGCAAGTTGTCTTTCTTGGAATAACTTCAATCAGTTTCTTTTCAACTACACTCTTTGTTTCTTTATCTTCTAGAAGACATTGACTCAAGCTCAATCCTGAACTCTGACTTGAACTTGCATTTCGATCTTTGTCTGCTCCGTTCACAGTGAACTTATTTCTTTACCACTATAATTTTCAACCGCAGCTTGTCATTGTTTTGATCGGAGGCTACTTCTTCCTGCTGCCACTCATGCTTTGCTATTTTGCACTGTAACAGCTCTTCATTGTGATCACTTTGAAACTAGACTTCAAAAGTTTCAGGTTCTTCATCAGAACATTCATTCATTTGAAAGCAGTGCTTAATTTGAGCCAGTGGTTACCGATGCTCAGCACCGGCACTTAATCATCAACACCTGTGCTTTTCATGAGCACCAGTTAAGGACACATTCATTTATGGGTAAATTAAGTGATTTGCCCAGAAGCATAGATGTTGAGCCTACGCCTGACTCGATCCTCGTTCTCCAGCTCCAAAGTCTGCAGCTCTGGACATTACGCCACATCCTCTCTCAACTTTCTTGGTTAGTAGTTGGTTCTGTTTTAGGCAGCGCTAACAGGAAAAATGGGCTGGTGCAAACTGCCTCCTGACGAGAGCCCCGGCACTTTTTTTTTTCAAACTAACCACTGTCTGAAACCTTTATCATTTCTGCTTTGTTTTGATTTTGCAATTGCACTTTATCTTCACCATTTACAGAAACATCATCCCAATCTGGATTCATGCTGCAAACTCGAACATGACTTTGAGTTTGACTTTGAGCAGACTGTGAGCTTTGGTCATTTGTTTCATCCACTGTTTCAGCTACTCTCACTCTCTTCGTGTGAGCAGCATGGGTCGACTGAGGTACACCTGCATATTTGACATCTGTGTTTATTTTTAGAATCACTTAGTAGGGCCCTGTCCACCTCTCATCAAGACAGCCCCTTTGAGCATGCTTGCTGGTTACTACCCGGTCCCCAGCATTCAGTCCCTGGCACGATATGTCTCTGTAACCTTCAGTTGCCACATTCACCTGATGAGAGACAGATTTCACCATATCAGCCAAATCTTTGCAATAATCCAGTGCAAAGTCATCAGTTATTGAAACTAGTGCAGCTGAGGGCACAAATGCCAATCTCATTGCCCTTATCACGATTTCATGAGGAGCTAAACCAATCTTTCTGTCAGGAGTACTTCACATGCTCATCAAAACAAGAGGAAGAACTTCCAGCCACTTTAAACCAGTTGAAGTAGGCACATTTGCCAATTTATTTTGAGAGACCCATTTCTATGCTCCATCAAGCCTGAAGATAGTGGTCGATAATTACAATGAAATTGTTCACTGATATCCAAAGCTGTACAAATTATCTTAAGCACCTTATTCGTGAAGTGTGCACCATGATCATTTTCAATAGAGGTTGGAAGTCCAAAACACGCAATCAACTTTCTTAATAACAATTTGTCAACTGTAAGGCTAGCTGCCTTGCTTGTGGGAAATGCTTCCACTCATTTGGAGAACTGGCAGATAATTATCAAGATATACTTCAAGCCATTATTAGGTGGCATCTCAATAAAATCTGCCTGCAATCTCATAAATGGGCCTGATGATTTGCCAATGTGATTCATGATATTTACAGTTTTCTTACTCTGGTTATTTAAATGAGATATCAAGCAACGATAACACACATCTTCTGCCACATGTCAGAATCCTGTGTTTTCCCATTACCTTTTGAAAATTCAAATTAAGCTATATCGTCCTGCATGAGTCTGATTATGTAAATATTCACACATGAGCTGTAACATAGGCAAAATATACTGATAATTCTTTTTCTAGCTTAATCTTTCTTGTTTGTGTTTTTCATTATCTGGAGCATCATCCTGTAGGTCTCTGAGCTCATTCAAAAATATTTGCATTGAATCCATAAAAAAAGAATTCACATTGTTCGAATTTTGTACTGAATCATTTTCGAATGCATTTTTTTGTCATTCTCTTGTACCTTGACTCTTCTTGCAAGACACTATATCTTGCCATCTGGTCTGCATACCTATTTCCTAGAGTGACCATATCTCTGCCAGATTTATGAGATGTGCACTTTACAACAGCTATCTCCTTTGGTTTTTGAATCGCTTCCACAAACCCAACAAGTACATACTATTTTTAAAAGGACTTCCAGAGGATGTCATAAACCCTCTCTGTCACCATAGCTGACCGTAGTCTTGAACAACACCAAAACCATTCTGGATGTCTGTGTAAATTGCCACATTCAAATTCTCAGATAAGCAGCAAGGTCTCGTTAAGGCAGCCATTTCTGCCACTTTTGCTGCAGTCACATTTGATAAAGGGGATGCTTTCAAAATTTCTGAAATAGAGCATACTGCATAAGCAGCTTTCAGTGCTCCACATTGGTCTCTCAAACAAGAAACATCAACAAGCAATGTCAGAACAGCCATTTCTGAAGGAACATCTTTAATGTTTGGTCTTGGTTTTGTGCACAATCCAATCACCTCTAAACACTCATGGTCTAATTCATCATCCATTTTATCCTCCCTGCCTTCAACATTCTTGTGTGAAATTGGAAGCAGTGTTGCTGGATTTAAAACATTGCATTTATGAATAGAAATGTTCTCTGCAGCAAGAATTACTTGCTCATAATGGGTCAGTCTGCTGTTTGTTATAGGTTGAGTTCTTGTCCTTGTTAAAAGGATCTCAACCGAGTGAGGGACATAAACAATTAAAGTATGACCCATCACAATCCCTTTACTTTGTTCAACTGCCTAACGAAGAGCTGCAACCGATTTCAAACAACTTGGAAGACTTAAAGCTACTGAATCCAACACACCAGAAAGGTATACCACTGGGTGCATTAATCCTCCATTTTTCTGTGTGAGTATTGAAAGTGCACATCCATCTTTCTTGTGGCAGAATAGGAAAAACGTCATATTGTATTTTTAGTCATCCCGAATGAGGGTGCATGATACAAACTCTTTTTCATTTTTTAAATGTATCAACACATTCTTCATCAAATGGTACCGGATCTTGACCATCATTACATGTCAATTTCACTAAAGATTTTGCAATTAGGGAAAAGTTTGGAATCCACTGACAACAGTATCCAACAATTCCAAGAAACATCCGAACCTCCATCTGGTAGGTCAGCTCATTCAACTTCTGAATTGCAGAAACGATTTCTTAAGAGCCCTTTCCTCACACCCTTCTCAATATGGTGTCTGAGATAAATGACTTCTCTTTTACAGTACTGCATCTTAGTCAGGGAAACCTTATGACCATTCTTAGCTAAATGATTGACGAGGTCAATTGTATCCAGCTTACAGTCCTCCTTTGTCTTTGATGAAATTAGCAAATAATACATATGCTGTACTAAGACTGAATTACTTGGCAATTTTATATTCTCTAGATGTCTTTTCAATATTTGTAAGAAAATTGATGGACTTTCAGTATACCCTTGTGGTGTTCTATACCACACACAAACTTTATTAAAAAATTGAAACGCAAAAATAAACTGTGACCCCTCATGAATGGGTATTGAAAAGAACGCCTGGCATAAGTAAATAACTGTATACCATTCTGCTTCGATTGGAATTCTGAAATCGGATCACTGCTGGATTCGGTACCACTGGACAACATTGAACAACTGTTTTGTTTATCCTTCAAAGATATTCCACGATCCCCCATTTGCCTTTCGGCTTTTTAATTCCCATCACCTGAAAATTACAAGGACTACCAAGCACTCCTCGAAGAACACCTTGTTCAATCATCTTTTTAATCACTGGTTTCATTCCCTCTTCTTCCTCTTTTGTAAGGCTGTACTGCCTTGTCCTAGCAAATATTGCATCTGAGTTTATCTTTATTTTAATGAGGAAAAAAGCGATTGAAGACAGAATCTCCACCCACGCGCACAACAGCAAGGAACTCTTCAGCATCATTGAGGAGTTCGCCCAACCCACTAGCGAGTCTACCGACATCCCTCCCTCACAAGACCTCTGCGACAAACTCAGCACCTTTTTCCACCACAAAATCAAGAGCATCTACGACAACTTCGACGAAGACAACCAACACACTGAACCCTCACCAACCACCCCCGACACCCGGAAACCAGTGATTGACGACTGGACAGCCCTCACCACCGAAGACACACTGAAGACAATGAAGTCAATCCACTCAGCGGCCCCCACGGACCCCTGCCCCCACCACATCTTCAACAGAGCCGCCGACACCAACGCACCCATGCTCCGCCACACCATCAATCGCTCCCTGGTGACCGCCTCGTTCCCCGACGACTGGAAACACGCCGAGGTCAACCCCCTCCTAAAGAAACCCTCAGCGGACCCCACTGACCTAAAAAACTACAGACCCATCTCCCTGCTCCCGTTCCCAGCGAAAGTCATCGAGAAAGCCATCAACAGCCAACTCGCCACATTCATTGAAGTACACAACATCCTCGACTCCTCCCAATCCGGCTTCAGAAAAAACCACAGTACGGAAACCGCCCTCCTTGCCGCAACAGACGACATACGCACCCTACTGGACAAAGGAGAAACAGTAGCCCTCATCCTCCTCGACCTATCAGCGGCGTTCGACACAGTCTCCCACCGCACCCTAATACGCAGACTCCATGACGCAGGAATCCAGGACAAGGCCCTCGACTGGATCCGCTCCTTCCTCTCCGGCAGGACGCAGTGGGTCAGACTCCCCCCTTTCCTCTCGGACCCCACACCTACCACCTGCGGAGTCCCCCAGGGCTCCTCGCTCAGCCCGACGCTCTTCAACGTCTACATGGCTCCACTCGCCCCCATCGTCAGAACCTACGGACTCAACATCGTGTCATACGCAGACGACACCCAGCTCATCCTCTCCCTATCCAACGAGCCCAACACCGCCAGACGCAACTTTCGAGAAGGCATGGAAGCCGTCGCCAAATGGATGAAAAACAGCTGCCTACAACTAAACACCAACAAAACAGAAGTACTCATCATGGACCCAAACCCCGATGCCTGGAGCGACACCTGGTGGCCCCCCGCCCTCAGAAACCCGCCAACCCCCACGGACCACACACGCAACCTGGGAATCATCCTGGACTCCGAGCTCAAAATGGACCGCCAGATCAACTCTGTCTCGCCTTCCTGCTTCCACACCCTCCGCCTCCTTCGTAAGACCTTCAAATGGATCCCCCTCGAACACCGAAAGACCGTCACTCACGCCCTGGTCACCAGCAGACTCGACTACGGCAACGCACTCTACGTCGGAATAAACAAAAACCTCACCCGCAAGCTACAGAACATCCAGAACGCCGCCGCAAGACTGGTCCTCAACCTGCCAAAACACTGCCACATCTCCCAGCACCTGCGCACACTCCACTGGCTCCCTGTCGAGGCGAGAATCACCTTCAAGATGCTCACCCACGCACACAAGGCCCACCACGGCACCGGACCAGCATACCTGAACAGCCGATTCAAATTCCACGCACCCCAAAGGACCCTACGATCAGCCCAGCTCTCCTACGCCGTCGTCGCCCGCACCAGAAAGACCAGATCGGGAGGCCGCTCCTTCTCCTTCCTCGCGGCCAAAGCATGGAACGCCCTTCCGCTCCACCTCAGACAGACAACATTGCTCCCCATCTTCGCAAGAAACCTCAAAACCTGGCTCTTCGACAGACCCCCTCCTTGATGGATGTAACCTGCACCCCCCCCACCCCTAGCGCCTTGAGACCCTTACGGGTGAGTAGTCGCGCTTTAACAAACCCCTGATTGATTGATGAACTGGCTATTCTCCTTTAATTAATCCAATTTCTTTGCCAGAGTAATCCTACACCTCTTCTCTAACAGTATGCCTTAAATCTAGAGGTAGGACCTCCTTTGTCAAAACTGGGAACAATTCAACTCTTGAGTCCTCTCAACAGAGTTTAAAAACCGAGTCCTCCTCCTAGGTTTTGACTGCGACACCATCCGGGGTACAATAAATCACACAGTTCATTTTACAAAGCAAATCCCTTCCAAAACATTTACCTCAACTCTTTTAGAGTTCTACTGACACTCTTCTTCCAATGCCCAATCCTCCCACAGAAATGAAATATTGTATTCTTTTGCAACATCTCAACATTCATGTTCATTCCAACACTTTTAGTTCCTTGCATTGTCTGATTCATTCCATTCTGTGCAAAATTCATATTTGAAACCATTTGATTCAGCAATCCTTTCTCATATTGTCTCGTCTGAGCAATCATCAGCTTTTCTTTATGCTCTTTCTGCTTTGATTCAAAGTAATCACTACTATTACTTGCCAACAAGATTTCATGGATGCCCTTTATCTGTCAACATAATTCACTCTGCTAATGATTACTAATCTCGACTCTTAATCCCTTAAAAAAATCTGAAACAAAACCACAAATTCCCTCTTTCTCTGGGTTTTCTACCAACTCTGCTATATTTTTTGTAAATATGCATCAACCTTTCATAAAAGGAATGCACCAACTCTTTCGGCTCCTGTGTAGTTCTCAAGATTTCATGTCAATTTATGTTCTTTTCAGGGAGTCCCTTTTTCAAGTATTCAATTACACTGTTGTATTTATCTGCTATCTCTGCAGCTGGTGCATTATTAGGACCAAAGCTAGCTGGTTCTTGTGCAGGCTATTCAGCAACCACCTTACATTCTAACCACAAATCTACAGGAACCACAATTTTTAAAAGGGAATTCAAATATTTCCACAGTATCGGGAAATGTGTGTCAATTTTTGTATTTGATCGTACCACTTTGCAGGATCCTTTTGCAACTCCGGGAAATTATGTGTAAATGAATACAAATCAGCCCTTGCCCATGGGACAGGAACAAAGTTCTGTCTATTAACCTCCTTAAGAGGAAATTCTATAACTGAACTTGTCCATTTTTCAGAGTCACTTGCAACATTTCTTGCCTTTCCCTCAACACCTTTTAACATCTTTTTATTTGCTGTCCCTTTCATCCATCTTTCTCAATATTTCTTCAAATCACTCCAATTTCGTATTTACTCAATTAGATCTTTAATATGAGCCCTTAGAGGAATCTAGCCAGTTTCTTTAATTTTGTCATGTGTTCAATCCGTTTTATAATTTTGCTTCACATATTTCATTTTGCTATTGTCAATCTCTAATTCATTAGTGAATTCTTCCAATTTATCGTGTGCTTCATTGGCACATCTAGCAGCTTCCTTCATAAGATATCTAATTTTATGAGCATTGTAAGTAAAAAATGGCTATTTAAATCCACATTTCCTTGCAGCATTTCACCAAATTAAAATTTCAAACTACCAATACTAACTTCTTTAGGTGGCAGTACAACTACTATTGGAAGAGCAGACATAGTTTGTATCGGCCTCTCTGGTAAGTTTCACTTGTGGTAGGCACTGCTACTGTCTCTATAATGCCCATCGGTGCACTTGGTACCACTCCTGTAGGAGTCTGGTCTATGATTTTATCTCCCCCTGCACTGGTATCAACCCGTGCAGTAGACTGGATTGTGGCTGCTGGTCTGTCCACATATATAGGAGGTCAAGAATTCAGAAACTCACTTATAAATTTGTCATCATCATCTGTCTCCTCAGCTGTCCTGACCTTCTCCTTTGTTTCCTCTTTATCCTGATCTTCCTTCTCAGTAACTATAACTAGAAATGTTTTTACATATTCAATCATCTCTTCCCTCCAAATCTTCTCATGGCAATCTAACTTACTCTCAAGCCAATGTCTAAATGAGCTTTGTACTTTTTATGAGGCTTTCTTTCACTCTTTCTCAGTAGCCATTATGTCCCATTTATTAAGGGCCTCAAATTTTGTAGGTCTGGGCATCAGT
The DNA here is from genome assembly GCA_963921515.1 of Calotriton arnoldi. Classification (NCBI taxonomy): domain Eukaryota; kingdom Metazoa; phylum Chordata; class Amphibia; order Caudata; family Salamandridae; genus Calotriton; species Calotriton arnoldi. The sequence continues at coordinate 164,793 of CAWUFW010012293.1, forward strand.
ATCATTTTATCAGTATCAGTTTGTCTTAAAAAATCTATTTATTCCAATCTGAAGTCCAGGTGAACATATCATACTTAACTTCCATCATTTCATGTCCTGGCATTCCCTTGGCTAACATTTTCTGACCCTCTCTGGGGAATTCAGTAACATAGACTTTGTTGACAAACTTCCCATTGTTTAATTTATAAACAAACATTTCTATAATCTAAAAATCCCTTTAAAATCACAATAACCAATTTAGCACACAACAACCAATTGCAGCGCGGCTCTGACAAAGGTCAAGCGATCACAGTGCGCCTTCGGCAGTAACCATCAAATCAGAGTACTACCTTGTGTTGACATATCACCAACCCTTGCATGGCTCCCTGGTTGAGTAACCAATCACAGCACAACTTATTCATGCAACAGGAAAACAATTGCATAACCTTTTCTAAATGAAATAACTAAACAACTCTTTGTTTACCCCAGAAAGGAAAGAAAAGTCAAGTACATCAAATAGTTTTTCAAAGTATACCCAAACTATGAGTAAGGAAACTACAGTTCTAGCTAAAATCACTATTCACACCAAGTAGACTCTTGCCAAGCAGTCGTCCCGATCAGTGTGCCTACTCCTTTGCATTCAAGAGCAGGATGCCCTAACCAAATTTAAACACACAACATAGAAAAATAAGTGTTACTACAGAATCCCTATCAATGAGTAAGCGGTAATACATTCTACAGGCCACGATGACAGAATGATGACAGACAGACTATCAATAACTTGAGATCTTGGATTTACGACGAATCGGATAACCAACTCAATTCAATTCAATAAACAAATAAACTTTAAATGTGATTACAAATATGAATAATATATCAACATGACAGTAATCAATCCACCAATCGAGCTCACAATCATTATTGCATATCCCAACAACTCAACACAGAAACAGAAATCCAGCGCTGCAATCTTGTACTTCCATATGCATTCACAAACTCAGTTTCTCTCTATTCATAATTACACTCCATTATTGTTCAGAAATGCCCAGCCAGTACAGCTAGTCACTTCTCAAGAAGATCCAACGTCAGAAAGTTGGCAAAATTCCAACAACTCCATTCTACCTCAGGTTTACATTAAGGACTCAAAAACTACGAGAAACATTTGGGGATCCCTTTAAAGAGGAGATGCTTTTATGCAAACCATCATCTGCTACCAAAATTTGCACGTGCCAAACCCCTATAATTTACTGGAACCCTAATATTCATGACACGCAATATTTTGCCTCAGGTGGTCTGGCTCTGTGATTCTTTCGGTGCTCTATCAGTAAGAGACACTACCTTCCACAGACATTAATAATTTAGTTACTTTAGAATAAAACAGGTAAGAACTGGGACCATTCATCACTGAGTTCTAGAATTCTTTATAAGCAATACAGTCGAATGCAATAATTTCGATGAAGGTATAACTACAGAGTACAAAATCAGACAACCTAATAATAATCACTCATTAGGCAATTAATCCCCCTCGGTTCTAAAAGTCAAACTCATAAAGAGCACTGACAGCATTATTAAGGAGGAGAGAAGTCTCAAGAGGGAAATAAGAAGTAGCCCCCAAACCTTCAAAATCAGGGGGTTTTATATACATAAACAATTAGCAAAACACCAGGCTCAGCATAGCATGATCATGGTTAGCTCACATTGGACAAATCTGAGGTATATTTGTAATAACTAATAACTTCAACACTAACCCATTTCTTAAGGTAAGGAAAATCTTTTGTTTGCTTCCTCAGCAACTGCACTCCAGAGCTGTAGAATTCAATATGAAACATTTCTTAGACAAAGATTCATGCAAAATGTTCTTTAACAGGCCTACACCAGAACTTCCAGTGGAAGCCCTTCAAAATGATACACAGGGAGCACAGTGGAAAGCTTCATTCACAATACACGCTTTCTAAGGACAGTATCTCTTATGTCATTCGACTTCGTGCTCCGCAGAAATTTTTAGGAGAGAGGGCTTGCAGCGGGTCACTGATTGGGAGGACGGAGTGAGCAGAACACTAGAAACTACATCTATTTGAATAAAATGTTGTCCCTTATAAAAAATATGGCGTAGCTGTATCATGTTATTACACTTGTAGATCATATATTAATATTTTTTCAAGAACAACATCATTAATTCATCAGTAACAATCACGTGCATTATAAAAATCATGAATTCATACAAATAATATATCCCGCAAAAATGCTAAGCTTCAATGCAACTGGCTCAAAACAAACAACCCTCAAGACAAGATATGCCTGCACCAGGGGTCTCCAACCCTTTCTGTAATACGAGCAACTTATGTTCAATGGAAATCATCCCGCGCTACTAATATTAGTGATGTAATAGTGACCACCCCATCCAAGATTGTCAGCAGTGATCACATCAGTTCATGATGCAGAGTTTCTAGCACTAATGTAAAAAAATCTTTTGATAACTTGAAATGACTGAAAATGGGTAATACACAAAAGCCATAGCTGCAATCCCCATAGCACTAAGGTAATAATATGAGTAATAAACGTCCCAAACTCAATAATAGCCTTAAAAACATTTTGAAAACACAACCTTTTTTGCCAAGCATCAGCTTATTTATGAGTTCTGAAAATAGACACGTTTTCATCTTGAGAACATGCTTTTAAATTTTAGTATACATATAATAATTCAGAGAAGCAAAAGCTTCTATATGAGTAGACTGGGCTGAACACGTGAGAGCTACTCACAGGTAGCTGGAGAGCTACTGGTAGCTCACGACCTACTCATTGGAGACACCTGGCCTACACAGACACAACAAAATATACAAGTCAGCAATCAAAAAAGCTAAAAAACTATACTATTAAACCGAATCCACAATGCAAAGCGTGCCAATAAAGAATTCTATAAAATACTCACGGAATTCTGTAAGCCAAAATGCACAGAAGTTACCAATCCCATTTCTCGAGATGTTTGTGACAAACTGGCTAACCATTACACATCTAAAGCAACTATACTGGATGTCTACTTAAACAACGGAAAGAAAACAGTGCCACCCCATTTCCAACTATACCCTCCAACCAAAGTCAAACACAGCAACTACGCTCCTTCAAAGCACTGTCACCAACTGATTTTCTCGATTTTTTTCTGGATTTTGTTGCAGCAAGCCAGCCGGCTGCCCCTCTGACCATTGTCCACCTCAAATCTTTAAAAACCTCCTACTACCAACTACAGCGGCCATCCCAGTAAGAACACTCATCAACAACTCCTTAACAATAGGAGTTTTCCCAGAAGACCTTAAAAAGGCATACATACACACCCCCCTTAAAACAAAACTAAACTGGGCAATCAAGACCCCGACAACTACAGACCCATAGGAAACAGACAATTCCTGGGCAAACGTATGGAAAGACGTGAATTTGTCGAAATGTTACAAGTTATTGAAGACAATTCCATACTTTCTGACTTCCAAACTGGATTCCGTCCAGGAAGAGGCACTGAATCAGCCCTAATCTCTATCTGAGATGACTTTAGAATAGACCAGAACAGAGTTGCTGCCCTTCTTCTCTTGGACATTTCAGCGGACTTTGACACATTGGATCATTATACACTCATCCAAAGTCTTACGGAAGCCACAATAGAGGGCACAGCTCTAATTTCGATCACAGCCCACCTACATAACAGAACAAATAATATATATATCCCCCATTCTCTTCTAAACCATACAAAATTAAAGCAGGAGTCCCTCAAGGCTCAAGTATCTCACCCATGCTTTTCACCATCTACATGAAATCATTACAAGATCAGATCAATTGGTTTAACATCACCTGCTATGACTACGTAGATGACACGCAGATATTACTGAAATTGGAAAGTCCAAAGGACATTAAAACATCAAAGCTCTACAATTGCCTCTGGAACATTGATCAGTAGATGACATGGAGCCACATCAAATTTAATGCCTCTAAAACTGATATACTCACCTGTGGCAAATTAAAAATCTATGACCCTCTCTGCACCTGGCTTGATGATCTAGGACCACATCCAAAAATATTTAATGAAGTAAAAAAACATGGAATTACCATGGATGCCAAGCTGTCAATGAATCAACAAGTGGATAAGGTAGCTAAATCAAGCTTTCTCAAAATGAAAACACTGTGGCACATTTTCCCACACCTAGGTTCAAGCTGCCATTTCTCTTGTCCTATCAAAACTGGACTATGCTAATGGTCTGTATCATGGCTCAACGCTGTCAACTATGAGAAGACTACAAAGATTTCAGGAAGCTGCAGCTAGACTCCTACATGTAAAGCCACATGTACACATCTCCCATGCTTTGAGAGTGCTTACCATTTGCAAGAAGATCCTCCTTAAAGCTGCTTTGTATCACACACAAGCGAAAAGAACAAATGATGGACGGAATGCTGAACAAATCAAACATTCACCCCCAGTCACAGATCTAGGTTAAATCCATCGTTGTTTTACTGACCATGCCACTCCAGTTTGGACCCAGCCATATGCAAATCAGTCTTTACCCTGCTCCCCATGGGAACAGTCCAGCCTGAACTGCCAGGCCAGATCTTCCCTGGACTGTAAACTAGCATTCTGGGACCAGTTTTGAGGTATCACCCCTCATCAGCCAGGCTTGCTTGAATCCAGTGGCACAGTGAGCAGAAGACCCACTTCTGGGCATACCCTTCCCACTTATGGCGACAAAAGTAAAAAGAACAAATAATGGATGGAATGCTGAACAAACCAAACATTGACCCCCAGTCACAAATCTGGGTTTAATCCCTCATTTTGTTGCTTACCACTCCACCCGTTTTGGTGCCAGCCATATGCAAATCAGTCTTGGCCCTGCTCCCCATGAGAACAGTCCAGCCCGAACTGCCAGGGCAGGTCCTCCCTGGACCGGAAATAAGCATCCTGGGACCAAGTTTTGGGTATCACCCCCTCATCAGCTGAATCTGGTGGCATAGCAAGCACGGGATCCACATCTGAGCATACCCTTTCCACTTAGGGCAACAAATGCAAAAAGAACAGATGATGGATGGAGTGCTGAACAAATCAAATATTCACCCCCAGTCACAGATCTGGGTTAAATGTATTGTTTTTTTTGCTCACCATGCCATTCCAGTTTGGACCCAGCCGTTTGCAAATCAGTATTGGCTCTGCTCTCCATGGGAACATTCCAACCCAAACTGCCATGCCAGGTTCTCCCTGGACCAGAAACAAGCATCCTGGGACCAGTTTTGGTTTATCACCCATCATCAGCTAGGCTACCCTGAATCCCGTGGCATAGCGAGCACGGGACCCTGTCTGAGGAAAGCTGGTCCTGTCAGGGAACTAGACCCTGTGACAGCCTCTGTCCCAAGAATCAAAACGCTTCCCTTCACCTTCTCTCACCAACCAATGGGTTAGCGTCACATTGCTTACTGTTGTTTAATGTTACATGAAGTACCACATTTCCGAACTCCATGGACGAAGTAGTTGCAGTTTTTCCTCCTCCCAGTGATCCCTGAGACTAAACATTCAACAAACTCCTGATATCTTTGTTGTGCAGCAACAACTGCTTTAACAAGAAAGGTCAATGTTTACAATTAAACTTTTGGCATTACAAACCGAAACCTGACACATTCCAAATACTATATTTCAACTAATCCAGCCCTCCAGTTTAATAACTTCCTTGAGTGAGAGTCAGACTCCTGTAGCTCCAATATCATTTGTTTCTCCTGACTTCCTTCTATCTTCACCTATTAGTGGGTCTCTCTGCTAGACCATCAGCCCTCAGATAGCCTGCCAGGACTAAAACAGCATTAGCCATCCCTCCTCTAATGTCAGTGCACCATTATAAAATATTACCATTAACAGTTTACTAACCACTTCTCTGCACCCAAAGCAACCTTCCTCTGATGTGTTAGTTCTGCCCCAGAAACTTTTATTAACATTGTCTTTCGACAAGAGCTAGAAAGTCAGCCTTTTTTACTCCCTTAACATTATATATTTCCCCACCGCTCAGTTTTCCCAATTATATTCCATGACTGCAAGTACCCACCCACAAATTATAGAGGCACCAGTAACCAACACTACATTAAACTAAATAATGCACAGCTCCCTGACACTGTTCTAACATCAGTCACTTTGGTACCTCATTTTTCCATTCTCCCAGTAAACTGCATTACTTCCTCAGCACTTCATCGTACCAGCCTATACGCCCCAGGGCTTTCATTTTTTACCTTTTTGGTAGGTTTTGGGGTGCCTCTCTCTATGTTGTGGACATATTGTCATGGTTGCGGCTGTGCATCCCTTCTAGGGGCGCATGGCGCAACCGCACCCGGGAGCGAAGAGACCGCTAAGGCAGGGGTCAAGGTCTAGTGTTGCTCTTATTACTTACCGGTAATCCTCATTACTCTTAGTCCTACTCGTCCTCGACCCAGTCATAACAAATGAAGTAAATTCCACTGAAAGGAAACAAAACAGGAAACACTTTTAGGCTCCACCCATCCTCCTGCCAAGGGCTATAACATCATAGCCATAAGAAAGCACTTCCTGACATACCAAGCACAACAAAGGCCTGAACCAAGGAGGGTGGGTGGGAAACATGACTGGGTCGAGGACAAGTAGGACTAAGAGTAATGAGGATTATCGGTAAGTAAGCAGAGCATTACCTCTACATCCCTCGTTCTCGATCCAATCATAACAAATGAGGCATACCAAAGCAACCAAACACTTGAAGGCCTTTGGAACACCAACAGAAACAAAAAAGACAGCACACGGGGTAGCAGAACAGAATCAAGCGGGAGCAATAGGCTCCACAGCACGCAAAACACCACAACCAAAATTCACAGGTCATTCAGGGCAAAATTCAACTGGTAATGCTTAACAAAGGTAGAGTCAGAAGCCCAAGTCCCAGCACAACAGATCTCATCCAGAGACACCCCATGAAAGGAGGCCCAGGAATCCAGGAGACCCCTTGTGGAATGGGCCTGCACCCCTGAAGGAAAAGGCAAACCAGAGCCCTGAGAAGCCAAAGAAATAACAGACTTGATCCAACGACTGAGCGTAAGCCGCGAAGCAGCCTTCCCACGACCAGCCCAAACATCACAAACAGACTGTCCGAGGATCGAAAAGCTGCCGACCGGTTCACATGCACGGTCAAAGCACGCTTAACATCAAGAGTGTGCAACAACTGATCAGCAGGAGAAGAAGGAGAAGCGTAGAAAGAAGGCAAGACCAACTCCTGAGAAGTATGAAACCTAGAACGCACTTTAGGCAGAAAACCAGGATCCAAACATAGGATCACAACGTCGTCCACAAACCTCAAAACTCAAAAGTGGGGGAACAAAGTAATGCAGTGAGTTCACCCAACCTCCGAGCTGAGGTAATGGCCACCAGAAAGGCTACCTTAAAAGACAAGAATTTGAGATCAACAGACAACAAAGGCTCAAATGGAGAGGACTGGGGAGCATGCAGGACCAGAGAAAGATCCCAGGGAGGCATTGAAGAATGAACAACAGGAGAGGAAAGAGAAAAACTCCGGAACAAAGGAGACACCAACAGCCCATCCGAAGAGGGCAAGGAAACCGGATCTAGGAAAGCTCTAATAGCAGCCAATTGGCCCTTCAGGGTAGACAAAGCATACTGCTTGTGGAACCCGTCCAAAAAAAACTTTAGAATACCAGAGACAGGACAAGAGGTAGAAGACAGACCAAGCCCAGAACACCAGGAGTCGAAAGAACCCTAATGCTTAGAATAAGAAGACAAGGTAGATCTCCTACAGGAGGCCTGCATCACAGTAATAATGTGGCCAGGCAAACCCCAGCCCCCTAAAGGCAGCCGTTCAACCTCCAGACTGCCAATGTGAGAGGGACCAGCAGGTTATGGGTGGAAGACCGCAGGGGAGAAGGGCAGCGTGACAAGATCCAAGGAGGACCCACCGCCAGACTCAGCAACAACGGGAACCAATACCTCCTGGGCCAGTGAGGTAACACAGCCACCACCTGAGCCCCCACCCTCTGAACCTTCAGCAGAAATGCAGTGATGAGAGGAAAAGGAGGGAAGGCATACAGGAACCAAGGGGGCCACGTGAGAGACAAGGCCTCCACCCCCCATGCTCCCAGTTCCAGAATCCGGGAACAAAAGAGGGAAAGCAGAGCATTGGTCATGGAGGCAAACAAATCCATCACGGGAGTCCTGAACCTCTGGCAAATCAACTGGAACACCCTGGGAGAGAGGCACAAAGTCAGAGAGGATGGAAACCTGTGGCTCAGCGCATCCGCCACCACATTGTCCAAGCCCCGGATGTGCTGAGCTGAAATTGCCTGGAGATGAAGTTCTGCCCAACCCGCAATAGCACAGGCCACCGGATTCAAGGACTGGCTGCGAGTACTGCCCTGATGATTTACGTAAGCCACAGTCACTGTGTTGTCGAACCACACCAGAACATTGCAACCCATCAGACGATCCTGGAAGAACCAGAGGGCCCGCTCCACAGCAGACAGTTCTTTCCAGTTGGAGGACCGGCGGGACTCCGAGCCCAGCCAACAAGCCCGCACAGTCCACTGACCCAGAGTAGCACCCCAACCTGACGCACTGGTATCCGTTGTCAAAACCACAGGCGAGGTGGGATGCAACCACATACCCGGGAGAGATTCGAAGAGTCCATCCACCACTGCAGAGTGGTCACCACCTCCGGACATGGTAATGAAACAGAATATCGAGGTCAAAAAATTCGAACTACATGAATATCGAGATGGAAATATCATGGAGTGGAAATATCGAGTGCAAGAATATCATTGTGAAGAATATCGATTTGAAGGTAAATAATATCGAATTTAAAAATATAGAAGTCATTAATATAGTTTGCAAAAATATAGTTGCTTAAAATATCGATTTTTTAATTAGTGTTATGTATTTTAGTAAATATTTTAAATGTATGTGATATATTTTTTTGTATAAGAATTGTTTATGTTTTTTAATATATGTGTTTAATTTTTAGGGGCCAATTCCGATGCGGTTTGGAAGGCCTCCTAACGGCATTTGCTCCGTCCGATTCAGATCGGGAACGTGTCTTTCCAACTGAGGGCCCGATTTCGATGCGGTTAGGAAATCATTCCGACCAAATCGGTTTGGGAATGGTTTCCGACTGACTTGGATCGGGAGAATCCGACAGACAGAGTACGATGCATTCAGATGCATCCAGATACGATTTTATTGGAGCCTATGTTCCGACAGAATGCATAGGCTCCCACTGAAGAAAGGGGTGGCTGGGGAAATTTGGGCACCCTGTGGTGGGCACTGCCTGGTGCCTGCCACACTGTGCATGGCTGGTAAGGGGGGACCCATGGGTACCCCCACAGGCCCGATTGGGAAGGCTCCGGGTGCAGGGGGGCCCGCTACAGGCCCCCAAAGTCTGATTCCGACTGCTGATTTGAGTCGGATGTCACGATTTGAAAAGGCTGTCTGAATCCAGCATCGTATTCAGTCGTTCATAAACGCGTCCCGTAGAGACGTACGTTTCTGCTCCGTACGGCTTGGTCATTCCAAATGCCGTTGGGTTCGGATTGGGATATTCGTAAAGCATAACTCGCATTGCACTCGGTCGGTCGGAAACCTTTCCGATTGGGTCGGAAAGACATGTTCCCGATCCAATTTGGATGGAGCAAATGCCGTTAAGAGCCTTCCTAACCGCATCGGAATCGGGCCCCGAATCGGAAAGGTTTCCAACCAACCGAATACAATGCGAGTTAGGTGTTAGGAATATCCTAATCCGAACCCGACGGCATTCGGAATGACCAAGCCGTACGGAGCAGACTCGTACGTCTCTACGGGCCACGTTTCAAAACGACCGATTACGATGCTGGATTCAGACAGCCTTTCCGAATCGTGCCGTCCAACTCGAATAGGCAGTCGGAAACAGAATGTGGGGGCCCGTAGTGGCCCCCCCTGCATTCGGAGCCTTACCAATCGGACCCGTGAGGGTACTCATGGGTCCCTTCTTTCCAGCCATGCACAGTGTGGCAGGCACCAGGGGATGCCCACCACAAGGTGCCCGATTTTCCCCAGACACCCCTTTCTTCAATGGGAGCCTATGCATTCGGTTGGAACATAGGCTCCCATTGAAGTCAATGGGAGTCCGACCGAATCGTATCTAGAAGCATCCGGATGCATCGTACTCAGTCGATCAGACTCTCCCAATCCGAGTCGGTCGGAAACTATTCCCAAACAGATTTGGTCGGAATGATTTCCGAGCCGCATCGGAATCGGCCCCTGAGTAGTTATCAATTTTACTTTAATTAAATTTTGTGTTTTTTTAGTTCCGTAATTATAATAAATTATTTTTTTATTTATTAATATTTATTTAATTTAAATTTTATAGTGTTAATTGTGGGAAGTAATTTATTATTAATTGATTCTTAATTGGTTAATTAATATTAATTGGTAATTAATTATGGTAATTGTGTAATTTTTTTAGGTGCATTTGGTTTGTAGGGGTAAAGGGTGGGAAGTAATTTATTTTTAAATAATTAATAATAAGTTGGTAATTAATCTTAACTAGTTAATTGGAAATTAAATATGGGAATTATGTGATTAATTTATGTTTCATTAATTAATAATTAGTTGTTAATTAATATTAACTAATTAATTGAAAATTAAATATGGGAATTGTGTGATTAATTTTAGGTGCGGGCTGTGGGGTTTATAGGGGTAAAGGGTGGGAAGTAATTTATTTTTGATTAATTAATAAATATTTGTTAATTGATATTAATTAATTTATTGAAAATGAATTGTGGGAATTGTGTAAATAATTTTAGGTGCGGGTTCTGGGGTTTATAGGGATAAAGGGTGGGAAGTAATTTATGTTTAATTAATTAATAATTAGTTGATTAGTATTAATATTAATCAATTAATTGATATTTAATTAGGGTAATTGTTTATTTTTTTGTGTGGCAGTTTTACTTTTATATGGGTAAAGGGTGGGGAGTAAATTAATTTTACTTACTTTATAATTAGTTGTTAAATACTATTAGTTTTTTAATTGAAAATACGTTTTAATTTTGTAATTTATTTTTACAGTTTAATTTTATCTGTGGGTTGCGGGGATTATAGGGATAAAGTATAAGAAGTTAATTAATTTTTTTGAGGTTTAATTTGTTTTTTATTTAATAATATTTCTTTAATTTGTAATTAGTTATGTTAATTATGGAAGAACTTTTTTTAAAGAATTTAGATGTGGGTTGTGAATTGTGTGGTGTTAAAGGGTAGGAAATAAAAAACTATTGGTATATAATAATTAATGATTTTGCTTCTAAATATTTTCTAATTGAAAATATTTATTTGTTTGAAAATTATTTTTTAGTTTATTTAACCCCTTCGATGCTTATGACGAGCTGGACTCGTCATGGCACACAGTGGTCGTGTGCTCATGACGAGTCCAGCTCGTCATAAGACCACCCACGGGGGAAGCGCTGGCGCTCCCCGTGGGAATCAGATCGTTGGTTTTTTGGGGGAAGGCAGGGGAAAGGCTTCCCCTGCCTCCCCGCCCCTCAATGACGTCAGCGCGCGAGGTGCGCTGACGTCATTGGGGGTTTCCTTTGTTCCCGACACGCTGGAAGCCATTTGCTTCCAGCGCGTCGGGAATAAGGTTAATTTTGGCTCCGGGGAGGGGGGTTTCAAACAGAAGAGGCATCGAGAGAAAGGAAAACCCTTTCCTTTCCCTCGATGCCTCTTTGTGCATTCCTGCTGCACGATCATGCGATCGTGCAGCAGGAATGCCCACTAGACACCAGGGAATTTAAAAAAAAATGAAAATACTGTTTTGGGAGCGGCCCCTTGGGCAAGGGTCGCTCCCCTTTGGGGGCCATATGTTTTGGTGCTCTGCCCCCTGGGGGGCAGGTTTTTTATATAGCGCGGGGCTTTACCCGAAGGTGTCAGAGCGCTTCACAATAGGAACAGTAACATTACATGAGGAGAAGGTTACAAGTGAGCATAATACAAAAGCAAGCGTTACATTACATGAGGAAAAAGTGACAATTGTGCATGATACATGAGATACAAAATACAAATAGAGGTATAATACTGCAATAAGTGGCAGTCACTCAGAACACACTGGGAAGGCACTTCTACAGGCATGGAGTACAGAATTTCCTATAGTGGAAGAACTTCCTTGAGGGAGTAGAGAGGGCGTGAATTAAACAGGAGACTTAAAATGAAGGGTACACAAATCCAGCACAGCATGCAAGGGTGAGGAATGTACAGAAAAAAGTACAAATTTACAATGAAGAGCGAACTTCCTAGAGGGGGCTGAGAGTGAAATTATTAGTTCTGAAAGTGTCTTTGGAAGAGAAGAGATTTGAGGTCAGCTTTGAAGATCCGGGTAGAGGAGGTGGCACGGAGTAATGGGGAAGCGAGTTCCAGATTCTCACCGCATTGCCTGAGAAGGATTGCGCCATCGATCTTTCCCTTTTGAAGACGGGTGGGGGCTCAAGCAGAAGCTTTTCCGCATTGCGAGAAGGGCGAGAGCCACCGGACAATTTCAATTTATTCGCCAGGTAACGAGGGGAGGACGTGTGTAAGGCTTTGTGTGTGATGCAGGCAGTTTTGTAAATAGATCTTGCCTCGATTGGAAGCCATCGAAGAGAGGACAGGATAGGAGTGACGTGGTCGCTTCATTTAGTCCCTGAAATGAAGCGAGCTGCTGAATGGAGGATGGATTTGAGAGGGGAGAGGTGGGATTTGGGTAGGCCCGTCAGAAGAGAATTGCAATAATCCGGTCTTGAGAGAACCAGAGATTGTACCAAGGTTTTTAAGTCTTTCTCCGGGAAGAACCGACGGATCCCCCATAGAAGGCGCAACTGGTAACGTGCGTTCTTAGCAATAGAGTTGATGTGGGAGATTAGGTTGAGTCTTTTGTCAAGAATGACACCTAGGGATTTAGCGCTGTCGACAATGATGGGTTTGTTGTTGAGTAGGTTCAGCTGATCCATCCAAGATTGAACAGGAGGAGGTGAGAGAGAGGTAGAGAGGAGGAGGAATTCAGTTTTGGCGGGATTCAGAATGAGTTGGTGAGCTAACATCCAGTTGTGAATAGAGTTGAGAGTAGAGTTGAGTAGTGAGAGATAGTGTGCGAAAGATAAAGGTATCTTCCCACTAGTCCACCAGGCATTTATTTGTGGAGAGTGACCCCTTGGGTGGCAGAATAGCAGTATGTTTTTAGGCCCATCTGCCCCGAAGGAGGGCAGAAGCCACTAGATACCAGGGTTTTTTAATTTTTGTGTTGGGGAGTGGCCAAAGGGCAAGGGTTGCTCCCCTTTTACGGGGATGAATATTTTATTTATACTCTTTGGCCCACCTACCCCTTAGCTTGGCTGGTGGATTGTGTGTGGACTGGTGCATTATTTTCATATGTGATTGTAATGTTTTTTTCTCCTTTTATTCTAGTGTAAAGCTTTTGATTCCTGTTTGCGGTTTCGGCAGTGGTTGTTCTGCAGTTTTGCGTAATTGCATTTATTTGGTAAGAAAAATATTTTTGTTGTGTGTACTCCAAATGAGTATTATTGTCATGCATGAATGAATTTTTTTGTAAGTGGTGTCATAATGGCAGCATATTTGTTAGTGTTCAGAGCATGAAATTCTTTGCGATGTTTTGCATTGTCTTATGTGTCATTTTTTTTTCTTCTTTTTAGTGGGATATTGTTGATCCTTACTGTGTCTGTGCAGAGTAGGTGGTGGTGAGTCTAGCTGCTTCTGTCACGTGAGTGGTATAGTGTTGGAGTATATAGGTCTTTGTGATAAAGCTACATTTTGTTTATTTCTTTTTTTACAAAGGGTTTGTTGTTGTTGACTTGTTTGACAAGTAACCTTTATTAGTAAGCATTATGGCTAGCCGTAGAATGACTGCTCAGCAGGTGGTTGGTTTGCTTCTTGAATCTTCCTCTGAGCAGGATTATGAGACTGACAGTGCGTCTGAGGGAGAGGAGGGAGGGAAGATTCAGGCAGTGAGTTTTCTCTCCACATGGAATCATCGGATGATGAAGGTACTCTCAGTGCAGATGAAGTGCCTGTTTTAGAGGAGGATACTACTGTGCCGATGGTGCAAGAGGCATCTGGATTGCAGCCTGGGGCTGCTAGGCTTCCTACTGGAAGTGCTGGACTCTGGGTTGATCCAAACATGGTGCAGCCGGTGTTGCCTGCCTTTCGTGGTTATGCAGGGTGTAGAGTGGATTGTGAACATTATTTGCCTATACAGTATTTTCAGTTGTTTATGGATGATGTATTTTTGGGTGAGATTGTTGAGCAGACTAATTTGTATGCTGAACAGTTTTTGAGGGACAACAGTGCCAGACTTAGGCCCCATTCTAGAGCTACCCGGTGGAGTCCCACAAATCTGGAAGAGATGAAGAAGTTTTTGGGTTTGACTTTTTTGATGGGTTTGATAAGGAAGCCGTCCATGGGTTCATATTGGTCTACCAGTCCCTTGATGGCAACGGCCATATTTCCTGCAGTTATGACTCGTGATCAGTATTTACTTTTGCTTCGGATGCTGCATTTTGTTGATAATGGTTTTGCGTTGCCACGAGATCACCCTGAATGTGACTGTCTTTTTAAGATTCGGCCTGTTCTTGATCACTTTGTAGATCGATTTTCAGAGATCTATACTCCAGGGAAAGAAATATCTATTGATGAGTCTTTGGTCCTGTTCAAGGGCCGTTTGGTTTTTAGGCAGTACATTCCTAGCAAGAGGGCACGCTATGGAATTAAGCTGTATATGTTGTCTGAGAGTAGGACAGGATATGTTTTTAATTTGCGTGTGTACACTGGTAGGGATTCCACTATTGACCCCCTGGTTGTCCGTCCACTTTTGGAGTTTCAGAGAAAATTGTGTGGGATCTTGCTAGAGGACTGTTTAACAGAGGCCACCATTTGTACCTTGATAACTTCTACACTGCTGTGCAATTGTTTAAGGAATTGTTCAAAGTGGACACTTTTGCTTGTGGCACAATCCACTCTAACTGTAAAGGTTATCCAAAAGAGCTTGTTTGCAAAAACTTCAGAGGGGACAGTGCAGTTCCTTGCGTAGTGATGAACTACTAGCTGTGAAATTTGTGGACAGGAGGGATGTGTACATGCTGACTACCATCCATGATGAGAGTACTTCACCTGTGGCTGTTTGGGGTCAGATTGCTGAAGTGCGCAAACCTGTGTGCATTTTAGACTACAATAAGCACATGGGTGGTGATGATAGAGTAGATCAGAGGTTGGAACCTTACACTGCTATTCGTAAGGCTTACATTTGGTATAAGAAGTTGGCCATCCATCTCTTCAATTTAGCAACTTCCAATGCTTTTGTTGTGTTCAAGGAGTGTTCTCCTGCGTCAAAGTTGACTTTTGTTCAGTTTTAGCAGTCTGTCATAGGCAGCCTTGTTGTTGTGGAACAGGCAAGTGTTCCTAGAGTTGGAGTGGTGGAGGATGTGGCTCGATTGAAAGATCGCCACTTTCCTGATCACATTCCTCCTACACCCTCAAAAGACTTTCCCACTAGGAGATGTAGAGTCTGTTGGCGAAGAGGTACGCGGAAGGAGACTCGTATGTACTGCCCTGAGTGTCCTTCTAACCCTGGGCTGTGTGTGCCTGCTTGTTATAGAGCGTACCACAAGCAAAAGAATTATTGGGAGCAACCATGAGTGGTAAAGTGAACTGCCTGGTCTGTAATGTTTAAGAATTGTTGTTCTGTTTCAAGGTTGGCATTAGTGCAATGTATTTAGTTTCTGATTTTGTGTTAGTAGATTTGTATCTATTTGCAATTTGTTTGTGTTTTCTTTTTGTATAAAAAAATCCTAAATGTGATGGTGGTGTGTGTAGGCTGGTGCTTGGCTGGCGGTGTGCGTGGAGTGGCGCTTGGCTGGCGGTGTGCGTGGAGTGGCTCTTGGCTGGTGGTGTGCGTGGAGTGGCGCTTGGCTGGCGGTGTGTGTGGAGTGGCGCTTGGCTGGCGGTGTGCGTGGAGTGGTGCTTGGCTGGCGGTGTGCGTGGAGTGGCGCTTGGCTGGCGGTGTGCGTGGAGTGGCTCTTGGCTGGCGGTGTGTGTGAGTGGTGCTTGGCTGGCGGTGTGCGTGGAGTGGCGCTAGGCTGGCGGTGTGCGTGAGTGGCGCTTGGCTGGCGGTGTGCGTGGAGTGGCGCTTGGCTGGCGGTGTGCGTGGAGTGGCGCTTGGCTGGCGGTGTGCGTAGAGTGGCGCTTGGCTGGCGGTGTGCATGGACTGGCGCTCGGCTGGCGGTGTGTGAGTAGTGACTTGCTGCTGGTCACTACACACACTGCTAGCCGAGCGACACTCCACGCAATCCATCAGCTTGTGTGGTTGCTGTGTTAGGAATGTGGGCGGGTGAAAGTGATGGGCCCTTGAATGGCGCTGTCTGCTGGTGTGAGTGTTGTAATGTGATGGGCCCGCGGTTGGTGGTGTGAATGGTTTTGTATGTGTCACACGTATGAAAGGTGTATGAATGGCCTGTAAAGAGGTTGGTGCCTTGTCGTGGCTTTACAGCTCACGAGCTGTGAGTCAATGGTTCAGTTTCTCGTCCTTTCAATTATTAACAGTGCATTTCATTTTTGTGAAATCACTTGTTAATACAATTGTATATACTGAACCATCACTCACCCTCGTGCCAAATCCAACCAGTATGTGTGTGTGCTTGAGGATTAGATGGCTGTGCAGTAATATTTTTTTTGTCTTTCTCAAGCAGGGTGTACCTTGTCCCTTTTTGTGAATGTTGTAATGTGTTTGTTTCATGCCTGGTGGTGTGAATGGTCTTGTGTGTATCACGTATGAAAGGTGTGTGAATGGCCTGTAAAGCGGTTGGGGCCTTGACGTGGCTTTACAGCTCACGAGCTGCGAGTCACTGGTTCAGTTTTTTGTCCTTTCAATTATTGACAGTGCATTTCATTTTTGTGAAATCTCTTGTTAATAAAATTGAATATACTGAACCATCACTTCCCCTCGTGCCAAATCCAACCAGTATGTGTGTGTGCTTGAGGAATAGATGGCTGTGCAGTAATCTTTGTCTTTTTAGTCTGTCTGCCAAGGTGTACATTCCGTCTAAGAAGAACCTACCAACTGTAGATATTGTCGTAAACGAAACACCCATGGGAGTACATGGTGATATCTCTCTTGTGGATCCCAACAAGTTATGGTACCCACAATGTCCTGCAAACCTCAAAATGTCTGTCACATTTTCCTTGCAATATTGTGCCAAAATTTTCACGCTGCAGAAATAAACAACACATTATCTCAAAATGACCTGGTTTTGCAAGGGGGTCACCTGGGTTTTGGCCCGGGCTCGGTGGCCACCTAGGGAAACCAACCAAACCCACACATATCTGAAAAGTAGACACCCGGGGATTCCAGGGAGGTATGGCTTGCATGGATCCCCCAACGTTTTCTTACCCAGAATCCCCTGCAAACCTGACATTTTGCTGAAAAATCACTTTTTTCACACATTTTTGTGTGGTAAAGTTGTGGCATCACGGGGCTGACACAAATTTCCTACCACCCAGCGTCCCCCAGGTCTCCCGATAAAAATGGTGCCTCACTCGGGTGGGAGGCCCAAGTACCCGCGACAGGCAAGGGCGCACAACGTATTGAGGCGACCTCAAAATGGCCTATCACAAAACGACCTGGTTTTGCAAGGGGGTCCCATGACGTTTTGGCCCGGGGCTCGGCGGCCACCTAGGGAAACCTACCAAACCCACTCATTTCTGAAAAGTAGACACCCGGGGATTCCAGGGAGGTATGGCTTGCGTTGATCCCCCAACGTTTTCTTACCCAGAATCCCCTGCAAACCTGACATTTTGCTGAAAAATCCCTTTTTCACACATTTTTGTGTGGTAAAGTTTTGGCATCACCGGGCTGACACAAATTTCCTACCACCCAGCGTTCCCCAGGTCTCCCGATAAAAATGGTGCCTCACTCGGGTGGGAGGCCCAAGTACCGCGACAGGCAAGGGCCCACAACGTATTGAGGCGACCTCAAAATGGCCTATCACAAAACGACCTGGTTTTGCAAGGGGTCCCATGACGTTTGGCCCGGGGCTCGGCGGCCACCTAGGGAAACCTACCAAATCCACACATTTCTGAAAAGTAGACACCCGGGATTCCAGGGAGGTATGGCTTGCATGGATCCCCCAACGTTTTCTTACCCAGAATCCCCTGCAAACCTGACATTTTGCTGAAAAAATCCCTTTTTCACACATTTTGTGTGGTAAAGTTGTGGCATCACCTTGCTGACACAAATTTCCTACCACCCAGCGTTTCCCCAGGTCTCCCGATAAAAATGGTGCCTCACTCGGGTGGGAGGCCCAAGTACCCGTGACAGGCAAGGGCCCACAACGTATTGAGGCGACCTCAAAATGGCCTATCACAAATTGACCTGGTTTTGCAAGGGGGGTCCCATGAGGTTTTGGCCCGGGGAATCGGCGGCCACCTAGGGAAACCTACCAAACCCACACATTTCTGAAAAGTAGACACCTGGGATTCCAGGGAGGTATGGCTTGCGTGGATCCCCCAACGTTTTCTTACCCAGAATCCCTGCAAACCTGACATTTTGCTGAAAAATCCCTTTTTCACACATTTTGTGTGGTAAGTTGTGGCATCACCGGGCTGACACAAATTTCCTACCACCCAGCGTTCCCCAGGTCTCCCGATAAAAATGGTGCCTCACTCGGGTGGGAGGCCCAAGTACCCGTGACAGGCAAGGGCCCACAACGTATTAAGGCAACCTCTAAATGGCCTACCACAAAACGACCTGGTTTTGCAAGGGGGTTCCCATGACGTTTTGGCCCGGGCTCGCGGCCACCTAGGAAACCTACCAAACCCACACATTTCTGTAAAGTAGACACCCGGGAATTCCAGGGAGGTATGGCTTGCGTGGATCCCCAACGTTTCTTACCCAGAATCCCTGCAAACCTGACATTTTGCTGAAAAATCCCTTTTTCACACATTTTGTGTGGTAAAGTTGTGGCATCACCGGGCTGACACAAATTTCCTACCACCCAGCGTTCCCCCAGGTCTCCCGATAAAAATGGTGCCTCACTCGGGTGGGAGGCCCAAGTACCAGCGACAGGCAAGGGCCCACAACATTTTGTGATAGGCAATTTTAATGTCGCCTCAATCCGTTGTGGGCCCTTGCCTGCCGCGGGTACTTGGGCCTCCCAAAATGTGTGAAAAAGGGATTTTTTCAGCAAAGTGTCAGGTTTGCAGGGGATTCTGGGTAAGAAAACATTTGGGGATCCTCGCAAGCCATACCTCCCTGGAATCCCCGGGTGTCTACTTTTCAGAAATGTGTGGGTTTGGTAGGTTTCCTAGGTGGCCGCGAGCCCCGGCTAAAACGTCATGGGACCCCCCTTGCAAAACCAGATCGTTTTGTGATAGGCCATTTTGAGGTCGCCTCCATACGTTGTGGGCCCTTGCCTGTCGCGGGTACTTGGCCCTCCCACCCGAGTGAGGCACCATTTTTATCGGGAGACCTGGGGGGATGCTGGGTGGTAGGAAATTTGTGTCACCCCGGTGATGTCACAACTTTACAACACAAAAATGTGTGAAAAAAGGGATTTTTGCAGCAAAATGTCAGGTTTGCAGGGGATTCTGGGTAAGAAAACGTTGGGGGATCCACGCAAGTCATACCTCCCTGGAATCCCCTGGGTGTCTACTTTTCAGAAATGTGTGGGTTTGGTAGGTTTCCTAGGTGGCCGCGAGCCTGGGCCAAAACGTCATGGGACCCCCTTGCAAAACCAGGTCGTTTTGTGATAGGCCATTTTGAGGTCGCCTCAATAAGTTGTGGGCCCTTGCCTGTCGCGGGTACTTGGGCCTCCCACCCGAGTGAGGCACCATTTTATCGGGAGACCTGGGGGTACGCTGGGTGGTAGGAAATTTGTGTCAGCCCGGTGATGCCACAACTTTACCACACAAAAATGTGTGAAAACGGATTTTTTCAGCAAAGTGTCAGGTTTGCAGGGATTCTGGGTAAGAAAATGTTGGGGGATCCATGCAAGCCATACCTCCCTGGAATCCCCCAGGTGTCTACTTTTCAGAAATGTGTGGGTTTGATAGGTTTTCCTAGGTGGCCGCCGAGCCCCGGGCCAAAACGTCATGGGACCCCCCTTGCAAAACCAGGTCATTTTGTGATAGGCCATTTTGAGGTTGCCTCAATAAGTTGTGGGCCCTTGCCTGTCGCCGGTACTTGGGCCTCCCACCCGAGTGAGGCCCCATTTTTATCGGGAGACCTGGGGGGACGCTGGGTGGTAGGAAATTTGTGTCAACCCGGTGATACCACAACTTTACCACACAAAAATGTGTGAAAAAAGGGATTTTTTTCAGCAAAGTGTCAAGTTTGCAGGGGATTCTGGGTAAGAAAACGTTGGGGGATCCACGCAAGCCATACCTCCCTGGAATCCCCGGGTGTCTACTTTTCAGAAAAGTGTGGGTTTGGTAGGTTTCCCTAGGTGCCGGCAGAGCTAGGGTTCAAAAACTACAGCTAGGCACTCTGCAAAAAAAGGGTCATTTTTCACTGTGAAAATGTGGTGCGTCCATGTTGCGTTTTGCGCTGCTTCCTGTCGCGGGCACTAGGCCTACCCACACAAGTGAGGTACCATTGTTTTTGGAAGACCTTGGGGAACGCGGGGCAGGTGGAATTTTGTGGATCCACGCAGATTCCAGAACTTTCTACCACACAAAAGTGAGGAAAATTTGTTTTTTTTGCCAATTTTTTAGGTTTGCAAGGGATTCTGGGTAACAGAACCTGGTGAGAGCCAGTCAAGTCACCCCATCCTGGATTCCCCTGGGTGTCTACTTTTCAAAAATGTATAGGTTTGCTAGGTTTCCCAAAGTGCCGGCAGAGCTAGGGTTCAAAAACTACAGCTAGGCACTTTGCAAAAAAGGGTCATTTTTCACTGTGAAAATGTGGTGCGTCCACGTTGCGTTTTGCGCTGCTTCCTGTCGCGGGCACTAGGCCTACCCACACAAGTGAGGTACCATTTTTTTGTTAGACCTTGGGGAACGCGGGGTGGGTGGAATTTTGTGGATCCACGCAGATTCCAGAACTTTCTACCACAGAAAAGTGAGGAAAATGTGTTTTTTTGCCAATGTTTTAGGTTTGCAAGGGATTCTGGGTAACAGAACCTGGTGAGAGCCAGTCAAGTCACCCCATCCTGGATTCCCTGGGTGTCTACTTTTCAAAAATGTATAGGTTTGCTAGGTTTCCCAAAGTGTCGGCAGAGCTAGGGTTCAAAAACTACAGCTAGGCACTTTGCAAAAAAGGGTCATTTTTCACTGTGAAAATGTGGTGCGTCCACGTTGCGTTTTGCGCTGCTTCCTGTCGTGGGCACTAGGCCTACCCATACAAGTGAGGTACCATTTTTTTGGGAAGACCTTGGGGAACGCGGGGTGGGTGGAATTTTGTGGATCCACGCAGATTCCAGAACTTTCCACCACAGAAAAGTGAGGAAAATGTGGTTTTTTTGCCAATTTTTCAGGTTTGCAAGGAATTCTGGGTAACAGAACCTGGTGAGAGCCAGTCAAGTCACCCCATCCTGAATTCCCTGGGTGTCTAGTTTTCAAAAATGTATAGGTTTGCTAGGTTTCCTAAGTGCTCGCAGAGCTAGGGTTCAAAAACTACAGCTAGGCACTTTGCAAAAAAGGGTAATTTTTCATTGTGAAAATGTGGTACATCCACGTTGCATTTTGAGCCATTTCCTGTTGTGGGCACAAGGCCTACCCACACAAGTGAGGTACCATTTTTATCGGGAGACTTAGGGTAACACAGAATTGTAGAGCAACTGTTATTACCTATTGACTTTCGATGCATTTCTGCCTTCCAAATGAAAGACAATGTGTAAAAATAAGTCATTTTGAAAAATGACCTATAATTCTCATGCTAGTATGGGTACTCCCAATTTCGGAAATGTGCAAATATCTACTGTTTCTAAAATCTACATTTTGTTCCCATTTCAGAAATACATAGGTGTCTTTCATAACAATTTTTCCATGTATACATTTTCCCAAAATAATTGCTATATACCCGGTACATAATAAAAACCATTGCAAGATGCTGCTCAGTTATTGGCTCTGGGTTCGTCGGGTTCTTGGTGAACCTACAAGTCCTATATATCCCCACAACCAGAAAGGTCCAGCGGATATAACGGTATATTGCTTTCAAATAGCTGTCATAATTAGAAGAAGTTACAGGTGAAAACGTTGACACAAATGGCTGTTTTTTTCAACTAATTTTCAATTTTTCCTTCATTTAACTGTTAGTTTCTATAAGGAAAACTTGAAGGATCTACACAAATGACCCCTTGCTGAATTCAGAATTTTGTCTACTTTTCAGAAATGTATGGCTTTCTAGGATCTATTATTTGTTTCATACCCATTTCTACCATTAACTGGAAGGAGGTTGAAAGCACAAAAATAGCAAAAATAGGCTATGTCCCAGAAAAATGCCAAAACTGTGTAAAAAAGTTGGTTTTCTGACAAAAGTCTGCTTGTCCCTGAAAGCTGGGAAGATGGTGATTTCAGCACCACAACCCTTTTTGATGCCATTTGCAGGGAAAAACAAGACGCTTTCATCTGTAGCCCTTTTTTCGCATTTTTCCCCAAAAAACAAACTTTTGCTGTATTTTGGCTAATTTCTGGGTCCCCTCCAGGGGAATCCACAAACCCTGGGTACCTTTACAATCCCCATGATGTTAGAAAAAGGACGCAAATTTGGCGTGGATACCTTATGTGGTCAAAAAGTTACAGGGGCCTAAGCGCGCACTACCCCAAATAGCCAAAAAAAGGCTTAGCACGGGGGGGGAAAGGCCTAGCAGCGAAGGGGTTAATATATTTGTAGGTATTTGTCATATGTATTCAACATTATAATATGTTTTTATTTTTTTATTTGTAATATTAAATATATTTGTATTTTCATTTTTAATATATTTATATTTTTTTATTTATTTTGTTTTTTAAATATTATTTTGTTAATATTTTGTTTGTTTTTAATTTTGAACTGACTGGAGTGGGAATATTAATTGTTACCCCTTTGCTATCCAACACTTAACCTACTGCTGCACTCACTGGAGTGGGAATAGTAATTTTACCCCTCCGCTATCCAACACTTTCCCTACTGTTGCACTGACTGGAGTGGGATTAGTAAATTTTATCCCTCCAGTAGTAGTGGTGAAAATTTAACTTTAAAGATTTTTCAATAGTTTAATGTTTTAATTTATAATAGAATGTTTTTTTATTAGATTTTATGTTATTGATATATATATATATTTGTAAATTTTATAAAATTTTAAAATTATAAAATAAATTCAAATTAATAGTTTATTCATTGTTTTAAAGTAAATATATATGTATATATATATATAGAATGTATGTGTGTTTAACTTTTTTAATTAAGTTTATTTGTTATGTTTGTTAAAATGTATATGAAATCTAATTTATTGTTTTATTATTTAATATATTTAATATTTATTATTTCATTTTATATATATATAAAAATCGATATTTTGTACAACTATATTTTTGACATCAATGTTTTTTTTCCTCGAGATTTTTGTACTTACCTGTTTAAGTATAAGGAGTTGGCATTTTTGCATTCTATATTTTTACCTCGATATTTTTTTCATCTATGTTTTTGTAGTCGATATTCTGTCAGTGAACTTCGGGATACACTGGAACAGTCACAGAGAAATCCTGAACAGGAAAAGGAACAAAGTGGTGAAGATGCCACAGCAAGGGGCGAAGATGCAACCTGGCCCATGGAACAGTGAACACTGATGTAGCCATGTGACCCTGCACCTCCAACCACTGAAGCAGGGGCGCTGAAGTCCAAGACAACAGCCTCCCCAACAAAGACTGCAGATGCAGGATCCGGGAAGGAGGCAGGAACACCTTGCCCAGAACAGAATCGAAGTCCACTCCTATAAAGGACCTCTGGGTGGCAGGAAGAAGATGGCACTTCGGAAAGTTCAGGAGAAAGCCGTGGCTTTCTAGCGTACGAACGGTCAAATCTGGATGCTGAGACATCACTAGGGCAGAAGGGGCCTGCAGAAGCCAGTCATCCAAGAAGGGAAACACAGACACTCCCATGAGGTGAAGATGGGCCACAAGAGGAGCCACCACCTCAGTGAAGACCCTGGGAGATGAACGCAGGCCAAAAGGGAGGACACAAAACTGTCAATGACGGCCCTTCAGGTAAAACCTCAGAAACCGCTGGAACTCCAGGGCCACAGGAACATGCAGGTACGCATCCTGAAGATCCAAGGTAGACACCAGCCTGCCTGAATCAACGGGATCACTGTAATGATGGAAGACTTCAGGTTACTTGATGAATAAGTTTATTCAGGAACGGAACAGGTGAGAGCCAGGCAGCACGGCTTCCAGTCCACGGAGCAAGCAGCAACTGACTCCTGGACTGGAATGGCGTGTAAGAATGCAACAAGCATTCCATGCCTCGCTCTTAGAACACAAAGTACATAAAGTACATAATAGTAAAACATAACACATCCCCCCCTTTACACAAAGATGAAACAATTCCAGATAAATAAAATAAATAAATAACAAATAAGAAACTACAACCACATAACAAACTCCTTATGCCACCCTGGAAGAGCTCTCTTCCTGGTACCACTAACACTGACACCCTCTGTAGCTGAAGGCACCTCATTCATTCCAGATACAGCCCCGTCTAAAACATCCGCAGGTCCCAACGGCACTTCCATAGCCACATCACCCTTCTCAATAGCACTGTCCACCACTTCCCTTTCCAAACCCACATCAGAAAATACTCCGGGTCGCATGGTTTCGGTGTCTAGGAAATCTTCCATCCATTCAGTGTCATTTACACCGTCAGTACATCTCAACCCTTCTTGTAAAACATTCCAATTTTTCCCAGAGCACAAAGCAATACTTTTTAAATTCCACACTCTACCATCATCCAAACGCACTGCATTGCACAAAAGCTCCACAACCTCTTGTGGTGGTCCAAATTGATTTTCACCCTTAGAAATTTTACCAGGTCTCTTCACCCGAACCAAATCACCAACCTTGAGTTGCACTTCTTTCACACCATGAGTTTTGTCATAATAGGATTTACTCTTATCATGCACTTGAACCAATCTGTCTCTGACTTCCGTTGCTGACCATTGTTGCAGCGTGCCATCAAAAAGCCAGGCAGGAGAAAATTTACACCTGGGTCTCCTGCCTCTCATGATAACGAAAGGGGACAAACCAGTGGCATCATGTGTGGTGATTCTATAAGCCCAAACAGCCTTCTGCAATTCAAGTTTCCAATCCTTTTTCTTGTTTATGGCAGCTTGAATGACTCTGATGGAGCAGGATAAATGAAAAATTTTAACCTCCTAATCATTTTCGTAAAATAATTAATAAACATGTTCGTTTAAGTAAATAACCAACAATGTATGTTACATGTGAAGGGTAAAGGTAACACGCTATTTTGTGTGCAAATTAATCTACTTATAATTGTTGACGTGTCTAATATAAATGTAATATTTGCGTACTAATAAAATAATGAAGTGCATGATTTTGTGCTTTAAAAATAAAACATGTGGTGGCAAAATAAAGCGATGGTAAGTAAGTGACGGCTTTATATGTTGCTTTTTGCTAGGTAATACCTAATTGGGGTACGTAGAAAGACGGGAGGGAAACGAAAGGGTTTATATTCTTTATTTTAACAATATTTTGTTTATCTTTGAAAATAGTGCGCTTAGGCCTGTTGAGCAGCGATATAAAATGGCCGCCATGAGCTAGAGTACGCATGTGCGAGAAGCCGTGTGGAAAAGGAGAAAGGCCGTGAACAAGAATGATCACGTGTTCGTGCTGAGAGCCTAGGATGGAAGTATGGTCAAGGCTATTGTGACCTTACTGAGCAAATGTGTGCCAAGATGATCAGCAAGAAGCGTGAGAAGTCAAAATGAATAAATGGACAAACGGAACTGTTGAACCTAAAAAGTATCAGAAAATGATACAAATTGGGCTGATCGAAACTGATGAGTAATGTCATGAACTGTGGGAAACGATGCAAGCATGGACATTCCACAAAGAACTGGTTAAGACAAGGAAGTTTGATAAAAATGTATATGGACTTGAATGGACCAATGAGAGAGAATCACGCCATAAAGAGGCAACATTTTATTTAGTAAGCGAGAATTAGGGTATAAGAAGACCTACTCCGGGAGGGGTTGGTTGTTATTAGTATTATTTTATTGATGATGATGAGCGAGCGTACTGTTAGGAGAAGGGAGAGCTGAGATTGCTGATAGATGAGTTGCGGGTGCGGAGTTGCTGTTGCGGATGATCGAAGCTGCTGCTGCTATTTTCATTAAGTATAAGATGCTGCTTTTGGAGAACCTTTTTACTCCTGATAGATTCTTCATTTAGAGCTATTAGATTTTCCAAAGACAGATAGATAGATCTTTTTGGAGTTCTTGCTGTGACAAACTTTATTTTTCCATCTAATAGGTATGCATTGTAATTTCAATTTATTCTTATAATGATGATAAATGTAATAATCTGAGTGATAAACTTAAAACTTATGTATTGTTTCTAAAACTTTATATAAACTTTATTGTCTTTAAACAAATGACTCCGTGATTCTTTAGCTCAATAATTAAGGTAAAATGTTAAAGAGTTTATTGTGATTGAGCTGGTCTTAATCACCATCAACTGATTCCTACTAGTTGGTCCATCGACCAATGAGCGGAATACCTTAAAAGCAATGAGAACATTATGTCGTATTAAAAAGAGGTAACCCGTCTCCTTCCAGCGAATCGTTTTACTGTTTTTTCTCCTAGGTTAAGGACGGAGGTAATCCAGGGAATAAATGAGTAAGTGAATGTATATGCGGTGTTAATGGGCCCCACCGTCATATGGATATAGTCTGTGTATTGGAGAGATAGTTGTACCTGGATGACCGAGTCATATAGGAGAAGAATTTTTATTGTTAGCGCTGGATCAGATTTCTTGGTAGCAGAGTTATGGTTACTATAGATTAGTTTGGTGATTATTGATTATTGATAAATTCATGTCTAACACTTTATGTTGAGTCGCGTTATGTTATATGTAAGTTTTCACGCTTCCGGGAAGTAGGAAGTGGAACACGTGTGGCAAGAGAAGTCACATGGAATAGTGCATTGTCTGAGTTCATATTGGTGATAACACAGGTTGTGTTATGATAGGGACATTTTCCGCATAAAAGGTGTATAAGTGAAATAGTGACCGGTTTTCTTGTGAAACTCTGGCCTTAATTCTCAGGAGCAGTTTAGTCTCCACATGTGTTTTATCCCCAGAGAAAAGGGTTTACCGCTTGCTTGAAAGAAGGGTAAGGTAGAGGGAAGTGCTACTTTATCGGCGAAACCGGAAAATTCTGTGGTAGGGTAGAGGTAAGCGCTGCCTACTGGAAAATACAGAATTTTTGTGTAAATGGACAAAGCTATCTCTTTGGTTTAGCGAATCAGACAATGGAAATGTGTTTTAAATGTTGTAACTAACGAAGAATTGTTAAAAAAGAAATTGCCGATAAATTTTGTAAAGGAAGGGTCAAGAGCAGAACTGACGTGAGACAAAAGCCGCGCTGGGATTGGACAGTGCGCTAGTCATACAGAGACAGGAGCAGAACTGACATAGACAAAAGCCGCGCTGGGATTGGACAGTGCGCTGTAGATAGAAACCGCTCTAATTGGAGTTTTGGTGTGAGTCGCGCTAGTATTGGTCGAATAGACTAGTGACGTGGAAGTTTGTGATTGGAGTGTTAGTGTGAGTCGCGATAGTATTGGTTGGAATAACGCATAGAGAACAGTGTTGAATTGCGGATCGTTTGAGGAGAGAAAGCGATTGTGAATCATGTCTTATTATGAGTATGGTAGAGAGAAAACGTCATGGATGTCGAAAGTTAAGAACTTTTTAAGAAAGACAAAAGGTAGTGACTAGAGAGGGACAAGTAATTCCTCGGCCGAAATCACCAGCTTCGCACATGATGCTGAAATATGGATATCATACATGCATATGGTTAGAGAATTGGACAAAATATACCAAGAATGATGGAGCATTGGCTTTCCCTGAGAATGGTTCATTTAGTGTAGCTGTACTACGGAATTTGAGAGAGAAGATGGCAATGTTAGAACCTAGACCTAGACCGACACAGTTTGAAGCTTTAAGTGAATGGGAAGATGAGATTTATGAACGAGAGAGTTTCAGAGGATTAAAGAATCATGAGTTTGTGCCTGGAAGGTTATGGGGAGTAAATCATGAGGACAGAATAAAGCGTTGGAGATGTGCTAATATGACAGGAGGTTTGTTTCCAGCTTTTACAGTTGAGGAAGAAGCAAAGAAAAAGTGTACAGAGAAAAAGAAACATGTGGTTATGGAAAAGTATGGGTATGGTGGTAGTGAAACGGAAGATGAATTGCTGGAAGATATTTTAAACAGAAACCCACCTCCATACCAACAGACTTCTGCGGTGGTGACACCTAATGCACCGCCAATGGAAACTGGGAGGAATAAAATCCCCGAACGAAGATGTGAGATAAATAGGTCACAAGATCAATTAAAAACTTCACAAAATGAAGAGATAGAAAGTGACAATGCAACTGAATTAGCAAAAACCACAAGAGAATTTACTGAGAAAATAAGAGAATTGACAAAGAATATGGGGGCATATTATCAAGCGGCAGCGATAATTATCGCTGGCCGCTGTTAGCGTGAGGAATCCTATCGCCGGCTATCGCTGGAAATTATCGCCATGCTAGCGCTGTATTAACAACGCTTAGCGCAAAGGCGATAACTTTCCAGTGATAGCGATGTTTTACATGGAACATCGCTGGTTTTCCAGCGATGTCCCATGGAAAACGGCGATATACTTGGTGATAGGGCCTGTGGTCTTAGCCACACAATCCACCCCCCATGTTAGGTATGCCTTAGTCAGGAATTTAGCAGACGTTAAATTCCTGCGTTAAGGCATACTTAACGCAATTTAAAATATCGCTAACCCACGTTGCTAATATGGCGATACCTGGGTTAGCGATATTTCCCCTGTTGTTTTCACAGGCACGCCCCCTTTGATACCTAGGTCTGCCTCTAAGTCAAAAATTACCTCACTGCAGGAAGAGTCAAACACATTATTACAAAAAATAATTAAAACCAAATCAGACCCACCTGTAAAGGACAACCGCACAAGATGATAGTAGGGTGAGGCTGTAAAAAACGTCCTAATAACCACAGGCAACAAGTTAGAAATTAAAATGTGGAGGCCGCCCTTAGGGCGACTTCTGACAATGATGGGATAGCAGGTGTAAAAATGGAGGAGAACCCCTCCACATATGAGGGTTCTACATTCCAGGTTTGCTGGAAGCAGATCAGATGAGAAATGGAAGTGATATAAACCCAATCTGGAGCATTTCATTTGCTTTTAAGCCCAAAAATATTCCATGAGGTAAACAAATGAGTTCCTTTGTATCCCACTGGTGTTAGGGGAGAAAATTAAGCAGGTGGACTAGGGGCTCTTGATACAGCTGGCCTACCTAACACTGGAGAATAATTGAAAGCAGGGGCTGCAGACCCAACTGGGAGCCCAAAGTTGGGACCTAAGGGATGTATAGGATCACTGACATAATATCGACTACAAAAATATCGAATACACAAAATATCGGCGTCTAAATATCGACTACAATAATATCTACTACCTATACTTATTTATAAAATTACAAAAATATCGAGTACACAATATCGTAAATAAAAAATATCATTTACCACAATATCGAAATGCTAAATATCGTTACATTAAATATCGTTTAAATTTTTATAACATACAACATTACAAATATATCGAATACCAAAATATAGACACCAATAATATCGACTTTTTAAAAATATCGACTATATAAAAACTGCTCAATTAAATATATCTTTAGCACCAAATATAAATTCACATTATAAAACAATATAAAATACTTAAACAACATAATAAAATAATTTGCAAACACATCAATATATAAAACAATATATTTTGGCTAAAGAAACATATTACAATAATTAAATATAAACTTTAAATATATAATATTTGCATTATTTCACATTAAAAATAACATTTAAATTATTTACAAAAAGTAAAAATATAAAATATTTACTTTCTACTAACAGTTTCTTAATTAGCGTTTCCCTTATATGGAAAGAAAGTGCCAAAACAATAAAAACAATTAACTTCAACCAATAAAACGCTTACATTTCAAAATACACCAATAACATAAAGCAACCAATTAA
The DNA here is from genome assembly GCA_963921515.1 of Calotriton arnoldi. Classification (NCBI taxonomy): domain Eukaryota; kingdom Metazoa; phylum Chordata; class Amphibia; order Caudata; family Salamandridae; genus Calotriton; species Calotriton arnoldi. The sequence goes on from CAWUFW010012293.1 coordinate 195,088, forward strand.
ATAAACACTATATAAACATCAAAAACATACATCTCTTTTACACTTAAAAACTACAACAAAGAAGAAGGTGAAACTGTGCCCAACTGTTTCCTGAAAGAAAACTTTCATTACTAAAAAAAAAAATTAAAACTGCACTAAGTAAGTAAAACTGTTTTTAAAATATTACAATACTACTAACCTGCAACAAAAATTATTTCTAAAACCTAATTAACTATTCTTTCATTCCTTACTTTTATATCACCTCTACAGATATCCTACAAAGCCAGACAATTATTTCAAAAATACTCACCAATAAAAAAACAATAAATGTAAGTATATTCTATTTTTGCCAAACCGACCTAAAAATATTTTCAAAACGTTATTCACTAATATATATTTTCTTTTTATCTATCTCCTCTACAGCCAACAGCAAAAGCTTCCAAAATAATTCTACAACTACTAACAAAATAAAGACAACTAAAAAGTAAGTATATCATTTTCCATTATTAAACAACGTTAAATACCCACCCAAATAACCCTTTACCCCTAAAATGCCTATCATCTACAAACAATAGAATCAAATTATTAATATGTTTTTCCTCTTCTCAACAGAAATTACATCAAGTAAATAGAAAAGAAAGCTTGAAATTATTTCCTAACCAATTTCATTTACATCAAACTAAACATTGTAAGTATATTCACTGACATGTAACAGTATTTAATAAACATGTTGTATTTATTATATTAAAATATTTTCTTTTTGAATTTTCCCTAGCATAAAACAAAACAACATGACTGAAGGTGCAGAATTTGTAATGTCACAAAAAAATAAAATGCTGTTATGTTATATGGGGTATGTGTATACACAGGAGAAACAAATAGGCCTTAAAGTATTTTGGAAGTGTAGCAAATACTACTCTAACAAATGCTATGGAAGAGCTACTACTCAGGAAACTACTGTTATTTCTGTAAAAGAACATAATCACCCCCAAACATAACAGAGATTGAGGTTAGAGATGCTCTTGAAAGTATAAAAGAAGCAAGCACTAGTACTGAAAAAGCAACTACCCAAATACTAAAAGAGCAACTATTAAAATTACCTCAACATGCATCAGGACAATTACCGTCCATAGCTTCTTTAAAAAGAACAATTGCCAGACAAAAAAGCTACCACAACTACTATACCTGCCCCTAAAACATTTGCAGAAGTAGTTATTCCACCAGAATTAAGCATTACTCACAGTAAAGAACCATTTATTTTTTTTGATAACAAATGCCCAGAAAAAAGGATAATTATGTTTGCTACCGCAAACAATTTACTTAAATTACAGAAATGTGACACCTGGATGATGGATGGAACTTTCAAAGTCTGTCCAAAACCATTTTACCAGCTGTACACAATACATGGATTATACCAACACTCAAATATTCCATTCATCTACGCACTACTACCAAATAAACAGCAAACTACCTACATTGATATACTCACTCAAATAAAAGAAGAAAGCAATAATTATTTTCCTTCAAAAATAATTATTGACTTTGAAAATAGCCATGATAAATGCTATACTAAAAAATTATCCACACACAGCAATTCAGGGTTGCTATTATCATTTTAATCAGAGTCTCTGGAGACATCTACAAAAATCAACCCTAAGGGGTCGATTCCGATTCGGGCCGGAAAAGCACCGACCGACTCGGATCCGGAAAAATACCGACCGACACGTACCCGTGGCGCCCGACACGCCAAGTACGATGCAAGGCGCGAAAAATCCGACCGACACGTAACGAAACCAAGTCGACCGACCGAGCCGCACGGAAAACAGCAATCCGGCCGGAAAAACACGCGAATCCAACCGACCGACACGCACCCGGAACAAATCCGACCGAAACGTACACGCGAACTCCAAACCGCTAAGTACGATGCAAGGCGCGAAAACCACGAGCGAGTCGGACGGAGGACAAGCCGTACGACCGACACGCATACAAAACCGAGCCGAAGCAACACAATACACCGCGACCGACGCGTACGCAGCATAGAAAACTGCACAAACACAGCGTGAACGAAACGGAAAACACCGTACGAGACCAATGCAGGGTCCGACTCGGTCACAAGAACGTTTCCAACATACACAAACAGCACAAAGGAAAAATCACCCAAAAAAGGCCAAACATGCAATTACCAAGCCAATAAATACTGGGGGGTGGGGACAGAGAACAAGGACACACCCACAACTCCACCTATATAAAGGACACAAATCACTACCATGAGTGCCAAATGCCATTCCACTGCCAGCACCCAAGAGAAAGCAACCACACACCCACAGCTCATCCCTCACACAAGCCACACACCATCAGCACACCAACAAATACCTACCTCACATACACCCAGCAAAACACACACTCACACACCCTCACCTGCACACCAACACACACATCACCCACCATCACCACCCATCACCATGCCCCCCAAGAAGAATCCCAAGTTCCTAGATAGTGAATTGGAAGTCATGGTAGACGAGATCCTCAGGGTAGAGCCACAGCTGTTTGGCACTCTGGTCCAACAGACCCCCATGTCGCAGAAAACCAAGATGTGGGAGAGGATCATCAACAGGGTGAACGCCCAATCACCATGTCGGCGCACAAAGACGGACATCCAGAACAGGTTGTATGACGTGCGCAGGAGGGTACGGGACATGCTGAAGAAAGACTACATCAACAGCCAACACACCGGCAGTGGCCCTCCTGCCAAGCCAATATATCTCAGGCCCTGGGAGGAGAAGGTGCGGGCCATCCTTCCGCCAGTGAGCGTATATGGACTAGAGGACATCCCAGAGCCTGGTGAGTACACAACAAATGTACACAATAAACTGCCACAAAACACACACATCACTGTCAAGGGGAGAGTCAAACCATGCACTCATAGCAATTACACAGCAACTAGAACAGAATCATCCCAAAATGTGTATGTCAGTCAGATAAACACAACACATGCCATCAAAAAAGTCACATCCAACTGTGCCAACACATGTACAAACACAACCACAACTACAGCTAGGCAGTGGCACAAATAGAACTAACAAACACATCCACACATGTAGCCACCACAACAACACCAACACACAGTGAAGACCACTCAAAGGAAGGAATTCTGTGTATGCTGGCCAAGTCAGTGTAGCCAATAGCATCATGGGAGTCGCAGTCACACATATTGCCCGCCCCAAAACTGTCCCATCAACACCACCATGAACCATGCGCACATCACAGGGAGTGGAGAAGGACTCACAAGATGGCTGACACTGGCTACTGCTGTGGGGAGCACAAGGCCCTGCTGCCAACTGTGCACCAACAAACAGCAGGACACCACTGACTGACATCCTGAGAGACAACTTCCACTCCCTGCATTGCAAGCACATTCCATGGTGGGATATCTGGCTGGCTGGGTGGGAAGGGGGACTTGCAGCACTGACTATAGTCACCAGCACCTCCCCTCACACCCCCCAACACAAACTCCACAGTACCCACCTGGTAGAATGCAATGCCCTCCATCCTAACACAAGATCCCACAAAGCACCACCACCCTGGGTTATGTTGTGTGAAGCACAGGGACACTCTTGGGACTCTTAGCCAAACAACTGCCAGGACAACACTCCCAGCCATCCTGTCAGCACAGCCAGCCCAACCCACAGGGAAGCAGAGTCAAAAGGAAGGAAGCATGGGCATGCTGGGAAGGGGGTGGAGGCAATAGCATGATGGGAGTCGTAGTCACAGACATTGCTCAGCTTCACAACTGGCCCATCAACACCACCCTGAACCATGCTCACATCACAGGGAGTGGAGAAGGACTCACAAGATGGCTGACACTGGCTACTGCTGTGGGGAGCACAAGGCCCTGCTGCCAACTGTGCACCAACAAACAGCAGGACACCACTGACTGACATCCTGAGAGACAACTTCCACTCCCTGCAATGCAAGCACGTTCCATGGTGGGATATCTGGCTGGCTGGGTGGGAAGGGGGACTTGCAGCACTGACTATAGTTACCAGCACCTCCCCTCACACCCCCCAACACAAACTCCACAGTACCCACCTGGTAGAATGCAATGCCCTCCATCCTAACACAAGATCCCACAAAGCACCACCACCCTGGGTTATGTTGTGTGAAGCACAGGGACACTCTTGGGACTCTTAGCCAAACAACTGCCAGGACAACACTCCCAGCCATCCTGTCAGCACAGCCAGCCCAACCCACAGGGAAGCAGAGTCAAAAGGAAGGAAGCATGGGCATGCTGGGAAGGGGGTGGAGGCAATAGCATGATGGGAGTCGTAGTCACAGACATTGCTCAGCCTCACAACTGGCCCATCAACACCACCCTGAACCATGCTCACATCACAGGGAGTGGAGAAGGACTCACAAGATGGCTGACACTGGCTACTGCTGTGGGGAGCACAAGGCCCTGCTGCCAACTGTGCACCAACAAACAGCAGGACACCACTGACTGACATCCTGAGAGACAACTTCCACTCCCTGCAATGCAAGCACGTTCCATGGTGGGATATCTGGCTGGCTGGGTGGGAAGGGGGACTTGCAGCACTGACTATAGTTACCAGCACCTCCCCTCACACCCCCCAACACAAACTCCACAGTACCCACCTGGTAGAATGCAATGCCCTCCATCCTAACACAAGATCCCACAAAGCACCACCACCCTGGGTTATGTTGTGTGAAGCACAGGGACACTCTTGGGACTCTTAGCCAAACAACTGCCAGGACAACACTCCCAGCCATCCTGTCAGCACAGCCAGCCCAACCCACAGGGAAGCAGAGTCAAAAGGAAGGAAGCATGGGCATGCTGGGAAGGGGGGTGGAGGCAATAGCATGATGGGAGTCGTAGTCACAGACATTGCTCAGCCTCACAACTGGCCCATCAACACCACCCTGAACCATGCTCACATCACAGGGAGTGGAGAAGGACTCACAAGATGGCTGACACTGGCTACTGCTGTGGGGAGCACAAGGCCCTGCTGCCAACTGTGCACCAACAAACAGCAGGACACCACTGACTGACATCCTGAGAGACAACTTCCACTCCCTGCAATGCAAGCACGTTCCATGGTGGGATATCTGGCTGGCTGGGTGGGAAGGGGGACTTGCAGCACTGACTATAGTCACCAGCACCTCCCCTCACACCCCCACCAACACAAACTCCACAGTACCCACCTGGTAGAATGCAATGCCCTCCATCCTGACACAAGATCCCACAAAGCACCACCACCCTGGGTTATGTTGTGTGAAGCACAGGGACACTCTTGGGACTCTTAGCCAAACAACTGCCAGGACAACACTCCCAGCCATCCTGTCAGCACAGCCAGCCCAACCCACAGGGAAGCAGAGTCAAAGGAAGGAAGCATGGGCATGCTGGGAAGGGGGTGGAGGCAATAGCATGATGGGAGTCGTAGTCACAGACATTGCTCAGCCTCACAACTGGCCCATCAACACCACCCTGAACCATGCTCACATCACAGGGAGTGGAGAAGGACTCACAAGATGGCTGACACTGGCTACTGCTGTGGGGAGCACAAGGCCCTGCTGCCAACTGTGCACCAACAAACAGCAGGACACCACTGACTGACATCCTGAGAGACAACTTCCACTCCCTGCAATGCAAGCACGTTCCATGGTGGGATATCTGGCTGGCTGGGTGGGAAGGGGGACTTGCAGCACTGACTATAGTCACCAGCACCTCCCCTCACACCCCCCCAACACAAACTCCACAGTACCCACCTGGTAGAATGCAATGCCCTCCATCCTGACACAGGATCCCACAAAGCACCACCACCCTGGGTTATGTTGTGTGAAGCACAGGGACACTCTTGGGACTCTTAGCCAAACAACTGCCAGGACAACACTCCCAGCCATCCTGTCAGCACAGCCAGCCCAACCCACAGGGAAGCAGAGTCAAAAGGAAGGAAGCATGGGCATGCTGGGAAGGGGGGTGGAGGCAATAGCATGATGGGAGTCGTAGTCACAGACATTGCTCAGCCTCACAACTGGCCCATCAACACCACCCTGAACCATGCTCACATCACAGGGAGTGGAGAAGGACTCACAAGATGGCTGACACTGGCTACTGCTGTGGGGAGCACAAGGCCCTGCTGCCAACTGTGCACCAACAAACAGCAGGACACCACTGACTGACATCCTGAGAGACAACTTCCACTCCCTGCATTGCAAGCACATTCCATGGTGGGATATCTGGCTGGCTGGGTGGGAAGGGGGACTTGCAGCACTGACTATAGTCACCAGCACCTCCCCTCACACCCCCCAACACAAACTCCACAGTACCCACCTGGTAGAATGCAATGCCCTCCCTCCTAACACAAGATCCCACAAAGCACCACCACCCTGGGTTATGTTGTGTGAAGCACAGGGACACTCTTGGGACTCTTAGCCAAACAACTGCCAGGACAACACTCCCAGCCATCCTGTCAGCACAGCCAGCCCAACCCACAGGGAAGCAGAGTCAAAGGAAGGAAGCATGGGCATGCTGGGAAGGGGGTGGAGGCAATAGCATGATGGGAGTCGTAGTCACAGACATTGCTCAGCCTCACAACTGGCCCATCAACACCACCCTGAACCATGCTCACATCACAGGGAGTGGAGAAGGACTCACAAGATGGCTGACACTGGCTACTGCTGTGGGGAGCACAAGGCCCTGCTGCCAACTGTGCACCAACAAACAGCAGGACACCACTGACTGACATCCTGAGAGACAACTTCCACTCCCTGCAACGCAAGCACGTTCCATGGTGGGATAACTGACTGGCTGGGTGGGTGGGAAGGAGGTCTGGCTGTCAACCAAACACAAGCAATGCAGACCATGTTCACACCCCAGAAAATACATAGAAATGCCCAAATAATGCAGGACAATGTGCCACACCAATATCAACCCCTGACTGTGACGACTTAGGACAATGCAATGTACAGGCCCGCACCCAGAGGCACAGTCACAACTGTCATGTGTGTCAACCATTGATGCCTGCAGAAACATGACATACATTGTTTGTGTCTCCCAAAAACAGGTGATGATGGGGACACAGCAGCAGACGCTGAGGAGTCCCAGTCCCAGGCTCAAGAGGATGCCGAGCTCACTGGCGTCGTACAGCCTCTGTCCTCCTCGGACGATGAAGAACAACCTGGCACATCCGGTGCAAGTCAACATGCAGCACCAGCAGGACCACCAGCTGCAGCACCAGCAGGACCACCAGCTGCAGCAGCAGCAGGACCACCAGCTGCACCCCCTGCACCCACCCCTACAACGACTGTCACCACGAATACCATCCCTGCCGACATGGACAGAATAAGGAGCAACACCAGCACAGTGACCCTGGACCAACCTGGGGCCATGGACACCACCACCACCACCAACCCCCAAGGTGGACCAGGGTTATCTGTGCGTGCCACTGCACACACTGCACATGTCAGCAGGGGTGGTGGGAGGGGTGGGAGACAGAGGTCGCTGCTTGCAGACGTTGCTGGTGTGCATGACGACCCACAACTGGTACGCATAGCTGATGCGTACCAGTCCAGCACCGGAGAGCTCAGCCAGGTAGTGGGGCTCCTCAGAGACATTAAACAGCAGCAGGCTGCCCATCATGCCCGCTTGGACTCCCACATGTCCCACGTGGAGTCACACATGTCCCGTGTGGACTCACACATGTCCCGCGTGGAGTCCAAGTGGGATGCACTGCATGAGATGACGGCGGTGCACAGGGACATTTTACAATGCCTCCGCCAGATGAACAGCAACCAGTCCACACCTCCCTGTGTGCCAACAACATCTGGTGCCGAACAAACTGCAACTGCCACAGGGAGGGAGGAGGACTCTGGCGGAGAGTCCCCTGCACCGCAGCAGCCTGCACTTGAGGGCCCCCCCCAAGAAGAGGGGTCGTCCGAGGAGGGAAAAGTGAGAGGCCGATGGCCAAGCGCAACTCCCAGGAAGCCTGAACCTGTTCTGGATGTTCGCCTTTGTGCACAGACTGTTCACCCTGTTGACGGCAACACTACTCCCACACATTGCATGGGGAGTACAAGTTGGACCAATGTGTCAGACAACTGTGGCCCCGATACTGGGGATCCTGTCTACCCGGACTTTCAATTCACCTAGGAACTTGGGATTGCAAGATTCATGTACAGCACAACCCATCCTATGCACTATTAACACAAATGTATCACAATAAACACACTAATACACCATACTTGCCTCTGTCGTGATTCCAACGTGGGTGCTGTTATGGGGATGATGAACTGCAAAATTACACAGTGTATGTGAACTGCAACAGCAAGGACAACACAGGCATGTGAGTACAGGCAACGTGACACACATGAGGGAGACACACCACCAGGGCTACACGACACATACACACCTAGGCCATCTGACTCATTGCCTACACTGATGTTGCCAGGGAAGACGGTGCAATGCACAGACACCACACCCATTCCCAGTTGTAGTCAAGTAGCCCACAGGTGCAGTAAGCAAATGGCAGTCAAATGTGTGACCACAGACAACGCACATCACAAAGTGAAGCACAGGTTTATTACACAGTTGCAACATGCCGTAACCACTACAGATGCAAGGTAACCCCACCTGGTAGCGGGCACACAGTCAACAACTGTAGACGGAAGGAAGTCCATGGGTGTGGCGCACATCACCTGTAGGGACACAACAGCTACCAGCCTGGATGTGCAATCACGTCGTCGGTGGACACAGTTGACCAAACGAATCTGAAAGTACCCTGTGAAGGACAGAAATGACACACAGTCAAAAGCAATGGAGTACAGGACAGAACAGCAAAACTCATGCACAATACATGTTACAAGATACCCACCCAGAACCAAGTTAGCATGTCAACACTGTTGGGGAGTACAGCCCACCTGTAACCACACATCGCAACACACATCCAGTCAAGTAGCCCATGGACACACTCCAACAGCACCAGAGCACCACCCACACATCATGCCAACTCACATCATTGACATGACACCTCAGGATACTCACATTCAGCTAAAGAAGTTGGTGATGAGCTGTGTGCGGACATCACCATCACCATCATCATCATCATCATCATCGTCACTGGCATCGTGGTCCAGGCCAGGATCCTCCACAGGTGGCGGATGTTGGTCATTGTCATCCTGGATGAGAGGCAACTCCTTCTGCACTGCCAGGTTGTGGAGCATGCAGCAGACGATGATAATCTTGCACACTTTCGCAGGGGCATATGGGAGGGACCCTCCGGTCTTGTCCAGGCAGCGGAAGCGGCTCTTCAGGAGACCAAAGGTCCGCTCAATCACTCTCCTGGTCTGACCATGTGCCTCATTGTAGCGCATCTGGGCAGGTGTCACAGGGTTCCTGAGGGGTGTCAGCAACCACGGCATGTTGGGGTATCCCGAGTCACCTACGGCCAGACAAGTGCACATTAGCTGACTTGGAAAAGTGGGCGGAATACTACAGATCAGATCACACACAATGGCACAAAGTCAGTACACACCGACAAGCCAGGCACGCTGGTTCTGCATCTGTGCCATCATCCTGGGGATGCGACTACTCCTCATCACAAAGGCATCGTGTGCTGAACCAGGGAAACGGGCACACACGTGTGTGATGGTCATGTCTGCAAGACACACCACCAGTGCATTGACCGAGTGGTAGTGCTTGCGGTTCCTGTAGGCCTGCTCCTGGGCCTGTGGTGGTACCAAAGCCACATGTGTCCCATCAATGGAGCCAATTACATGCGGCATCCTCCCCAGGGCATAAAAGTCATTCTTCACGTCAGTGAGTCGTCGCAGTCTAGGGAAATAGATGTACCGGTTCAGGAAGAGCAACATTGCTGCCAAAACATCGCGGAGCACACGGCTGAACATGGTCTGTGACATCCCACCAGCAGTCGCCACAGTATGTTGGAAGGTACCGGTGGCAAAGAAGTGTAGGGCTGCCATCACCTTCACCTTGGGGGTCAGCGCTATAGGATACGGCCGGCCAGGCTGCAAATGTGGGGACAACTGCACTGCCAAATCCTCAATCAGCTGCCTGGTGAAGCGGTACCGTCGGATGCTGTCCCGTTCCACCATCGTTGCCAGGTCTGGGAATGGCCGATGGACAGCAGGAGCCCTGCAGTGCAGAGGAGAAGTAAGCAAGATTGTCAGTCACCCCACATATGCGGCATTGAACACACTCAAGATCCCAACATGCATCATTATGAGGCACAACTACATGAAGTGTGCAGTACCGGAAGGACATGTATGGTACATACATGGCCAACATCTGTCAACACGGTCCTACAGGTGGCATCAATTTGTCCCAGGTTGGCCCATTGGATATCATGATGCCGTGTCACAGTTCCCATCTCCTGCTGCCGTGTCACATTCACCCCCACAGTGACATGTGAGGACAGATGTGCCCCAGGCACCACAGCTCAACGACAGGTACATTCCCAGGGACCCTGTAATGCCACATGGACACTGGCATCACATGGAGTATCATGTGTACACCACAGCAAAACAAACATGACCCCCACAGGTAGTGGCCCCACTTGCCACGGCAGGACAGACATGGACGTCTGTGACACACACGCACAACATCAGAGTCCATGCACACACAACGTGGATGTGGAGACTGTCTCCCATTGTGCACATTAAAATCAGAGACATTGTAAACACTACATGCACAAAGACTGTGGAGGTCCATCACTATTGTGCCACTGGGACACCCTGGCTCAAACATACCGTCCCACATGGGACTCACGGGGTATGTGACATGACATACACAAACACCACTGTGAAATGTGACCATGGCACATGCACAGATATGAACAGTTGCACATCACAGTGGTCACGTACACGTAACACCCAGGATCCTGTCCCCATGAACACGTGCACAGCCTGGGGGTGGCTGCCCACAGGTGACACCCACAGGACAACATGTACACCAACATACACACAATAGGAAATGCAGCCTTACATGCCTTATGATAAGGTTTGGACAGGCTGTCGTGATGTAGGTGTGCCCCTCACTCCCTGGGAGCTATCTGTGGCTGGCATATGTCCATCTGAGACAGGCATGCTGACATATGCCAGTCACATGTACAATGATGCGTTGTACTGCAATGGACCGATCAGTGCCTCCGGCCGGCCCATTGCTTTCAATGTGTGGGGTATGCGTTGTACCCCTGTGCGCGTTGAACTGCAATGGACCGATCGGTGCCTCCGGCCGGCCCATTGCCTTCAATGTGTGCAAGTACGCGTTGTACCCCTGTGCGCGTTGAACTGCAATGGACCAATCGGTGCCTCCGGCCGGCCCATTGCTTTCAATGTGTGCGGGTACGCGTTGTACCCCTGTGCGCGTTGAACTGCAATGGACCGATCGGTGCCTCCGGCCGGCCCATTGCTTTCAATGTGTGCGGGTACGCGTTGTACCCCTGTGCGCGTTGAACTGCAATGGACCGATCGGTGCCTCCGGCCGGCCCATTACTTTCAATGTGTGCGGGTACGCGTTGTACCCCTGTGCGCGTTGAACTGCAATGGACCGATCGGTGCCTCCGGCCGGCCCATTGCTTTCAATGTGTGCGGGTACGCATTGTACCCCTGTGCGCGTTGAACTGCAATGGACCGATCGGTGCCTCCGGCCGGCCCATTGCTTTCAATGTGTGCGGGTACGCGTTGTACCCCTGTGCGCGTTGAACTGCAATGGACCGATCGGTGCCTCCGGCCGGCCCATTGCTTTCAATGTGTGCGGGTACGCGTTGTACCCCTGTGCGCGTTGAACTGCAATGGACCGATCGGGCCTCCGGCCGGCCCATTGCTTTCAATGTGCGCGGTACGCGTTGTACCCCTGTGCGCGTTGAACTGCAATGGACCGATCGGTGCCTCCGGCCGGCCCATTGCTTTCAATGTGTGCGGGTACGCGTTGTACCCCTGTGCGCGTTGTACCGCAATGGACCGATCGGTGCGCACCCATTGACAATGGGCTTGCCTGGCAACGGACGCGTTTTCGAATTTCGAACGAGTCGGTTGCTGGAAAATCAGTTGGTCACCCACAACAATGTTGCAAAATCATGTATGTCATGAAGTTGAAGATTTGAAGGATGCTGTGGGCGTGTTTTAGTGCTGCTATTCCATGGATTGGCCAGATTCAGAAGATGCAAACGACTTGGACCTATCACTTTGGACACAAGGGACAGTATCTGCCTCTCCAGCACATATATATTGCTGGCTGTTCCCCTGAGAGCCCACTTGCCTGCACTACATGCTCCAATACGACATCTGCCACTGCACTGCTGCTGTCTCTGCCCCTCTGGACCCTGCAATGGCACGTACTGTGGAGAGAGCCCCAGCCTTCAGCCTTGAAGAGAACCAGGCCCTGCTGGACAGCCTACTTCCACAGTACAGCAAGCTGTATGGGACACCAGGGGAGCAGGTGAGTGTCCTGTGCACTGCCTTTCTGAATGTGCATTTTGTCTGACTAGCAAGGCTGAGAGTCTGCACGCCACTGGCTAGCAGGCTCACTGAGTAGTTGTCACCCCCCATAGTGTGTAGTGACTTGCACTGGACAGGTATGGTGCAGTGACAGTGCTTCTGAACAGGGTTTTACTCCCCATGCAATGATACCATGTAGTGACTTCTGGAAAACTGTCCATGGGCAGCCGTGCACTGCCTGTGTACACCATGTGCCCCTGTGATTGCGACATGTATATGCAACTGTGTCATGCACGGATATGTTGCATGTGTAGTAATGGCCTTATCACTTTGTCATCCTGACAGGCTTCTGCCCATCGGAAGCAGGAGATCTGGAAGGACATCGTCCGGGCTGTCCGGTCCGTAGGGGTCTACAAGCGCCGGATCCGCAACTGCCAAAAGAGGTGGCAGGACCTTCGGGGCTGGACCCGGAGGATTGCACGGGTCCAGCTGAAGCTGTCGCCTCCTCGCAGGAGGGGCGGAACACGGACCCTGACCCCCACATGCTCAGGATCCTGGCAGTGGTCTTTCCAGACCTGGATGGGCAGCTGAAGGCCAGAGAGCAGCAAGGAGGGGGTGAGTCAAAGACTGCACTGTGAACTCTGTCTAACATGCTATGTGCCCTCCTCGGGCCTGGTTAAACTGCCACAGTACAGCAGTCATGTTGTCCAGGAGCCATGTCCCTCTATTGTGCACTGCCCACTCCTCATCTGATACCCAGGTGTGGCCCTTACATGCAGGGAATTCTGTCACTTAGGACTGTGTCCTTGCAGTTTGCTTGACTCAAGGTGGGAGACAGCATCTGTTTCCCTGACTCTGTGGTGGGCATCATGGGTGGGTCCATTGCTTACACAATGCCTGTATTCTGACATGTATTCAGCGTGTTACTTTGATCTGTGGTCCAATTGCTGAGCTGATCCACCACATGTGGCTGGGGTATCTGGCACACACCCATGCTGCGGGTGGGAACAATGTTTGGGCCCCAGGAGTATGTATATGACGTGTGTCACACATACTTAGCCAGCTGCCTACAGTCCAGGGCTCATCCCTCATTCATGTGGGGCTGGACAGTCATGCCTACTCCAGGCCATACAATACACTCTGTACTCCCACTCCCGTGTATCAGCTGACACATTGTGCGCAGTGATTTGACCCCTCAGGTGTCTGCCTCTGTGTCAGTGTGCTGTGGATTAGTCGCCAGGACTGCTGTGGAGTTTCTTGGTAGGGGCTCAGCATGCCACTGGAGATGTGACCATAGGAGACGATACTTGTGTGTCACATAGGTGTCTGATCAGCTGCCCATGCAGACTGGGGCATGTGAATGTGAAGTTCAGGCAGCTGTTCCCCATGCACAGCAGAGTGTGAGGGGCTCAGGTTCAGAGGGTAGTGTCACAGGTCTCCCATATGTCCAATAGGTATGACTTGGACAGATGAGGGTTAAGAGGATGTGTTGTGGGGGGATGTACATGTGCACTTGTGCAGCTCCAGGACTTGCATTCCCCATGACCTACTATTGTGACACAGTGCAGAGTGTTGTTGATCTGGCTGCAAAGTCATACATCACTGAGACAGTGATGTATGACTTTGCAGTCATGCCTCCGCCATGGCATGTGTCTACTGATTGGTGAGCCTGCAGGGGAGTGACATGTGCTACATGCACACCATAGTGGCGCTGGCTATCAGGACATGGGTGCATCATGGTGTCTGTCGCTGGTATGCATCACATGCATTTCCTATTTGACTCTGGGCATCCCTTTCATCCGGAAACCTGTACTGACTCAGTGGCAAGAGCTGTGATGTGTGCATGTCCACATGCCACACCGTGTCCTCTGCACTGTCCAACTACTGTGTACTTGGTGCATGTGTCCACACTGGGGTGTTGCAATCCAACAGACACCAGACAGATGGGTGCAAGGCCATGTGGGATGTGAGTGCCATGCTTGGCATCAGACTGACAATTGGCTTCTCCTGTTCAGTTAGGGCACTTTTAGCAATGTACAACTAATGATGCCAGGGCTTGCTCTGTGATGTGCTGTGCTCACAGTGGTGTGTGCGTTATGTGCAGGTGACTGATGTCTGTCTGTTTCCCCATTGTTTGCAGATACATCCACGGCCACGGAAGGGGACAGCTCCACGGACCAGGAGGAGCCAGAGAGCCAGACTGGGTCAGCAGCCGAGGAGTGGTCGGAGGGACCCAGTGGCACGGAGGGCGAGGGGAGCCACACCGAGGAGTCCTCAGCAGCATCCACCTCAGCTGAGGACCAGAGCAACTCGGAGGATGACTCCCTTGTGGAGGCGGGTGTCAGCAGCCACCACACCCCAGCTAGTGTTGCTGTCCCTGCCACCACCAGCACCACCACCGCCCTCCCATCGGCTCCCATTCCCCAGGTCCGTGGAGGCTCCCATGTCTGGGAGCGTGTCTCCTTTGGGCCAGGCACCGCAGCCCCTGCCCCTGTGTCCCCTGCTGCCCTGAGTGAGGAGTCTGTGTACCTCCTTCGCCAGCTCCATGTAGGCCAGACAGCCATGCTGAGTGTCCTCCATGCGCACACCGCGCTGTTGACTCAGCTGGTGTCGTTCATGGAGGGCATCTCATCGGGCATGTCTGACCTACAGAGGGGCAATAGGTCCATGGACTCCTCCCTGACGGCAGCAGTGTCCCTCCTCAAACGGTCCCTCACCCCTCCTGCCTCTGCTCCATCCACACTACCCAGCACCTTACCCATCCCAAGCACACACACACCGGCACAGGCACACACCAGCACACACACATCCAGCACACTGACACACACGCCAATGACAAAACGCACACGCACGCACATTCAGGGGACTGAAGCCAGACTCACAGGGGATGGGGCCCTGGAACACACACACGCATCCACATGCACTGCGCAGTCCTCAGTTCCCTCTCCCTCCAAAGCACCCTCCCTTGCCTCACCTGCAACCCCAAAGTCACAGCAGCTCTTCCTCTGTGACCTCGGCCTCTTCCCCACCGATGAAGCTGCTCCAGCATCCCGGGGGAAGAGGAAGCCCACCCACATGGAGCAGAGTGCCCCTCGCCCCCGGACACCCTCCCCCAGGCGCAGACGGACTGAGGCCCCCACCCGCAAGTCCCCCGGAGTCCTAAGAGCAAGACCCCGCCACCGCTCTGCAGCTCAGGCACAAGGTCTCCGTCCTCCATCCCTCAGGCCCCCACTGCACAGGTGCCCCCACCACACCCAGCCCCAGGTTCCCCCACCCACAGATATACCATCCCCAAGAGGATCAGGCCTTCTCCCCCTGCCACTTGCTCTCCCAGCACCACACCCCCCGCTGCACTTGTCTGTGCCACTGATGTGGTGAGGGTGTCCTCCCCCTCTGTCCAACCCACCTTGCCTGTTCCCCATTCTCCTCCCCTGGAGGTAGGCACTGCAGTGGAGTCCACTACCGCCCTGTCTGACTTGGGCACTGCAGTGGCAGACCTGTCCACTCCATCTGCAGGGTCCACTGCAGTTGTGCCGGCACCCACGACATCTGAGTCATGCCCCCAGTTGTGCCGGCACACACCATGTCAGACACCTCCACTGCAGTTGTCAGTGGCTCTCCAGCACCCACCACCCCTTCCCTGACTCCCCCTGGTGAGCCCTGATCCTGTCCCTGCGGTGCCTGGCCTGCCCCCCGGTTGCCCCTCCTAGTGGATTGTCCCTGGTTTTGTGCAGGCATGCGTAGGGTGACATCTGCCAGTGTCACCCTGTTTGAACTTTGACAATGGACTGGCCATTGGCCTTTGCTCTATTTTTTCTGGACGTCGTTTTCATTCAACACATATGCTGAATAAAGCAACTTTCTTTTCTCTAGTGCTCATGCTTCAGATGTACATGTTGTTGGTGCTGCTAACCATGCCCTTGCTGCAGTGATGGTGATATCTGGTCTCATGATTATGAAGTGTTACTGTGCAGGAACCCATGTGGTCCAGGGGGAATGTGTCCTATCATGTGGTGTATCCATGTCATCCATAGCAGCATCTGAGGGTGTCATGTGTTCAGTATTTGGCAATGGGATTTCCTACTTACATTAGCAATTTCATATCTGTGGCTTCCACCCCTGCACATCTGTTGTGCCTGCCATTGTTGGATTTGTCTACTTCCCTGACCGTGTTGCCATCTCCACTGGACATGCAGGTTTGGGCATCAATGGGGAAGGACTCATCCGTGTAGTCAGTGCAACATTGCTATACAAGTGTGTTGGATCTGCGCTGATGATTCCGTTGGCACATCCATGACCAGGCTGATGTGACGGGAGCCCTCATTTGGTGCTAATTGTTGATTGTGTGACCAAGTGCTCAGCTGACATGATGGGGCCCTACTGAGGCAACATATGGCACAGCTTTCCTCACACAGGAGTGGAGTCCCCTCATGGCAGTGTGTACACGTGTGACATTGCCTGCGCCCAAGGTGTGTGTTGTATGTGCATGTCTGTGTGTTCACTTCCATTTATCTGCGCATGCTGTGATCCCTAGTGTTGTACCTGTTTGTGATGCTTGCTGACTTGAGCTATGTTCCCCCAAAATCTTCTCCCTGTGTTCTCTGTGATGTGGGTGCATGGCACATTACTGGTCATCAGGGTGTCACCCATAGGTGTGTTTGCTGTCAGGGCTGAGTTTGTGTGCAGACGCAGATGGGTCACAGTCAGGTTTCCCCTTGGCACTTGTTGTTTGCCCCTGTCATGTGATTTTCAGTTTGTGTTATCTTTAAGTTATTGTGACATGTTGTGTGTGTGACTGCTGGCACTCCTCAGGGTCCGGGCTGCGATGTTGGTTGTTGTCTATGTGTGTCCTTTGTGGGTGACCTTGGCTTCTTCATTGGTGTGTGACTGTGGCTGGGATCCCATTGGTTGGTGTGGTATCGCCGTCATGTCCATGTACAGCGTAGTGTGCAGTGTGTCAGACATTCAGGAGTCTTGTTGAGTGGCCATGTGTGATGTGTTTCTGCACCTTGGTTCCCACCCACCACCCTGGAATAGTCATGGGTGCATGTGCAATGTCACCAGTGCATGTGTACTTCACTGCTGCACATTGTTGGAGGTCGAGGGGTGTGGTCTTGAGTGTGTGCAGATGGGAGTTGTTGCCCAGCTAGACCCCTGCCTCCATGTTGGCCTTGGCTTACTGGCCATGCTGATTGATTTGTGCTTGTGTCAGTGTGATGGTAGTTTGTTGCTCAGGACACATGACTGTGGTTCACAGTGTGAACCACATTCAGCTTTGTCATCAGAGTGGGATTTTTATGCAGCCAAGGTTCACCACATTGTGGGGGCCCTGGGGGTGGTGCTGTGGTGTGTCTGTGTCTTGCTGTGTCAGTTGTTGTTCCTACGTGCCTGTGTGACATGTGTGTTTTGTGCTCCCTCTCATCTGACAATGCCTGCTTGCCCACATAGGGGATTTGGATCCATGAGTTACCTTAGTGTGGCAGTGTATGCACATCTGTATGATTGGTATTCAGCTCTCCTCATGTGTTGTGTGGTTGCCTGGGGACACTGGCACCCCCCTCACCTGCTGTGTATGATGACAGTGTTGGTCTGCCTGTTTGTGTTTGTGCATCTGCACCACTGCATTGGCATATCTTGGGTGTGCCATTGGCTGTATGTTGTTTGGTGTGTTTCCCCTGCTGTCCCTGGGACTCCTAGGTCATCGGTCAGCACAGTGATCATGGTTTGTGTGTCCCATTGCTGCCATGGTATGGTATCTGTTCACCTCACATCTGCTGTCTCCACAGGATATCTGCATTTGTGTGCCCATTGGTGCAAATATGTGGTTCTGCATTCTGATGGTCACTTCTGTCATTGTGTCATTGATGAATGTTGACGGTGTCAGCCCCCATGGGTGTTGTTTGTCTGCACATGGCCAAAGGAATGTCTCATTTGCACTGCAGTATTTGGCTCACCCAATTTATGTTGCAATGGGACACATACACTACTTTGCCACAGATGAGTTTTTGGTTCTGTGACCAGGAATGATCCATGCAGTTTGGCAGTTGCAGCTCTTTCTTTGTCAACACTTACCTTTTGGTCACTGTGATGATGGGGGTGTAGACCCCATTGCCACAATGGTCAAAATGTGCTTCAGCTGTGGACCCCACACTTCCCTTTTGGTCACTGTGATGATGGGGGTTTAGACCCCATTGCCACAATGGTCAAAATGTGCTTCAGCTATGGACCCCACACTTGCCTTTTGGTCACTGTGATGATGGGGGTTTAGACCCCATTGCCACAATGGTCAAAATGTGCTTCAGCTATGGACCCCACACTTACCTTTTGGGCACTGTGATGATGGGGTTTTAGGCCCCATTGCCACAATGGTCATGGGCTGCTTGCATTGTGGGTGCCACACACATATATGTGTGGCACATGTGCTAGGGGGTCACATTGTATGTTCAAAGTCATGTTCGGTGTTGTAGGCATTTGACACAGCCTACACACGCTTGTCATGGTGGTGGGGGGATGTCTTTATCTTGCATTCCCTAGGTTGTGGTGTGCTTGTTGTGTCATGCATTGTCCATCCTATGAGTGGGGGTGGTAGTAGTGGTAGGCATCCTGCCCCCCTGGCTAAGGGTGGTAGTAGTGGTAGGCATCCAGCCCCCCTGGCTAAGGGTGGTAGTGGTGGTAGGCATCCAGCCCCCCTGGCTAAGGGTGGTAGTAGTGGTAGGCATCCAGCCCCCCTGGCTAAGGGTGGTAGTAGTGGTAGGCATCCAGCCCCCCATGGGTGAGGGTGGTAGTAGTGGTAGGCATCCAGCCCCCCTGGCTAAGGGTGGTAGTAGTGGTAGGCATCCTGCCCCCCTGGGTGAGGGTGGTAGTGGTGGTAGGCATCCAGCCCCCTGGGTGAGGGTGGTAGTAGTGGTAGGCATCCAGCCCCCTGGCTAAGGGTGGTAGTAGTGGTAGGCATCCAGCCCCCTGGGTGAGGGTGGTAGTGGTGGTAGGCATCCAGCCCCCCTGGGTGAGGGTGGTAGTAGTGGTAGGCATCCAGCCCCCCTGGCTAAGGGTGGTAGTAGTGGTAGGCATCCAGCCCCCCTGGGTGAGGGTGGTAGTAGTGGTAGGCATCCAGCCCCCCTGGCTAAGGGTGGTAGTAGTGGTAGGCATCCAGCCCCCCTGGCTAAGGGTGGTAGTAGTGGTAGGCATCCAGCCCCCCTGGCTAAGGGTGGTAGTAGTGGTAGGCATCCAGCCCCCCTGGCTAAGGGTGGTAGTAGTGGTAGGCATCCAGCCCCCCTGGGTGAGGGTGGTAGTAGTGGTAGGCATCCAGCCCCCCTGGCTAAGGGTGGTAGTAGTGGTAGGCATCCAGCCCCCCTGGGTGAGGGTGGTAGTAGTGGTAGGCATCCAGCCCCCCTGGCTAAGGGTGGTAGTAGTGGTAGGCATCCAGCCCCCCTGGCTAAGGGTGGTAGTAGTGGTAGGCATCCAGCCCCCTGGCTAAGGGTGGTAGTAGTGGTAGGCATCCTGCCCCCTGGCTAAGGGTGGTAGTAGTGGTAGGCATCCTGCCCCCCTGGCTAAGGGTGGTAGTAGTGGTAGGCATCCAGCCCCCCTGGCTAAGGGTGGTAGTAGTGGTAGGCATCCAGCCCCCCTGGCTAAGGGTGGTAGTAGTGGTAGGCATCCTGCCCCCCTGGCTAAGGGTGGTAGTAGTGGTAGGCATCCAGCCCCCCTGGCTAAGGGTGGTAGTAGTGGTAGGCATCCTGCCCCCCTGGCTAAGGGTGGTAGTAGTGGTAGGCATCCTGCCCCCCTGGGTGAGGGTGGTAGTGGTGGTAGGCATCCAGCCCCCCTGGGTGAGGGTGGTAGTAGTGGTAGGCATCCAGCCCCCCTGGCTAAGGGTGGTAGTAGTGGTAGGCATTCAGCCCCCTGGGTGAGGGTGGTAGTGGTGGTAGGCATCCAGCCCCCCTGGGTGAGGGTGGTAGTAGTGGTAGGCATCCAGCCCCCTGGCTAAGGGTGGTAGTAGTGGTAGGCATCCAGCCCCCCTGGGTGAGGGTGGTAGTAGTGGTAGGCATCCAGCCCCCCTGGCTAAGGGTGGTAGTAGTGGTAGGCATCCAGCCCCCCTGGGTGAGGGTGGTAGTAGTGGTAGGCATCCAGCCCCCCTGGCTAAGGGTGGTAGTAGTGGTAGGCATCCAGCCCCCCCTGGGTAGGGGTGGTGGTGCGCATTCAGGCCCCTGTGTGCATATGTGGCATTGGTGATGGGCATCCCGCCCCTATGGTGCTGCTGTTGCTGGTGTAAGTATATTCAGCATCCCCGTGTGTGTGTGTGATGTGTCGTGTACGTGTTGCATGTGTTTTGTGATTGGTGTCTGGCTTACCTTCTGCGCCGTACGCGTCCGTGCCTGTTCCGGTAGTAAATGTAGAATATTGGTATGATCGGGACGAAGGGATTCATGGTTGGTTCGTGTCGTTCGTCCTTCTCGTTGCTTGGCGTCGTCCTCGTCGCTTCGCCTCGTCCTCGTCGCTTCGCATCGTCCTCGTCGGTGCCGTGTTCATCTCGGAGCCGTGGATCGTGTTGTGGCGCGAATCGGAGCTTATGTGCGCCTCTCCCGGATGCTTTGACGTGCCGTGCGTAGCGACGGGTTCGGAGCGTACGGAAAGCGCATCGTACTTGTCCGGCCGGACGGGGCTGCATTTTTCCTTCCGTGCGACTCGATTCGGCGTTTCCGGATTCGCCTCGGTCGGAGAACAGGACCTGGTTTGGGTGAGTACGGCTCAGCCGGATTTTTGCTGTTGTGCGCATCGTACTTGCTCGTTCGGTGTACTGTACGGATCGGTCGGGAAACAGGCTTTCGCATGGCTTTTTTCCCGACCAAATGGTATTGGGTGCGCCTCCGACCGAGATCGGAATCGGGCCCTAAGTGTACAATATGCTACAGACAGTACTTTTGCCTACCAAATAAAAAAGCTAATAGCACTAGCATATGTACCTGTAACAGATGTAGCAGAACACTACAATATTCTAATAGAAAGCCCCTATTACAAAAGGAACGAAGACAAAATAAGCCCACTACTAGACTACTTTGAGGATACCTGGGTGGGAAGATTGCATAGATCAGGGCATAGAAGACAACCTAAATTCCACATTCCTTGGTGGAACGTGTACCTAAGTACCTTAAACAAAGAATCAAAAACAAATAATAGTGTTGAAGGATGGCATAATGCCTTCCAATCAACAACAAGCAGAGGTAAACCTACCCTACAAAAACTTCTAGAATCTATACAAAAAGAACAAAGCTATCAAGAATTACGGATGGAACAATCTGTAACTCAAATATGTCCCAAATTAACTAAACAAACTAAAAAAATGTTTGAGCTACTGCAAAGTCAGGTTACCCTATACCCATCTACAAGAGGCCTAGATTACCTATCCCTAATAGCCAAAAGCATTTTATAAACAAAAGTTCCACAGGTATTATACATTTTTTCGTTCATAAAACATAAACTTTACACACATATATTAATATTATATTTTCACAAATATTACTTATTTGTCATATATATTTTCTTAAATTAAAAATATATATTTACAAATAAATAATAATTATCAAAATATACTATAAAACACAATTAATTTTAAAAACATTTCCCACTCAATTAATTTAAATAAAATACACTTACGGTTTACGTAGCTGTAGAAAATGTATTCCAAAAATAAATAATCCTTCCATCTATGGGGCCGATTCCGATCTCAGCCGGTAGTGCTCCGAATCGGATTCGGCTTTACCGGATCCGATTCGGAGCCCTGTTTCCCGACCGAACCGTACGCGGGTCCGGCCGAGCGAGTACGATGCGAAATCGCCGACCGACTCGTCCGGGCGTCCCGACCGCTCCGACCGACTCGCTCCCGGCTCGAACCGCTCCGACCGACTCGCTCGGACTCGACTCGCACCGCGCAATGGAGACGTTTCCCGGCCGGGTAAGTACGATGCGCGCCGCGAGCAGTCCGACCGAGCCGCGCACTCCGGCTCGAAAGAGCTGTCGGAGCCGTACTTTGGGGGTCCGTGTCGGACCCCCCTGTACGCGTAGCCGCGCGAGTCGCACACAGGGGGACCCATGGGTCCCCCCTACCTGTGCGTGTACGGCGCGAATCGCTTCGCCGCGTACCCGCTGTAGGGGGCGCCCTTGTCCGACTCGCACCCATTGAGTCAATGGGAGCCCGCGTACGCGTTGTACGACCGGCTCCCATTGACTTCAATGGGAGTCCGACCGACTCGAGTCCGATAACATACGGACGCATCGTACTCGTTCGGTCGGACTGCACGGGTCCGATTCGGTCGGAAATCTCTCCGGGTCCGGCTCGGTCGGAGAAATTTCCGGCCCGAATCGGAATCGACCCCTATGTGTTAATGCATTGCAGTTTAAAAAAGCCCCAAAAAAATGCAAAAATACAACACGTCCCATACAAATCCATCATTCCGAAATCCAAATTACGTAAACCCTCAAAAACCCGAAAAAGATACAAAAATATAAAAAACGCTCCAGGAAATACCGAAAACTAAAAGAAACTGTGATAATAATATTAGTTTAACAAACTAATACACAGTTCTTTTATTTAAAAAAACGCGTCTCTGTCTCCAACGTAAACTCGATTAAAATGAATCTGCAAAAAGATTAAAAGCATACCCACCCACACAAATACACCCAAATACATTTATTAAATACAATAAAATGAATTTATAGCAACAAAACAACACATATTTACTGATATTAATGTCCGTCTACACTACACCTCAAACAGTAACTCACGTCATCTCACTAAAATATAACTAACAACTACAGCACACCAAAAACGTAATAACCTAACTATAAATACAATATATAAGTCCTAACTACACTAAAACATAAGTATTAACTTAGAAAAATAAGTAAAATTTCCCTTACCTTGCTCGACGCGACGCAGCTTCCAACCGCGAGCTTCTCCGACCCTCAATGACCCAAAATAACAGTACGCGGTTACAAAATAGTCCCTGTAAACTTAAAATGGCTGCCTAAATAAAGTTTAAAAAAGGAATAATGTAAAAAAAAATCATTATAGCAAAGTATAAATTTCACATATATTTTTCTTATGTTGTACACAATTTTCTGTATATTTAAAAATTACTATATAATGTATTATACTTTGTAAAGTTATAATAATAATTAATATAAAAATATATTTATTATTATTATAATTATATATGTTTTTTTATAATGATAAAAATTATAAAAAATACATATTAATTATGTGAAATTGTTAAATAAAACTTACCTGTTTAAAAATAAATTTTCATTAATTACAACAATGTGATAATTAATATTATTAATATTTTATATACTAATAATATTAATTAAAAATATATTTACATGTAATAAAGTGCTAATTATTTGTAAATGATAAACAATATTTACTACAACATTATAATGTTACAATATTAAATAATAAATAAACATACAATGCTTTACTTTCTGTATATATATACCAAAAATGGTTATATAATTTGTATACATATATTACAATGTTACAAATGTTGTAAAATAATGACATAACATTTTTTTCCCTTAAAAAATTCTATTAACGAATAAATGTATGTAAAATAATTTATGTTCCTTCAATAAAAATTTACAAATTTTATGTATATTTAATAATGTCTATTGCATTGTATAAATAAATAAAAAAATTGTTTCTCTTTCTATCTACTTATACAAAAATACAAAAATTTGAAAATAAAAAAAGTCTAATTTATTTTTATATGTATATCTTATAATTAAATATTTTACTTAAATATATTAATTTGATAAATGTACCTTTTTAATTAACATTTGTTTTTTTACTAGAAAATTATAAACTATACATCACTTACACAAGACAAATTCATTTTCACTACACATAATAAAATACATTTATATTCCTTCACATATAAAAACACATACAGTAAGTTTCCTACAACTCTTTATATAAAATAAATAAATACACATCAAATAACATATTTGTTATATAAATATTTAATATTAATTATAAATAATTATAAA
Source organism: Calotriton arnoldi (assembly GCA_963921515.1). Classification (NCBI taxonomy): domain Eukaryota; kingdom Metazoa; phylum Chordata; class Amphibia; order Caudata; family Salamandridae; genus Calotriton; species Calotriton arnoldi. The sequence goes on from CAWUFW010012293.1 coordinate 219,574, forward strand.
AATATATTTCTACATAAACAAACATCACCAACTATTCCCAATACATTTAAACAATATTCATTAAGGGGCCCATTACGATACCCGGCGTAAATAAATCCGCCAGGCATGGAAGCGGCAAAAATCCGCCCGCACACACCGCCTGAACACCGACCACGCCATTACGATTACACAAACCGAAAACCGCCATCGGCGGAAAAATCACACAAAATACCGCCCGCCAACGTCCGAGTCGGAGTCAAACCGCCCGCCACGGACGGAAACACGCACGACAACACAAAACCGCCCGCCCTCACGGCCGACACACCGCACGTGAAATTACGATCGCACCGCCATGAGCGCGGAAAAACCACAAATATACCGCCCGCCAGCGCAAACAACGCCGATGAGAATCGACACGGCAGAAGCCATGGCGCCAACGTACCTGCACAGAAACCATCCGCTCACAAAACCAATAGCACACAACATGGCCAACAAGTCCACACAGCAAGGCACGCACAAATACACAAGCACAGTACACATCCCGAAAACACCCCCGGACAAACAAAAAATACAAAGGCCAGAACCCCAGACACAACACACCTGAAAACAACAGACCATGAGGACACACCCACATAGGTGAGTACAAAAGCAGCACTCCCACAGACCACAACCCCTTGCTACATTGCAAACCAGAGAGGAGAGGAGAGGACACAGTGACACAGCAAGGACAGCAGCACACCACAGAAACGCACACATCACTACCACCACCACCACCACCACCACCACCACCACCAAACACCGGCACCACAAACCCCCAGCACATTACACAACACACACCGCACCAGCACCACAAACACCATGGCACCACAAAGAATGCCCAAGTACACGCCCATTGAGCTGACGGTCATGGTCGACGAGATCATCAAGGTGTACCCACAAATCTATGGGAACATGGTCCAGCACACACCACTAGCCACCAGAAACAGAATGTGGAACCGGATCGTAGACCAGGTCAATGCAGTCGGGACCCTGCCCAGGAACAGAGGTCGAAATAAACAAACGTTGGAATGACGTAAAGAGCCTGGTCAAGAAGAAGGAGGGCAAAAACAGAGAGCTGGCTGCCGTCACTGGCGGAGGGAATCCCGCGCTCTTTAAGACCTTCAAAGCGTGGGAGGAGAAGGTGCGAGTCGTAATACATCCGGAGATCCTCGCCGGATTAGCAGGGGGAGTGGAGGCTGGTAAGTACAAACTAATGTATACCAGCACACCGCTATGTACTCACATGCACTACCACCATGCCACAGCTCCCAGGGACAAACACCCCCATGTCCAGCACACAATACACAACACATCACACACACATGCAACAGACACCACCACACACAGCCCAAACCGAACAACTGTAAGATGCGTGGGGACATGTGTACACTCAGCCAGCCACGTAACCACCAACAGGTCCCCAAATATGCCAGAAGCGCCACAACGAGCACCCACCACACCCATGTGTCCGCCACAGCTGCACTAACCGACAAGTAACAGGTAAGTGGCAGGAACACAAAGTGCAGTGGGTGGGAGGGTGGACAGCCCAAGTACAACACACACCAGGCCCCAGTCCCACAGCACAGCAAGGAGGAGCATCCCCCACACCCCACAGCCACGTGTCAGCCACCGCAGTGCACAACGACAGCCGAAAGGCAGACATCACGGTCCACAGCAATCGGTGTCAGTGGGTGTCCAGCCACCCCCACGACCCACAACACCCCCCCACCCCCACAGACCTGCAACATGGAGCACCCCCCGCTTAGAGCCATGTGGCATCCAGTACAGTGCACGCACGAACAACTTGCAGGTGGGAAACTGGACAGGGCTGGATTACTGGAGGCATGAGGACCATAACACGACCAACACATGGGACATGTCACGTAGCAGACGAACACGCAGCACCGCCCACCGTCACGAACAAGTGAACAATGTGCACACGGACATGAACAACAGACTCACACCCCACATGACCCATCACAGACATAGCAACACCCAAGGAGCCACGTCTGCATGCACAAGCCACACTGAATATAGTACCACACGGCAGCCACTGTGCAACTCATCACACACAACCGAAACACCATTGAAGTCCTGTCCATGTAGCCCCTACTGCCTGTCAACCACACACCCCACAACTACGCCTATGTAAGACAAACAACACTAGACGCAACAGAGCGGAACAACATAAATGCACACGAACACCACTGAACCCATCAAACACACAGACACACCATGCACATACAACATACCATCCATCCCATCCGTCAGCCCCAGTCTCATGAAAGGCATGTCATCCGCACAGCTGCCACACATACAGCAGTCACGCTAAGATACATGCCCATGACCAACCATGTGCCAGAAGTCAATGAAGCGCACGACACACTGTGAGCAACAACACACAACATGGGCCACACCCCCCCGAGCACTGCAGTGATGCACATGGCACAGGGCAGCACGCACACCAAGGAGATGGGACAACTGCAATACGTTGGCTGGCACACAACCATCACTCACTCATAACGATGCGTCCAATGCCATGTCCAGTAATCACAACAGACAGCAAATATGCAGGCCATGTCAAGCATGCACACACCTCAAACCATGCACTGTCATGCTGCCACAACACATGTCACGTTCGGCACCCATGGCTCACAGCATGTACCCCAAAAGCATATCCCCTCCCAAATGCGAATCTGGGGCATGGCCCCCATGTTGCCATATGCGTTCCTAAGCATTCCATTTGAACCCCAAAAGCATATCCCCTCCCAAATGCGAATCTGGGGCATAGCCCCCATGTTGCCATATGCGTTCCTAAGCGTTCCATTTGAACCCCAAAAGCATATCCCCTCCCAAATGCGAATCTGGGGCATGGCCCCCATGTTGCCATATGCGTTCCTAAGCGTTCCATTTGAACCCCAAAAGCATATCCCCTCCCAAATGCGAATCTGGGGCATGGCCCCCATGTTGCCATATGCGTTCCTAAGCGTTCCATTTGAACCCCAAAAGCATATCCCCTCCCAAATGCGAATCTGGGGCATGGCCCCCATGTTGCCATATGCGTTCCTAAGCGTTCCATTTGAACCCCAAAAGCATATCCCCTCCCAAATGCGAATCTGGGGCATGGCCCCCATGTTGCCATATGCGTTCCTAAGCGTCCCATCTGAACACCAAAAGCAAAGTACAAACCAGAGCCAGGATGGGCCAGGAGCCCGCATACACCAGAGTCACAATAAGTAGGGGCACAGCAACACACCCATCGGCATGGCCAATCCGTCCCATGCCACATGTGCACAGCACACAGTCCCATTGCCAAGCACACACAACTACAGATGCTACAGCCACACACACGCCTCCGGGAAACCCATGTACGAGATTGCACGAACTGTCAATGTCAGACGACAACTACATACTTCGCCAGGTGCAACACAATAACAAATCTCATTCTCTCCACAGGTGACGAACTGCTGGATGCTGGGGATGGAGCCAGCAGCCAGCACAGCCAGCCTACAAGCCCCCAACGAGGACACACGGATCTGGAGGATCTGTCCTCCTCTTCGGACACGGACCACCAAGCAGGCCCATCTGGTGTGGCAGGGCCCAGCCGCTCCCCAGGACCCCTCCTACCCACCAACCCATCATCCAGGGCTGCTGAACATTCCCAGCCCCCTGCTGCCACTGTCGTTGCGGCCACACCCACGGTCATTGTGGCCACTACCACTGCCGCAACCGCCACCATCGCCGCACCGACCACCACCGCCGCCACCACCACCACGTCTTCGCTGGCACCAGCCCCAGCGCAGGTGGTGGCCCGGCCGACTGGATCCACCCTGGGAGCCACAGCGAGGACCGTGGTGAGCAATGTGGCTAGTGGGCAGGCCGGTGGCAGCAGGACTGGTAGGAGGAGCAGGGTCAGGGAAACGCCAGCCTCCCCTGGGAGCCATGCCCTGCCTCAAATGGCCAGAGTCCTTGGGGCCTATGAAGAGGCCCAAGGACAATGGGTCCGGTCTGCTTCAGACACGTGTGAGGTGCTGGGGGTGCTGAGGTCCATGGACGCCCGTATGGGCCAACTCGTGGACCTCATGGGCCAGCTGGTGGTGGCGGTGAGGTCACTGCCAGGGACAGCAGCTCCCCTCCGCCACCACCTGCCGGGGCGCAGGGTGGAGCAGCAGTGTCCAGTTCCCCTGCGTCCACAGCCAGTGAGCACACCTCAACCACCAGCATGTCGCAAGCAGGCACCCCCCTCGCAAACGTGGAAGGGGCCGTCCGAAGTGGAAACAGATCTCCCGGGAGGACTTCGCACGCTCCAAACGCAAGTGAGGCAGCCAGCCAGCCTTCCGCCAGCCTTCCTTGACCAGCCACTGCATTGACTTGGACTACGATCCCACTCCACACAGCCATCTGGATGGCATGTGTGTGTTGGACTATGGACATAGAACCAGTGGGTACACCCTGATCATCACGCAGCCATGACCGACAGCTCATTGTCACTGCACGCACCACTTTTGTCATCACCTTACACACAATCACATGTCACAGTTTGTAATAAATGCACCTTTTTCACTAACTGCTGTTTGTGCCCTGTGTTTTATTTGTACGGAATACAACGGCCACCTTGGGCGGAAAGGCACCTGATGCGTGGCATGGCAATTGAATCCGGAGGGCCTGTAGGGACCTAGGGGTGGGAGACAGAACAGGAGCACATTCAATGAGTGTGTCACACACCCATCACACAGTACATGTCAACAACTACAAGCAATGTACACACATCGCACAGAGCAATAGGGCACAATGCCACAGCCACCAACAGTGGCATACTACCCTGGCCATGGAGCGTTGACACACAGCACGCAGTGAACAAACGGCCACCCTGACACAGCACACACACACCTGCACAGATACAGCCACATCAGCCGTCGTACATGGACACTCACCGTCAAGTGAAGTAGCGGGCGATGAGCTGCTGCCGCACATTACCAGCTTCCTCCTCTCCGCTGTCCTCCTCACTCGAGCTGTCCTGGTCTGCGGGCTGGGGCCCTGGTTGATCTCCGTCATCCACGATGAGGGGGATCTGCTTCCGAATGGCCAGATTGTGCAGCATGCAGCACGCCACCACTATCCGGCACACCTTCTGTGGGGAGTACGCCAGCGCACCCCCGGTGCGGTCCAGGCACCTGAACCTGGACTTGAGGAGGCCAAAGGTACGCTCGACCACACGTCTGGTCCTCCCATGTGCCTCATTGTAGCGATCGTCTGCTGGGGTGCGAGGATTCCTCAATGGACTGAGCAGCCATGCCCCATTCGGGTACGCAGAGTCACCTGGGTGTGAGGGACACAGAGAACCGTTGCTAATTCCAACTGGACAGGGGACAGCATCGCACAACCAGCACGCTACACCACTCCACATACTCACCGACAATACAGGCACGATCCTGTTGCATATTGGACATCAGTCGTGGCAAGATGCTGTTGCGCATTATGTGTGCGTCATGGGCCGAGCCTGGGAACTTTGCACACACGTGGGTGATCACCATGTCCGCAAGGCACACCACTTGCACATTCAGGGAGTGCGTGTGCTTCCTGTTGCGGTACAGGTGCTCAGTGGCCTGTGGTGGAACAAGGCCGACATGTGTGCAGTCAATGGCTCCAACGACGTGTGGGATTCTGCCAAGGGCATAGAATGCACCCTTCACTGCCGCCAATTCACGAGCCCTGGGGAAGCGGATGTACCTGTTTCGGTACAGCATCATGGCTGCCAGTACATCCCTCAGCACCTTGCTGAACATGGGCTGGGACATCCCTCCTCCAATGCCCACTGTGTGCTGGAATGACCCAGTGGCGAAGAAATGCATGGCGGCCATCACCTTAGCCGTGGGGGTGACAGCAGTCGGATACACCCTGCGGGGACGGAGATGGGGTTCTAACATGGCACACAGTCGATGCAGGGTTGGCCTGTCCAGCCGAAACTTCCTAATAACCTCTGTATCGTCCATGTCCGCCAGCAATTGGTATGGGCGGTCAATGTTCGGTCTCCGCCTAGGGACAATGGCAGAGGACACATGTCAAAGCAACACGACACATAGCAATTTCGCATACACATCACTGACATGACTGAGCAAGCACATGAGCCACAGCCCAGCTGTCAAGCTGGGACGGCACGGCCACAATACACTTACACAGGTCTCCCAACAATGGCAATGGCTAGTGATACAAACCACTGCCATGTGCATGCACATGGGGATCTAGGCCCCAATGACTTGCGGGGCGTGCTGATGGGGACTGACTGCATATCCGTCAAGCGGCAACGCCACGGCAACATGAATGTCTGCTGAGCATGGAACTGCTTCCGCGGCTGGATGAGTATGGCACACGACGACGACGATGTGGGCACAGGCTGAGCGGCCAAAACAAGTGGGACCTGTGGCACGAGGGGATATGAGACAGTAGTAGGTGTCAGCACTGCACCCTATGTACAGCACTGTACGGATCACACCTCCCGAAACATTGACAGGTGTCCACATTGACAGCCCCATGCCAAGACGGCTGTGTGCTTGCAGTCACACGTCACAGGTGAGAGGTTACATTGCACGTGCCAGGTGGCAGACGTACATAGTGGGAGCTGGCATGTGTGTGCATGTGTCTCCTGTTCAGGATCCACCAGATGGGCGCTGACTCTGTACTGACCATTGGACACAGCATGTTCCGTGGAAGGCTTGTGTGTGTGGGATGGTGGCACTGGATGTGCCTCCGTTGGGTGGGGGGCCATGCACAGGGCGGGTACGTCGATGATTGCGCATTGTTGGTCACGGTGGGTGCACCAACTGAAGATGTGTTGCCCTGTGTTCAATTCCTATGTCCGCATGATGATGGACTGTAGATGTGGGCAGACTACACATTGGTCGATGTGCTGTCTATATGCATGTGCCTTCACACCAGGCACAGCTGCCCCTGCACATGTGACCCCAGCTGGACTCGCTGCTGGGTCTGTGGAGCTGATGCACCTTCTGCGCGTGGGGCGGACAGCTCTCCTCACTTCCCTCATTGCGCATGTCATGACTTTGCCGCAGGTGACATGGATCATGGAGGGCCCACATGTATGCGTGGGTAGGCTACACATGATTGTACACTGGTCGCCACCCCCAGTCAGTGTTTCGAATGGGAAGGTTGTCGTGCTGGTGGTATGTTCGATGTGGCGGATGGGCGGGCCTAGGTGCGGGCTTACATTCCGGACATGGGGGGGTAGTTGGATTGGCGACTAGTTGCAGTACACACGGGACACGTCTCTTCCTTTCCACATCTGGGTCATCCCTTGTACTAACTGACAGTGATACAGTCATCTTCGCCCCAGCCCTCATGTCCTCCCCTCGCTCCCCCAATATGCATGTTCACCTGCGAGGCTAGCGCTTGCACAGGCAGCCCCAAGCTCGCACCAGAGAGGGCAAGGAGTGTATGTGTGGGTCCAGTTGCACGAGTGGGCTGTCTCAGAGTATGATGTGTTGCGGGACGCCGTCCACCTGCGTGGTGCCCCAAATGGAGACCCGGCCTGCATGGACTATGCATCACAGTCTTCGCCTTCCGGATCCGCCACCTGCGACACCCAGTGGCTGTGGCTGCCCTTGCGGCCATGCCGCGTACGTCTGTGACTGATGGCCCACACATTCACTCTTTGGCCTCTCTGGGGAGGGCTCGGGGGTGGTGGCGCACGCGCTTGCACTTAGTCGCAATGGCATGTGGCGTGGTTGGTATGATGGGCAATGGATGGGATGGTGCGAGCCACCTCCCGTGACGTCAGTGCTGCTCGTGCTGTGGTGCGTCCCCCCTACACTTCCATTTGACATGTGCCATGCTAGACGTTGAGGTTCTATTGCCTGTGTGATATGACCAGGAGGAGCGCGAGGAGACCTCTCACACACCATGCTCCACTGCCATCCCGTGCCCTGTATCGCCTGTGCGGATTGACTATGTTGGGGTTACACCTGGTCGACTGGGGCTGTGTGTGCCTTGTCAAGGGGCATGGCGGGCGCACAACAGGATCCAGCTTGTCCACAGAGGGTGGGCTGAGGTGCGCCTGGTACCGCTTTGTACGTGTGCCCGGCTGCTGTGCACACACGTGTTCACTCCCCCCGACAGGTGTCCTCTCACAATGCCCAGGGAAGCGGTGGTGTACTGTTCATGACCCCTCCCAACACGGCGTGCTCCAACTTGGCATGTGCGCATCTACCCGTCGCACCCACCCACCTGAGCACTGCGTCCATACGACTTCACACGACACATGTGTGTCTTCCACAGTAGTGCTACTCATTTGCGTTGACATCCAATACCAGTGGACTACATGGTCATGTCACGACTGCCGTGTACTTCACATACTCTCATCCTCTCTCATTCGTACTTGTGAAATGAGTCAGCGGAGACAGTTTTGGTTTCAAACATTATATTGAGTCTTCTGTCCTCTGTGATGCAGTATAGTGGACACTACTGGCAGCGGAATACATGTTGAGGATATACTGAGCATGATTGCAAATGGGATAGGGTGTGGGGTTACATGTGATTGGCTGTTGCATGTGGGATGTGGGCTTCAGAGTGACATCTGCTTGGCCAAGGCTGTGCTAATGTACATTTACGTATTGCTGCGGAGCTGCGGACTTTGACACAGACGGTATACATGTAGCCTACCAGACCGCTTGGCATCATGGGCACAGTCCATCTCAGTTCCATGTGACAGGTTTGCTGCGGTTGTTCCTCATGCACGCGTGCATGTGAGATGACATCAGGGCATGTGCTTGCGTGCATGCAGCGGCGTGCCACTTGTTGTTGCACTGTGGTGGTTACTGGACATGTCACAGTCACTGGGGTCGTGTTGTTGTTGTATGCACTTGTCGTCCATGCAAAGGTCCTGGTATGGGATTCCCGGGGCGGGGGTGGGAGGGGTGCAGCACCCACAGACTCCAGGCGACCTATTCATGTCCACTGAGCGGTGTGTGTGTCCATGTGCGCTGGATCCATGTCGGTGTCCTGGTTGTTCGTGCAGTTCCGTCCATGTGGGTGCGATACACAGAGCCCATGCCACTGCCTCCCACGATGCATGCGGTGTTCCTGGATGTGATGGGGAACAGTGTGCATGTCCCGGTCATATCCGATGTCATGGCGATGTCGTTGATGGTGTGGTTACAGTTGCCGGTCGTTTGGTATGGCTGTTGTGATGGTGACTGGCCAGTCCGTGCGGAAGCTAAGCATGGGTGCGGGGTTGGACATCATAGGTCACTCGGGGAACCTGCGTTGTGGTCCGACGAATTTACAGGTTGTCAGGTATGCGATGCCGTCCAGCAGGGCTTCCATGTCATTGGTGGTGTACATGTTTGCCAGCCAATGTAGCGGATGGTGGCTGTCAAGGTGTTGTTCGTAAGTTGTCCCTTGGAGGACCATGATGGGGCATGCTGGGTGACATTCGATGTAGCTGTTCTCGATGATCCGTCGTGTGGAGGCACAGTGGTCCCATTTCAGTGCGGGTGCGATGTTGGCCACATACGCCATGCCCCCATAGGCAGAGCAGGCCCTGTCGTGTGCGTCCAGAGGGAGGAGTAGTGGTAGCAGGTCCGCCTTCAGACATGCCGGGTTGGAGAGGCATATCTCGACGGGATGCTGGTAGGGACACCTCCGACAGTAGAAGACGGGCATGACGCAGCTGAACAATGTGATGCGGTAAGTCAGTCGGTAACTTACGTTCAGCAGGGACAGGAGATTGCATCCCAATGTATGGAACAGGTTGGTTTTGTACAGCTTGAGCTGTTCGGCGTAGTTGGGTAGGTGTGTTGCGGTTGCCATTTCGCAGCGGTGCGTTGTGGTGGCGTGCTCCGGCTGTGTGTGCAGTCTGCAATGTGCACGCTCCGGGGTTGCTGTGAGCTCTGTGTAGTCGTAGGGAGACAGGACTTGTGTTCTGTTGGCTTGTTTGGAGGACACGGGCCCTCTTCCCACATGCTTCTCAGACAGTTCAAGGTCAGTGATGTGTTACTCCTTCCAATTAACTTGCATGTGGCCGACATGGGGGAGTGTTTTCTTCTTTCTTCCCCGTCCGTTGTGTGCTTCTGTGATATGCGCTATCTGCCCTGTGGTCGGTCTCCTCGGCATGCCTGTGTTGGTCTATTCTTGGACAATGGCTGTATTCACCGGCTTCTGTCGTAGGGCTGTGGTTTCGGAGTTGGAATGGAAGGTCATTCAGTGCTGTCTGCTCTCCCTTGTGTGGGCGGCAGGCTGCCTTTCCGCTCTGCGTTGGGCCTTGTGTGTGAATGTTATTCTTGGGCCACCTGTTGTCGGTCCCCGGGCTCTTTGGTGTTCCGTTTTATATGTCTTGTTCATATGTGCAGGGTGGTATGGGTGTTTCAGTGTGGTACTGGCGTTCCTCTTCCCGAAGGGGCCCTGCTTCTCCTAGTTGGTGTTGCCGCCGCTGTGTGCTACGCCATGTTTGTTACACTGGGGTGTGTCCTGCTGTTGCGTGTCTTCACTGACATGTGTGCGTCGGTTGTGTGGCGTTGGGTGTTGTCCGTGAATTGGGCGTTGGGGACATGTCTGTGGCAGGCCTGTCACGTGTCATGTGCGTTCGGGGTGGGGCTGATGTGTGTGCTGCTTGGTTGTGTCCCTGTGTCTGTGTGCGACGCATGCATGGCGCTGCGGTTGGCCTCTGCGTTGTGCGCATGTGTGGCGGCGTCATCGGCGCTTAGGGGCCGTGACGGGGTGGTTGGTTCCTAGTCCCAGGTGGTGTGTACACATGTGTTCCGCGATGTTGCGATTTGGCCTGTGTGTCATATGTGGATGCAATGGTGGATGTGTAGTGTACACGCGCTGGTGGGGGGTTGTCCGCTTTTTCCGCCCTTGCACTGTGTGCGCTGTTTGCGTGCACTTGTTGTGTGTGTGCCTACCTGCGTCTCCGCGGTACGTTGCGTCCTTGGTGGTGCATCAGCAGGAGCATGGGGAGGGCCTGCAGTGCTGGATTCATGCTCGGGGAGCCGCTTCTTCGTTGTCCGTGCTCGGCATCCGTGTTACCGCTTCGGTTTGTCGTACGGTATCTCTTGGCCGTGGGAGCCGTTTGTTTGCGGCATCGTAATTTATGCGCCGGGCGGGACGTGTTTCGTCGGACGGTGTGTGTCAGTTGAGCTGCGCCGCTACGTGTACGGGCGCACTTTGATGGCGGACGGTGTTGCTGGCTTGCCGGCGGTGTTTGGCCTACTTTTCGCATCGTAATTGGACGGGCGTGTGGACTGCTGCGTGCTGGCGGTAACTGGTGCTTTTTGCATCCGCCAGCACGGCGGTGGTGCTTCCGCCCGCCATCGTAATGGGCCCCTAAATGTGGTAAACTTAAACAATATATAATTTACTCTTCCCACTACAACTAAAATTTAGTAATAAAACATACAAAACATTAACCATATATAATTTACTATTCCCAATACAGCATACATTAAATAATAAAAACTACTTTACATTGAACAAATTAAAATTACTATTCCCACTGCACTAATTAGTAATTCAGAGAAGTTGCTGGACACTAAACATATAACAATTACTATTCCCACTGCAGTAAGTATTAATTCAGGGAAGATGCTGGACACTAAACATATAAAATTACTATTCCCACTCCAATAAAAATTAAATCAGGGAAGGTGCTGGACACTAAACATATAAAATTACTATTCCCACTCCAATAAAAATTTAAGTCAGGGAAGGTGCTGGACATTAAACATATATAAATTACTATTCCCACTTCTGTCAGTATTAACTCAGGGAAGGTGCTGGACATTAAACATATATAAATTACTATTCCCACTCCAGTGAGTATTAAGTCAGGGAAATTGCTGGACACTAAACATATAAAATTACTATTCCCACTTCAGTCAAAATTAAGTCAGGGAAGGTGCTGGACATTAAACATATATAAATTACTATTCCCACTCCAGTAAGTATTAACTCAAGGAAGGTGCTGGACATTAAACATATATAAATTACTATTCCCACTCCAGTAAATATTAACTCAGGGAAGGTGCTGGACACTAAACATATAAAATTACTATTCCCACTTCAGTCAAAATTAAGTCAGGGAAGGTGCTGGACATTAAACATATATAAATTACTATTCCCACTCCAGTAAGTATTAACTCAAGGAAGGTGCTGGACATTAAACATATATACATTACTATTCCCACTCCAGTAAATATTAACTCAGGGAAGGTGCTGGACACTAAACATATAAAATTACTATTCCCACTCCAGTCAAAATTAAGTCAGGGAATATGCTGGACACTAAACATATAAAATTACTATTCCCACTTCAGTCAAAATTAAGTCAGGGAAGGTGCTGGACATTAAACATATATAAATTACTATTCCCACTCCAGTAAGTATTAACTCAAGGAAGGTGCTGGATATTAAACATATATAAATTACTATTCCCACTCCAGTAAATATTAACTCAGGGAAGGTGCTGGACACTAAACATATAAAATTACTATTCCCACTTCAGTCAAAATTAAGTCAGGGAAGGTGCTGGACATTAAACATATATAAATTACTATTCCCACTCCAGTAAGTATTAACTCAAGGAAGGTGCTGGACATTAAACATATATAAATTACTATTCCCACTCCAGTAAATATTAACTCAGGGAAGGTGCTGGACACTAAACATATAAAATTACTATTCCCACTTCAGTCAAAATTAAGTCAGGGAAGGTGCTGGACATTAAACATATATAAATTACTATTCCCACTCCAGTAAGTATTAACTCAAGGAAGGTGCTGGACATTAAACATATATAAATTACTATTCCCACTCCAGTAAATATTAACTCAGGGAAGGTGCTGGACACTAAACATATAAAATTACTATTCCCACTTCAGTCAAAATTAAGTCAGGGAAGGTGCTGGACATTAAACATATATAAATTACTATTCCCACTCCAGTAAGTATTAACTCAAGGAAGGTGCTGGACATTAAACATATATAAATTACTATTCCCACTCCAGTAAATATTAACTCAGGGAAGGTGCTGGACACTAAACATATAAAATTACTATTCCCACTCCAGTAAAAATTAAGTCAGGGAATATGCTGGACATTAAACACATAAAAATTACTATTCCCACTACAGTAATTATGAAGTCAAGAACACGCTGGACACTAAATATATATGTTTTACAATATTAACAACTTTACCATTTTCCCCTAATAACCCAACATCCCAGTACTAAAAACAACTTACTATTTATATTTATAAATTACTTTAAGGCCCATTACGATACCGGGCGTAAAAAAATCCGCCACCCATGAAAGCGGCAAAAATCCGCCCGCCTACACCATCTGAATACCGACCCAGCAATTATGATGCCTCGAACCGAAACCCGCCAGCGGCGGTAAAAACACACAGAATACCGCCCGCCCATGCCCGAGTCGGAGTCAAACCGCCCGCCACGGACGGAAAGACGCACGACAACACAAAACCGCCCGCCCTCACGGTCGAGACACCGCACGTGAAATTACGATCGCACCGACATGAGCGCGGAAAAACAACAAATACACCGCCCGCCAGCGGAAACAACACTGAAGAAAATGGACACGGCAGAAGCCATGGCGGCCACGTCCCTGCACAGAAACAGCCCCGGACTCAAACAAACACACACAACATGGCAAACAAGTCCACACAGCAACCCACGCACAAATACACAGACAAAGTACACATCCCGAAAACACACCACCCCTGGACAAACAAATAAACCACAAAGCCCAGAACACCAGCCACAACACACCTGAAAACAACAGACCATCAGGACACACCCAAACAGGTAAGTACAAAAGCAGCCCCTCCACAGACCACAACCCCTTGCAACATTGCAAAGCGGAGAGGAGAGGAGAGGACACAGTGACACAGCAAGGACAGCAGTACACCACAGATACGCACACATCACACCCACCACCACCACCACCACCACCAAACACCGGCACCACAAACCCCCTGCACATCACACATCACACACCGCACCAGCACCACAAACACCATGGCATCACACAGAATGCCCAAGTTCACTCCCACTGAGCTGACGGTCATGGTCGACGAGATCGTCAAGGTGCACACACAAATCTATGGCAACCAGGTCCAGCACACCCCACTAGCCACCAGAAAAAGGATGTGGAACAGAATTGTAGACCAGGTCAATGCAGTCGGGACCGTACCCAGAAACAGAGGAGAGATAAACAAACGGTGGAACGACATCAAAAGCCTGGTCAAGAAGAAGGAGAGCAAAAACCGAGAGCTGGCTGCCACGACTGGCGGAGGGAATCCCGCGCATTACAAGACCTTCAAAGCGTGGGAGGAGAAGGTGCGAGTCATCATCCATCCGGAGATCCTCACCGGATTACCAGGGGGAGTGGAGGCTGGTAAGTACAAACAAATGTATACCAGCACACCGCTATGTACTCACATGCACTACCACCATGCCATAGCTCCGAGGGACAAACACCCCCATGTCCAGTACACAATACACAACACATCACCCACACATGCAACAGGCACCACCACACACACAGCCCAAACATATCAACTAACAAAACCATGGGGGCATGTGTACACCCAGCCAGCCACGTAACTACCAACAGGTCCCCTAGTACTCCAGAAGCGCCACAACGAGCACCCCCACACCCATGTGGCAGCCGTAGCTGCACCAACCGACAAGTAACAGGTAAGTAGCCGCAACACAAAGGCAGTGGGTGGGAGGGGGACAGCTGAAGTACAACACCCACCAGGCCCCTAGTCCTACAGCACAGCAAGGCGGAGCACCCCCCACACCCATGTGGCAGCCGTAGCTGCACTAACCGACAAGTAACAGGTAAGTAGCAGCAACACAAAGCGCAGTGGGTGGGAGGGGGGACAGCTGAAGTACAACACACACCAGGCCCCTAGTCCCACAGCACAGCAAGGAGGAGCACAGCCCACACCCCACACCCACGTAGCAGCCACTGCAGTGCACACCGGCAGCCGACAGGTAGACATCCCGCCCCAGGACAAACGGTGTCAGTGGGTGTCCAGCCATCACCACGACCCATAACACCGCCCCCACCCCCACAGACCTGCAACATGGAGCACCCCCCGCCCATAACCATGTTGCATCCAGTCCAGTGCACGCTCAAAAACAACCTGCAGGTGGGAAACTGGACAGGGCGGGGTGACTGGAGGCATGAGGACTGAATTACGACTAACACATGGGACATGTCAAATAGCAGAGGAACACGCAGCACAGCTCCCTGCCACAACCATGTGAACAATGTGCACACGGACATGAACCACAGAGTCACACCCCACATGACCCATCACAGACACAGCAACACCCAAGGAGCCACGTCTGCATGCACAAGTCACACTGATTACAGAACCACACGGCAGGCACAGTGCAACCCATCACACACAACTGCAACACCATCGAAGTCCTGTCCATGTAGCCCCTACTGCCTGTCAACCACACATCCCACAACTACGCCCATGTAAGACATACCACACTAGACGCAACAGCGTGGAACAACAGAAATGCACACGAACACCACTGGACCCATCAAACACACAGACACACAATGCACATACAACATACCATCCATCTCATCCGTCAGCCCCAGTCACATGAAAGGTATGTCATCCGAACAGCTGGTCCACATACAGTAGTCACGCAAAGAAACATGCCCATGATAAATCATGTGCCAGAAGTGAATGAAGCGCACGTCACACTGTGAGCAACTACACACATAACATGGGCCACACACCCCCGAGCACTGCAGTGATGCACATGGCACAGGGCAGCACGCACACCAAGGAATTGGACCATCTGCAATACGTCGTGTGGCACACAACCATCACTCACTCATAACAATGCGTCCAATTACATGGCCAGAAATCACAACAGACAGCAAATATGCAGGGTATGTCAGACATACACACACCTCAGACCATGCACTGTCATGTTGCCACAACACATGTCACGTTCTGCACCCATGGCACACAGTATGTACCCCCAAAGCATAGTTCATCTCAAATGCGTTTCAGGGGGCTGACCCCCATTATGCCATCTGCGTTTCGAAGCGTTACATTTGAACCCCAAGAGCATAGTACAAACCAACCTCCACGATGGGTCTGGAGTCCGCATACACCAGAGCCACAAAAAGCAGGAGCACAGCAACACACCCATCGGCATTGCCAATCCGTCCCATGCCACATGTCCACAGCACACAGTCCCATTGGCATGCCCACACAACAACAAATAGCACAGCCACACACACGGCTCCGGGAAACCTGTGCACGACTGTGCACGAACTGTGGATGTCAGACAACCTATACATACTTTGTCATGTGCAACACAATAACATATCTCATTCCCCCCACAGGTGACGAACTGCTGGATGCTGGAGATGGAGACAGCAGCCAGCACAGCCAGCCTGCAAGCCCCCAACAAGGACTCACGGATGTGGAGGATCTGTCCTCCGATTCGGACACGGACCACCCAGCAGGCCCATCTGGTGTGGCAGGGCCCAACCGCACCCCAGGCACCCTCCCACCCACCAACCCATCATCCAGGGCTGATGACCACTCACAGCCCCCTGCTGCCACTGTCGTAGCGGCCACTACCACTGTTGTGGCGGCCACTCCCACGGTCGTTGCGGCCACTCCCACTGCCGCAACCATCACCACGTCATCACTGGCCCCAGCCCCAGCGCAAGTGGTGGTCCGGCCGACTGGGTCCACCCTGGGAGCCACAGCGAGGACCGTGTTGAGCAATGTGGCCAGTGGGCAGGTCGGTGGCAGCAGTACTGGTAGGAGGAGCAGGGCCAGGCCAACGCCAACTGTGCCTGGGAGCCAAGCCCTGCCGCCAATCGACAGAGTCCTTGGGGCCTATGAGGAGGCCCAAGGCGAATGGGCCAGGTCGGCAAGCGACACGCGGGAGGTCCTTGCGGTGTTGAGGTCCATGGACGCCCACATGGCCCAAATCGCGGACCTCATGGGCCAGCTGGTGGTGGGGGGAGGGCACAAGCAAGGCCAGCAACACCACCTCCGCCACCACCTGCTGTGGCGCAGGTTCGTGCAGCATCGCGTTCCCCTGCGTCCACAGCGAGTGAGCACTCCTCAACCACCACCAGCGGAACATCAACACCCCCCTACCAAACGTGGAAGGGGCCGTCCGAAGAGGAAACAGGTGTCCAGAGAGGACTTCGCCCGCACCAAACGCCAGTGAGTCAGCCAGCCACCTTGACCACCTACTGCATTGACTTGGAATACGATCCTAGCCCACACTGCCATGTGAATGGCATGTGTCTGTTGGACTGTGGACATAGAACTCCATGGGTACACCTTGACCATCACGCAGCCATGACCGTCAACTCATTGTCACAGCATGCACCACATTTGTCATCACCTTGCACACAATCACATGTCACCGCTGTTAATAAATACACCTTGATCACAATCGGCTCAATGTGTCCTGGGTTTATTCCAAGATGTGCAATCGCCACCATGAGCAGAATAGCATCTGCTGTGTGGCATGTCGATGGGACAGGAGAGGCTGCAGGGACCTAGGGGTGAAAAACAGAACAAGAGTACATTCAATGAGTGTGTCACACACTCATCACACAGTACTTGTCACCAACTACAAGCAATGCACACACATCTCACAGAGCAACAGGGCACAATGCTACAGCCACTGACAGTGGCATACCAACCTGGACAATGGACCATTGACACACAGCACTCAGTGAACAAAAGGCCCCAGTAACAGAGCACACATACACCTGCACAACTACAGCTACATCAGCCGTCGTACATGGTCACTCACCGTCAAGTGAAGTAGCGGGCGATGAGCTGCTGACGCACATTCACAGCTTCATCCTCTCCACTGTCCTCTTCACTGGAGCTGTCCTGGTCTGCAGGCTGGGGCCCTGGTTGATCTCCGTCATCCACAATTAGGGGGATCTGCTTTCGAATGGCCAGATTGTGCAGCATGCAGCAAGCCACCACTATCTGGCACACCTTCTGTGGGGAGTACGCCAGCGCACCCTCGGTGCGGTCCAGGCATCTGAACCTGGACTTGAGGAGGCCAAAGGTACGCTCGACCACACGTCTGGTCCTCCCATGTGCCTCATTGTAGCGGTCATCTGCTGGGGTCCGAGGATTTCGTAATGGACTGAGCAGCCAGGGCCCATTCGGGTAAGCCGAGTCACCTGGGCGTGGGGGACACAGAGAACCGTTGCAATTCAAACAGGACAGTAGACAGCATCCTTAAGCCAGCACGCTACACAACTCCACATACTCACCGACAATCCAGCCACGGTCCTGTTGCAGATTGGTCATCAGTCGTGGTAATATGCTGTTTCGCATGATGTGCGCGTCATGGGCCGAGCCTGGGAACTTTGCACACACGTGGGAGATGACCATGTCCGCAAGGCACACCACTTGCACATTCAGGGAGTGCGTGTGCTTCCGGTTGCGGAAGAGCTGCTCAGTGGCCTGTGGTGGGACAAGGCCAACATGGGTGCAGTCAATGGCACCAACGACGTGTGGGATCCGTCCAAGGGCATAGAATGCACCCTTCACTGCCGCCAACTCACGTGCCCTGGGGAATCTGATGTACCTGTTCCTGTACAGCATCATGGCTGCCAGTACATCCCTCAGCACCATGCTGAACATGGGCTGGGACATCCCACCTCCACTGCCCACTGTGTGCTGGAATGACCCAGTGGCGAAAAAATGCAGTGCAGCCATCACCTTAGCCGTGGGGGTGAATGCTGTCGGATACACCCTGCGAGGACGGAGGTGGGGTTCCAACATGGCACATAGTCGATGCAGGGTTGGTCGGTCCAGACGAAATTTCCGGATGACCTCAGAATCCTCCATGTCCGCCAACAATTGGTAAGGGCGGTAAATGTTTGGTCTCCGCCTAGGAAAGATGGGAGTGGACACATGTCAAAGCAACACGCCACATGGCATCTTCACATACACATAACTGATATGACAGAGCAAGAACATGAGTCACAGAACAGCTGTCATGCAGGGACAGCACAGCCACAATACACTTACACAGGTCTCCCACCAATAGCAATGAGCAGTGACACGAACCATTGCTATGTGCATGCACATGGGGATCCAGGCCTCAATGACCTGTGAGGCGTGCTGATGGGGACTGACTGCATATTCGGCAAGCGGCAACACCACGGCAACATGACTGGCTGCTGTGCATCACACTGCTTCCGAGGCTGGATGAGTATGGCACACACCAACGACGATGTGGGCACAGGCTGAGCGGCCAAGACAAGTGGGACCTGTGGCACGAGGGGATATGAGACAGTCATTGATGTCACCACTGCACCCTATGTGCAGCACTGTACGGATCACACCTCCAGAAGCATTGTCAGGTGTACACATTGACAGCCCCATGCCAACACGGCTGTGTGCTTGCAAATACACATCACATGTGACACGTAACCTTGCACGTGCCAAGTGGCAGATGTACATAGTGAGAGATGACATGCGTGTGCATATGCGTATACCATGCACCCATGCCAATGTGCAGATGATGACATGCTAACAGACATGTGGGGGCCGGCCACTGGCCGTCCCTGCCTATGCACACGGCATGTTGTGGCCCCGTCCATTGTGCACCTGCACCCACGCGCACATCATGGCCACACCTGACGATGCAGTGCGCACATCATACTGTGTGGTGCACATGGCATCAGCGGACTGTCACCAACATGGGCCAGGCCATTACGGCCAACTCCGTTGACCCTCGCGGTTGCACCCTGCGTGTTCCACTATGGAGGTAGGCGTCCCGGGCCAGCTGGGTGCAGGCCAACGTCTGCAATTGCCAATGCAGGTCTCAGTGCACTTGTTGCTCGTGTGGATGTCAGGCTGGGCCATGCTGCCCCTCTCAGTCCCAGCAAGCCTGGCCTGCACATTGACTGCACAATGCCAGTAGGTGACAGCACCGACTGCCTAGTGGGTTGCATGTGTCTCCTGTTCAGGACCCTCCAGATGGGCGCAAACTCAGTACTGACTATTGGACACACCATGTCTCGTGATAGGGATGTGTGTGTGGGATGGTGGCACTGAATGTGACCTCCTTTGTGTGGTGGGCCATGCACAGGGCGAGTACGTCGATGATTGCGCAGTGTTGGTCACAGTGGGTGCACCCACACAGATGTGTTGCCCTATGTTCATTTTCCATGTCCGCATGATAATGGATTGTAGATGTGGGCAGACTACACATTGGTCGATGTGCTGTCAATTTGAATGTGCCTTCACACCAGGCACAGCTGCCCCTGCACATGTGACCCCTGCTGCACTCGCTGCTGGGTCTGTGGAGCTGATGCACCATCTGTGCGTGGGGCGGACAGCTCTCCTCACTCCCGTCATTGCGCATGTCATCACTTGGCCGCAGGTGACATGGATCATGGAGGGCCCACATGTACGCGTGGGTGGCCTCAACAAGTGTGTCCGATGGTTGTCACCCCCAGTCAGTGCTTCGAATGTGAATGATTTTGTGCTGGTGCTAATTTCAATGTGGTGGGTGGGCGGGGCTAGGTGCGGGCTTACATGCAGGACATGGGAGGGTGATCGGATTAGCGACTAGTTGCAATACACACGGGGCACGTCTTTTCCTGTCCACATCAGGGTCATTCCTTGAACTCACTGACAGTAATACAGTCGTCTTTGTCCCTGTCCTCATGGCCTCCCCTCGCTCCCCACAATATGCATTTGCAACTGTGGGGCTAGCGCATGCAGATGCAGCCCCAAGCTCGCCCCGGAGAGGCCAAGGAGTGTATGTGTGGGTCCAGTTGAACGAGTGGTCTGTCTCACGGCATTATGTGTGGCGGGACGCCGTCCACCTGCGTGGTGCCCCGACTCGCGACACGGGCAACATAGACAATGCATGGCAGTCTCCGCAGTCCGGATACACCACCTGCGACACACAGAGGCTGTAGCTGCCCTAGCGGCCCATGCCGCGTCCATCTGGGGCTGATGGACCCACACATTCACTCTTTTGCCTCACTGGGGCGGGCTCGGAGGTGCTTGCGCACGCGCTGGCTTCTCTGTTGCAACGGCATGTGACGTGTGTGGAGATGTAGGCAATGGGTGGGATGGTGCGAGCCACCTTCCGTGACGTCACTCCTGCTCGTGATGTGTGCGTCCCCCCAATACTTCCATATGACTTGAGCCATGCTACACATTGAGGATGTTTTGCCTGCGTGATGTGTCCCGGAGGAGCGCGCCGAGTCCTCTCCCCCACCATGCTCCACTGCCATCCCGTGCCCTGGTTTGCCTGTGCAGGTTGACAATGTTGGGGATACACTTGGTCGGCAGGGGCTGTGTGTGCCTTGTCAAGGGCCTGGCGGGCGCACAACAGGATCCAGCTTGTCCACAGAGGGTGGGCTGACGTGTACGCCTGATACCGCATTGTTCGTGTGCCCGGCTGCTGTGCACACACGTGTTCACATCCCCCCGACATGTGGCCTTTGACATTGCCCAGGGAAGCGGTAATGTGCAGTTCCGGACCCCTCCCGACACAGCGTGTTTCAACTTTGCATGTGCGCATCTACCCGTCACACCCACCCACCTGAGCGAAGCGTCTCCCCGCTTCACGCGACACATGTGTGTCTTCCACAGTTGTGCTACTCATTTGCGTTGACATCGAATGACAGTGGACTACATAGTCATGTCACGACTGCCGTGTACATCACACACTCTCATCATCTCACATACGTACTTGTGAAAGGAATCAGCAGAGACAGTTTCTTTCTTCAAACCATGTATTGTGACTTATGTCCTCTGTGATGCAGTATAGTGGACACTACTGGCAGCGGTATGCATGTGGGGGATATACTGAGCATGATTACACATAGCTAAGGGTGTAGGGGTACATGTGATTAGCTGTTGCATGTGGGATGTGGGCTTCAGAGTTACATCTGCTCGGCTGTTGCTGTGCTAATGTTCATTTGCAAGTGGCTGCGGTGCTGCGGACTTTGACACAGACGGGATACATTTAGCCTACCAGACCGCTTGGCATCATGGGCACAGTCCATCTCAGTTCCATGTGACAGGTGTGCTGCTGTTGTTACTCATGCACGCGTGCGTGTGAGTTGACATCAGGGCATGGGCTTACGTGCATGCAACGGCGTCCCACTTGTTGTTGCCATATGGTGGATACTGGACATGTCACAGTCACTGGGGTCGTGTTGTTGTTGTATGCACTTGTCGTCCATGCAATGGTCCTGTTACGGGATTTCCGGGGAGGGGGAAAAGTGGTGCAGCTCTCACATACTCCAGCCGGGCGATTCCTGTCCACTGGGCGGTGCATATGTCCATGGGCGCAGGATCCATGTCATGGCATAGTTGTACGTGCAGTTCTGTCCATGTGGGTGCGATACACATATCCCATGCCACTGCCTCCCCGGATACATGCAGAGTTCCTGGATGTGATGGGGAACGGAGTGCATGTCCCGGACACATCCGATGTCATGGCAGTGTCGTTGATGGTGTGGTATCAGTTGCAGGTCGTTTGGTATGGCTGTTGTGGTGGTTACTGGCCAGTCCGTGCGGAAGCTAAGCATGGGTACAGTGTCGGACATCATGGCTCAATTGGGGGATTGCGCCGGGGTCCTACGAATTGACAGGTTGTCAGGTATGCGATGGCTTCCTGCAGGGCTTCCATTTCATTGGTGGTATACATGTTTGCCAGCCAATGTAGCGGATGGTGGCTGTCACGGTGTTGTTCGTAAGTTGTCCCTTGTAGGAGCATGATGGGGCATGCTGGGTGACATTCGATGTAGCTGTGATCCATGATCCGTCGTGTGGAGGTACAGTGGTCCCATTGCAGTGTGGGTCCGATGTTCGCCACATACGCCATGCCCCCATAGGCTGAACAGGCCCTGTCGTGTGCGTCCAGAGGGTGGAATAGTGGTAGCAGGTCCGCCCTTGGACATGCCGGGTTGGAGAGGCACAACTCCACAGGATGGTGGAAGGGACACCTCCGACAGTAGAAGACGGGTATGACGCAGCTGAACAATGCGATGCGGTAAGTCAGTCGGTAACTTACGTTCAGCAGGGATAGGGGTTCGCATCCCAGTAGCTGTATCAGGTTGTGTTTGTACAGCTTGACCTGTTTGGCGTAGTTGGGCAGGTGTGTTGTAGGTGCCATTTTGCTGCGGGGCGATGTGGTGGCGTGCTCCGGCTGTGTGTGCAGTCTGCAGTGTGCAGGCTCCGAGGTTGCTGTGAGATCTGTGATGGTCGTAGGGGGCAGGACTTGTGTTCTGTTAGCTTGTGCGGAGGACACGGGCCCTCATCCCACGTGCTTCTCTGAATGTTCAAGGTCAGTGGTGTGTGACTCCTTCCAGATAACTTGCATGGGAACGGCATGGGGGAGTTTTATATATTCCTTTCTTTCCCGTTCGGTATGTTCTTAGGTGATATGCGCTATCTGCCCTGTGGTCGGTTTCCTCTGCATGCCTGTGTTGGTTTCTTTTTGGGACAATGGCTGTATTCTCCGGCTTGTTTAGTCGGGATGTGGTTACGGAGTTGGAATGGAAGGTCATTCAGTGCTGTCTGCTCTCCCGTGTGTGGGCGGCAGGCTGTGTTTCCGCTATGCGTTGGGCCTTGTGTGTGGGTGTCATTCTTGGGTCCACCTGTTGTCGGTCCCCGGGCTCTTTGGTGTTCCGTTTTGTATGTCTGGTTCATGGGTGCAGGGTGGTATGGGTGTTTCTGTGTGGTACTGGCGTACCTCTTCCCGACGGGGCCCATGTTCTACTGGGTGGTGTTGCCGCCGCTGTGTGCTTCGCCATGTTTGTCACACAGGGGTGTGTCCTGATGTTGCGTGACTTCACTGACATGTGGGCGTCGGTTGTGTGACGTTGGGTGTTGTCCGTGAATTGGGCGTTGGGGTCATGACTGTGGCAGGCCTGTCACGTGTCATGTGCGTTCTGGGTGTGGCTCGTGTGTGTGGTGCTTGGTTGTGTCCCTGTGTTGTTTGTGTGCGACGCATACATGGCGTTATAGTTGGGCGCTGAGTTGTGCGCATGTGTGGCTGCGTCATCGCCGCTGTGCTGCGGTGCCGTGACGGGGTCGTTAGTTCCTGGTCCCAGGTGGTGTGCCCATGATAGTTGCGAGATGTTGCACTTTGCCCTGTGTTACATTTGTGGGTGCAGTGGTGGATGTGTCTTGTCCACGCATGGGTGTTGGGGGGTGCCATGTCCTCCTTTTCCGCCCTTGCACTGTGTGCGCTGTTTGCGTGCCCTTGTTGTGTGTGTGCCTACCTGCGTCTCCGCGGTACGTTGCCTCCTTGGTGGTGCATCAGGTATAGCATGGGGAGGGCCTGCAGTGCTGGATTCATGCTCGGGGGGTCGCCTCTTCGGTGTCTGTGCTCGGCGTTCGGGTTTCCGCCTCACTTTCACGTGCGGTGTCTCTTAGCCGTGGGAGCTGTTTGTTTGCGGCATCGTAATTTGTACGCCGGGCGGTACGTGATTTCGTCTGGCGGTGTGTCTCCATTGGGCTGCGCCGCTACGTGAGCGGGCGCACTTTGATGGCGGGCGGCGTCGCTGGCTTGCCGGCGGTGTTTGGCTGCCTTTTCACATCGTAATTTGGCGGGCGTGTGGGCTGCGGCATGCGGGCGGTAACTGGTGGTTTATGCATCCGCCAGCTCGGCGGTAGTGCTTCCGCCCGCCATCGTAATGGGCCCCTTTATTTCTTCTAATTATTTGCAATTTTTTAAATTTCTACTTAATAAATATTTTTAAAATATTATTTAAATAACACTTCCCACCCTTATCCCCTAATAACGAAACACCCCCTCCTAAAACAAAACATATATTTTAACTTTTTAATATACATTTTGTTTTTTAAATTATTTTCTAATTTCTAAAATTTTTAAATTCATATCTAAATTTACACTGATATCTTTAAAATACTCCACACCCTTATCCCCTAATGACCCAACATCCCACTACTAAAATAAAAAATATATTTTAAATTTTTAATATAAATTTCGTTTTTTAAATTAATTTCGAATTTCTAAAATTTTTAAATTAATATCTAAATTTAAACTAATATTTTTTATATACTCCCCACCCTTATCCCCTAATAACCCAACATCCCGCTCCTAAAAGAAAACATATATTTTACATATTTAATATAAATTTGGTTTTTTAAATTAATTTCGAATTTCTAAAAATTTTAAATTAATATCTAAATTTACACTAATATTTTTTAAATACTTCCCACCCTTATACCCTAATAACCCAACATCTCACTACTAAAAGAAAACATATATTTTACATTTTTAATATAAATTTCGTTTTTTATATTAATTTCGAATTTCTATAAATTTTCTATTTAAATATAAATTTACACTAATATTTTTAAATTACTCCCCACCCTTATCCCCTAATAACCCAACATCCCGCTCCTAAAAAAAACATATATTTTACACTTTTAATATAAATTTCATTTTTTAAATTAATTTCTAATTTCTAAAAATTTAAAATTAATATCTAAATTTACACTAATATTTTTAAAATACTCCCCACCCTTTACCCCTAATAACTAAACATCCCGCTCCTAAAACATATGTTACAATTTTTTTTAATACATTTTCACACTAATATTTTTAAATTACTCCCCACCCTTATCCCCTAATAACCCAACATCCCGCTCCTAAAAAAAACATACATTTTACACTTTTAATATAAATTTCATTTTTTAAATTAATTTCTAATTTCTAAAAATTTAAAATTAATATCTAAATTTACACTAATATTTTTAAAATACTCCCCACCATTTACCCCTAATAACTAAACATCCCGCTCCTAAAACATATGTTACAATTTTTTTTTATACATTTTCACACTAATATTAAAACATTTTTAATAATACAAAATTAATAACAATACATAATATTTAATTATAGACTAAAAATTAATATTTTACAGTTTCTATATTTATTTTTCGATATTTTTTACAATACTAACAATTCGATATTATCTACTTACAATATTACTTATTCGATATTTTGTACTTCGATATTTTTTAAAGAAATAAAATTACGATATTTTTGATTGCGATATTCATGTATTCGATATTATCTAACATTCGATATTACAACTTCGATATTACTACAATTCGATATTTATCATTCGATATAATGTCTATTCACCGGATGTATAATCTGATCACCAGTATCCCCTCGACGCAGAAGATCCCGAGGATGTTAAGTCAATCAATCTCCTGCACATCTCTTAATGCCTCAAACCTGTTTGATGTAGGGATAAGGAATGCACAATTGACCAATGAGGGCAGGTCAAAAAATGGAGCCTCTGGCACCCTGCGGGATGGGTGCAGATGACAGTTAACATAACCCAGGGGAAAGAGTGTGATACTGCTGGGATTTGTATTAAATATTGGAGACCTAGACAAGATCTCTCCTGCAGACCTGGGATGTTGGACATTAATGCTAATACAATCTCCCTAATGTTTTTTCTAGTCGAGACTGTGTTCACCTCATGGTCACAGGTTCAAATCCCAGAAGGTCCACTCAGCCTTTCATCCTTCTAAGGTCAATAAAATGAGTACCATTGAGTGGGTAACAATAAACATCTGTTATTCAGCACCAAGATACACTTGGTTGAACATGGGCTGTACAAGTATACATTTTATGTAAATTGATGGTAACCGTATTTGATGGCTCCCCTTGCTTCCCAGAACTACTAGTAATCCCTAGTTGTTGTAAGGCACATTCTGGTGGGGATTGTGAGAAGGTGGCCTGGTATATGCTGTCCACTAATTAAAGTGGGCACCTTGTACCAGTCCAGACGACCCTTATGATGTATGAGGTCGAAGTTAACCTTTAGAAAGCTATCCTAGTGGTAGCTGTGGAGAGCAGCCTTCAGGCTTAATCTTGAAGGAATGTAAAGCAGCTTGTTTTACCAGAATATCACCTCCTGAATGACTAAATGAAAGGAGAACCACACAGTAGTTATATAAAAATATGAATTTATTAATATAACACTCTCTACTAATCTCTACACGAGATTAGAACACAAAGCACACAATACTGAAACAATAGAACATTCGTAAGTAGCACAATACACAGCAGGCTCCAGGGGGAGACCGAACCATATACTAAAAAAATGGTATAACAATCATGACTTGACTAGACACAGTCCCTAGAGCACGTAGAATCGCTGGGACTCCGAGGAACCACCCAAGGCAGTGACACAGGGAGCCCACTAAGGATGGGTGCAGTGAGGAAACACGACTGCGTGCTCCGTACAACTCTATGGGAAAGTCGAGGTTGAAAAGTTATAGTTTAAGGACACTTCTACGAGGACTTCAAGCAGACCCTTTGGAACATAGGAGGTTCTAGAGCCAACACACCAGTGAGTACTGAGGTACCCATGTTACCTATCCCAGAGGAGCCGTGTGCATAGGGGTCAAGTGGTGTCGGAAACCTTCGTCGTTTTCAATGGAGAGTTGCGAAGAAGTGCTGCTGCCAGGAAGGCGAAGAGTGTCCGGTGGAATCCAAGCCTGGATTCTAGGTGAGAGGAACCTGAAAGCAGAGGGGAGAGAGTCTGGGTCAATTCAGGTGACCACGGGCTCGGTAGACGAATGCCCACCGATGTTGGGTGCTTCAGGTGCGAAGAAGGGATGCTTGACTCTGCAGCCACGGGGACCAAGAGACGTCGAGGATGACCAGGTTCCGGAGGTGAGCTGACCCATGAAGGATGTCGAGTGCTGAGGGGTCGATGTCGGCTGGAGCACCAACAAGCCTTGGCAAATGCAACCCACGCAGGAAGGACAAACAGGTTACGGTGTGGACCAGCAAGGTCCAGGGGACTCTCCAAGCAATGGGGAGTCAGGGCACATCTGGAGCAACCAGAGAAGCCCAAGAACAAACAAGGTGACCCTCACCAGGACCCACAGGTCAACGGACCAGGGATCGCGAGCAGACCTCGAGCAAATTTACAAAGCACCAGCCCACAGAGCACTCGGTGAGTGGAGGCCGGATATCCTCAGTGCAAATGCTGCTTGGGGTCAGGACTACACGGAGTCTAAGGCACAAGCTCGGGGATTGCCAACAAGCATATGCACTTGCAAACGTCCGCGGTGCACAGGGGTGTGGGTTGCACGGCCCCCATGAGGGATACTGGTCTCAGAATCGCTGAGAGGTCAGATCAACCTCAGGGACCTTCAGGAACCAACCTCCTGTGTTGCTGAAATCTTTGGAGTCCGCAGGAGCTCTGGAGAAGCAAGCTGGTCAGATGCGCTTAGGTGCCTGCTACTGCAGGGGAGTAACTCCTTTACTCCAAGGGAGATTCTTCAGTCATGCAGTCATTGTGCAGGCAGTCTAAGTACTTGGTTTCTTCTTAGCAGAATCTTGTCCAGGTAAAATCTAAAGTCCTGTAGTCAGGTAACCCACTTTATACCCACGGGAAAGGGTTGGACAGATTCAGGGGACCCTCCTAGGGGAGGGGCAGGACAGAGGGGTGGCTACACCCATGTCCTTTGTCCAGTTTCGTGCCAGAGCAGGAGCCAATGGCTCCCAGAACTGGTTTGAGCTGGACTATGCACAGGGACACCAAATGTGCCCCCAGTGCAGACTTTCTGGCACTAACAGAGTGCCCCCACCCAGCCCCAATACACTAAACCCTGTCTGGGAGGGGGACACACCTCCCTGTGACAGGATGCCTATTGTCATGCCTTCCTCTGCTCGAGCTTGGCTCAGCAGCAGGAGAGCAGAATCATGTCTGTGGCTGGCAGCGTCCATTTTGTGCTACCCGGGTCAAGAAAGCTGGTACGGGGTAGACCGGTGACCCACAGTAGTGGTTTCAGAAGGGTGGAATCATACCTCCCACACCAGTTACTGGTGTGGAGGTATGATTCCAAGGTGTTTGACACCAAACACAATATGTTTCTAAGCAGCCGTTTTAAAGTTAGCATTTACCGTGATGTTATAATGCAACTTAACCTATATGTTTGGCTGCATCACAGACAACCCCGGAGAATGGTCTCTGAAGGCTGCAGAGGGGCCCTGCTCATGCAAGGGCACCCTCTCACATAAAACCCAGCACCCTGCCTTCAGGATTGATAAGGCCTGCCACAGGGGTGACTGATAGGTTTTTAAGTGTAGTGATTTAGATAGATATAGTCAACCTATATCTAAGTAAGTGGTGCAAGCACCAGCTTACCCAGGTTGCTGTAGCAGACCTGGTGTATCATTTTGAATGGCCTCTCATGGGTGGCATAATACATGCTTCAGCCAATGGGAGGCTTCTGGGGTACCTATGCCCTGGGTACATGGTGTACCATATACTAGGGACTGATAAGGGCACCCCAGTATCCAATCTGGAGTGTACCTAAAGTACATACATAGGAATTTAAGGGAGAAAGCAGATAGACTGGGGTCCTGGATAGCAGGATCCCAGTCAGACTAGTCCAAAAACAGTGAGACATCAGCAAAAAGTGGGGGTAACCATAAGAAGCAGATACTACTTTCCTACACAACCCCCCAAACGCAAGGACATTAAACTAACCTTGACTAGTTGAGTCTTCATGTTCTAAGTGGAAATATCTGGAGAGTCCATCTGCATTGGCATGGTTACTCCCAGGTCTATGTTCCACTGTATAGTCCATCCCCTGTAGGGAAATGGACCACCTCAAGAGTTTGGGGTTTTCACCCTTCATCTGTTTTAGCCATAAGAGGGGCTTATGGTCTGTCTGAACAATGAAGTGAGTGCCAAACAGGTATGGCCTCAGCTTCTTCAGAGCCCAAACCAGTGCAAAGGCTTCCCTCTCAATAGCTGACCAACGTTTCTCTCTGGGGGTCAGCCTTCTGCTTATGAAAACTACTGGCTGATCCTGACCCTCCTCATTCAATTGTGATAACACAGACCCTACCCCCAATTCAGATGCATCTGTTTGAACAATGAATTGTTTGGAATAATCAGGACTCTGCAGAATGGGAGCAGTGCACATGGCCTGCTTCAGGTTATCAAATGCCTTTTGACAGCTAACTGTCCACTGAACTTTCTTAGGCATTCTTTTGGAAGTTAAGTCATTCAAAGGGGTCACTATGGAGCCATATCCTTTGACAAACCTCCTGTAGTACCCAGTCAGGCCCAAGAAAGCTCTGACCTGAGTCTGGGTAGTTGGAGCAACCCAATTAGGCCTGGGCGGAAAACTACGCTACGCTCGCGTAGTTTGCGAAGTTTGCGCAACTACGCGCTACGCGAATTGCACGTAGCACAGTGCAAAAACGCGTAGTGGGCATTTTTTGCTTGCTCGCGGTCCTCAACTTCAAGTTGGCGACCGCGAGCGAGCAAAATGACAACCCGGCGAGACTTTTTCCTCGTTCGCGATCAGCAACATCAAGTTGCCGATCGCAAGCGTGGAAAATAAACCTCCCGGCGAGATTCTCAACGCGGGGAGGTCAGGTTTCTCATTGCGAGTGGTCGCGTATGCTCGCGACCACTCGCGATGAGAAACTACCAGTCCGCGTTGAGAAAACTGCTGCTAGAGTACAAATCTACTCGAGCGGCAGAAAACGACCCCTTGCACTGTGCAAGGTGCCGTTTGCAATGATTGCACAGTGCGGACAAGCATCCGGCACTGTGCAATCATTGCGAACAGCATTTCCTACCGCACTACGCAGTTCGAGTAGTGCTACGCGTAGCTCGCGTAGTGCAAAGTGCACTTCGCGTAGCTACGCGTAGCTACGCGGAGCGCTACTACGCGAACTACGCCCAGGGTTAAACACAATCCATGATGGTTTGGATTTTGCTCTGCAATGGTTGAACCTGGCCTCCACCCACAAGGTGGCCCAGGTACACAACCTTACTCTGCCCTATCTGGCACTTGGAGGCCTTGATAGTGAGGCCTGCTTTTTGCAGGGCCTCCAGAACATTTCTCAGGTGGACCAGGTGATCCTCCCAGGTGGAGCTAAAGACAGCAATATCATCTAGATAAGCTGCACTATAGGCTTCCAGACCCGTGAGAACATTATTCACCAGCCTTTGAAATGTGGCAGGTGCATTCTTCAAGCCAAAAGGCATCACCACAAATTGGTAGTGCCCACTAGGGGTTGAGAATGCTGTTTTTGGTTTAGCATCCTCAGCTAATCTGATTTGCCAGTAACCAGCTGTCAGGTCAAATGTACTTAAGAACTTGGCAGAGGCCAAAGTGTCAATAAGTTCATCTGCCCTTGGAATTGGATGAGCATCAGTCCTAGTGACTGCATTTAGTCCCCTGTAGTCAACACAGAACCTCATCTCTCTCTTACCACCCTGGGTGTGAGGTTTTGGTACTAAGACTACTGGGCTAGCCCAAGGGCTATCTGAGGGCTCAATCACTCCCAGTTCCAACATCTTCTGGACTTCAGTCCTGATACAGTCCCTGACATGGTCAGGTTTATTTATTTATTTATTTGAAGGTTTTATATAGTGCGAACAAGACCCTTGCGGGTATCAGAGCGCTTTACAAGGAAAATATCGCAGATACATAGGCATATGGTAAATAACATATAGTTTCATAAAAATCACGGATAGTAGAATCAACATATCGAAGATACATAGGCATATGGTAAATGACATATAGTTCCATACAATTCAAGCATAGTATAATCACAATAGCGAAGATACATAGAGTAGTAAATAATATATAGTTCCATATAGATCAAGAGTAGAGTCGTATAATCACAGTAACCCATGCTCAAGTGAACTTAGCCATGAGAAAGGATTTCACTTCTTTTTGAAGGATGCAGTAGAGGGATTAAGTCTAGTTTCTGGGGGCAAAGCATTCCAGATCCTGGGCGCCATCCCGAGAAGGCTCGGTTGTATGTTTTCTTCTTGTTGAATCTTTGTGGTTTCAATAAGAGGTTATTGGCACTTCTGGAAGCTCTGTTGCCACATGAAGGTACCAGTTTCTGTGCCAGATAGCTGGGAGTGTTGTGATGAATGGCTTTATGCGTCATGCATGCTATTTTTAGTTGAATTCTGGCTTCGAAAGGTAACCAGTTAAGGGATCTTAGGTCCGGGGATATGTGGGAGTTTCTTTTGGAGCCAGTAATAAGTCTAGCTGCTGCGTTGATTGAAGCTCTAAGAGGGGTAGTTGAGGATCTGGGAAGGCCGCAGAGAGAGACACTCCCATATTCCTATCTTGGGATAACTAGAGCTTGTACTGCCAGTTTGAAGTCCTTTTCAGGCAGGAAAGGTTTAAGTTTTCTCAAAGTATTCATCTGAAAGTTTGCTCCTTTTGTTGCGGTGCTGATGTGTTTCTGCATGTTGAGATTTCTGTCCAGCGTTACTCCCAGCGATTTTGCTGAGTCAACGATAAGGGGTTGGCAGTTGAGTGCTGTTAGGTGTTTGATCCAGTCTTGAATGATGGGTACTTGGGCGGGAGGAGCCATTAGGAGGAATTTGGTTTTGAGGGTATTCAGTTTTAGATGGTTTTCGCCCAGCCAGGTCTGAGTTTTTCCGAGAGTTGTGTTGAGAGATTTGATGTCTTCTAGTGAATGGATCTTTAGGTATAGTTGTGTATCGTCTGAGTACATATGGTATTGTACGTTAGAAGAGTTAAGAATTTCAGTGAGTGGTTCCATGAATAGATTGAAAAGTGTCGGAGAGAGGGATGATCCTTGTGGGACTCCTAAGGTGACTGGGACGGGTTTGGACAGGGAATGGTTAACCTTGAATCGTTGCGATCTGTTTTGGAGGAACGAGGTAAACCAGTTTAGAACTGATCCGGATAGTCCCATTCTGTGTTTCAGAAGGTCTAGCAGGTTGTCATGTTTGACGGTATCAAAGGCAGAGGAAAGGTCGAGCAGGATAAGTAAGCAGGCTTCGTTCTGGTCTAGGATTTGTAGCGCATCGTCAATTATGTGGGTCATGGCTGATTCAGTGCTGTGTCCTGCACGGAAACCTGATTGGAATTTGTTGAGCAGGTTGAAATGGTCTATGTGTCTTACAAGCTGGAGGTGTACACATTTTTCTAAGAGTTTGGCCAGGGTAGGGATGTTGGATATTGGGCGGTAGTTATTTAAGTCTGCGGGGTCAACCGTTGGCTTCTTTAGGATGGGGGATACCTGCCCGGATTTGAGGATATCAGGGATGGTTCCTTGAAGGAGGGAGGTATTTATAATCTTGGTCCAAAGAGGCAGTAGCAGTGGGATGAAGTCTTTTATGCAGTTTGCTGGGAGAGGGTCAGTGAAGTGATTGGCAGGATTCAGAGCCGTGAGCCTTTTGAGTATAGTTACTTCATTATAAGTATTGAAGGATGACCAAGATGCATTCTTTTTTAGGTTGAACTTTGGTAAGCTCCGGTGTGGGGCTCCTAGAAGGGATGATGAATAGTCAATGTGTGTGTCAGTATGTGTGATTAAATCATTGAGTAGGTCCTTCTTTATGTTTTCGGTCTTCAGAGTGAAGAAGGAGGCAAACTCTTCACAGTTGGGTAGTGAGCCTAAGTTAGCTTGGGGGAGCTGAGGTGCATCCTTAGATTGTGTTTTGATTAGCTCGAAATGTTTTTGGGGACGATTCTTGGCCTGGTCTAATTGATAACTGAAATGTCTGCTTTAGATCGTCTGATCTTTCTGTAGTAGGTGTTTCTCTTCCTTCTTAGCATCTTGAGGTGGTTGGCGGATGGAGCAGATCGCCATCTACGTTCAATTAGTCTTAAGGATCGTCTGTCCTCATTGAGACTTCCATCGTACCAGGGTTTTGAGTCTTTTGTGGAGACTCTCTTTAGTTGTAGGGGGGCGACCTCGTTTAATATCATGTTCATGGAATTGAAGTAGTGGTTGGTGAGATCTTGAACATCAGATAGCCCTTCTGGGGGAAGAAGGATGTTGGAGCTGGAGGTTGTGCTTATGTTAGAAACAATGTTTCTCAGATCTCTCTCCCATACTTTAGATCTTGTGGGTTGAGCAGAATTAAGTTTCACTGTTTCATTGATGAAGAAGGTGATGATATGATGGTCGGACCAATCACATGGATGGATCGTATCTAGCTGAATGGAATCTGCTTTAGAGATGACTAAGTCAAGGATTGCTCCTTTATCATGTGTGGAGCTGTTGCAGATTTTGGTGAGGTCGAGGTCCGAGAGGAAGTTTTTGAGACTATTGACCGCTGAGTCATTGGGGTTATTCCAATGGAGATTGAGGTCTCCGAGAAATATTTGGGTATTTTGATGTCCGGCATTAGTAGAGACTATGTCCATGAAATGCTCGATGAAGGTGAGGTTATCACCTGGTGGATGATAGAGAGTGTGCAGAGAGCAAACTGGTTTGCTATTGCTAGTGATGTCTAAGCATATGTATTCGCAAGAGGGAATACTGGAGATTGGGATCGGTTCACTGAGAGATTGTTCCGGTGTATGCAGGCAATGCCACCCCCTGGCTTGTCAATTCTGTCTAGTCTGATGATGTCATGGTTTGGGGGTACCAGTATATCGAGGATGGGCGCAGAAGATTCATTTATCCATGTTTCGGTCAAAATTAGTAGGTCCGGTTCTTGTGTAAGTATGAGGTCAGCTGCATGTCTTGAGGCATATCTACAATTTAGTAGTATACATTTAAGACGGGGCTTGATGAGGGAAGATTTGGGTTCCTGAGTAAGGGGAACTTGTCTAAGATTGTTTGCGACTATACCTCTGAGATTATGTGTAGTGAGTCTGTGCGTATTGGAAGGAATAGTTTGGATTAGTGAATTTTTGGGGAGGTTGTCTGGAAGCATGGTGTTGCGGTTAGGTTGTGGGAGATCATAGGAGCGTAATAGGGAGAGTAAGTCTTTCTCCGATAGAGGATTGGTCCTTCGGATTGGGCGGGTTGAAGTGTTGTGGAGAGGAACTGATCTCCACCTAGGGGGCAAATGTTTCGGGGTGACTTCTGAGTGGTTGGTGTGGAAGTTTGTCTTGGTTTCTCGTGTCGATCTATTGTTCAAGGGTGGAACTGATCTCCACCTAGGGGGCAAATGTTTCGTGGTGACTTCTGAGTGGTTAATATGGAAGTTTGTCTTGGTATCTCGTGTCAATCTATTGTTCAAGGGTTGGCGAAGAAAAACTTCACATAGAGCTTGTAGTTCTTCTTTGAGTTGCCGTAGCGAAATTAGAATCTCGTCAAGTCTAGGGTCTGGTGTAGGTGGTAGCAGGATTGGTGATTGTATTGTAAGAGTGTGAGGTGTGTTTGCGTCCCGTGGGTAGTATGCGGAAAGCACGTATTCTGGGTTGTTGTGTAGCATCCTGCCTGGTTCCTTATCCGGATCAGGGAGGGGTGGACTGGTGTGGAGTGGCGATGTATGAATCTATGAATCTATTAATCGAATGTATGGTTGCCTGTAAATCTTATTTTTAACAGGCAGACTGTCACCTGTGTCCACCTCATGTGTACACCAGGTAGTCTGACTTGGAGTCAGTGAAAACATGTGTCTGTACTGATTGAGGACCTTCCTACAATCAGTCTGTTGCTGTTCAGTGAGGTTGCCTGCCAAGGCTACACCATCAATTGAACCATCATCAGCGTTCTGTGAGAGGAGGTCAGGGAGTGAATGACTCTCTTCCTCCTGTCCCTCATCAGTAGCCATGAGCAAGCCCATGTCTGCCCTGTCCACATATGGCTTGAGCCTGTTCACATGGAGCACCCTGTGGGAGCTCCTGGGAGTGCCAAGGTCCACCAGGTAGGTGACCTCTCCCTTCTGCTCAAGAATGGTATGGGGCCCACTCCACTTGTCTTGGAGAGCTTCTGGGGCCACAGGCTCCAACACCCATACCTTCTGTCCTGGCTGATACACAGTCAAAACAACCTTTTGGTCATGCCAGGCTGTCTGTAATTCCTGGCTAGCCTCCAGGTTTTTGGATGCCTTCTTCATGTACTCAGCCATCCTGGAGCGGAGACCAAGTACATAGTCTACTATGTCCTGTTTAGGTGGTTTGAGAGGTAACTCCCGTCCCTCCTTAACCAAACATAAGGGACCCCTAACTGGGTGTCCAAACAGAAGTTCAAAAGGGCTGTAGCCAACCCCCTTCTGAGGAACCTCTCTGTAGGCAAAGAGAAGGCAGGGCAAAAGGATATCCCATCTACACCTGAGCTTGTCAGGGAGACCTTTTATCATGCCCTTGAGGGTTTTGTTGAATCTCTCAACTAACCCATTGCTTTGTGGGTGATAGGGTGTGGTGAATTTGTAATTCACTCCACACTCCTTCCACATAGCAGTAAGATAACCAGACATAAAGTTTGCCCCTCTGTCTGATACCACCTCCTTAGGGAAACCCACCCTGGAAAAGATTCCCAGGAGGGCCCTGGCCACAGCAGGAGCTGTGGTGGTCCTAAGGGGTATTGCCTCTGGATACCTAGTGGCATGGTCCACCACTACTAGTATGAATCTGTGCCCAGATGCAGTTGGAGGATCCATGGGACCAACAATGTCAATCCCAACCCTCTCAAAGGGAACCCCCACCACAGGTAGTGGTATCAGGGGGGCCTTTGTAGTACCACCTGCCTTACCACTGGCTTGGCAAGTGATACAGGAGCGATAAAACTCCTTTGTGTCCTCTGACATGTGAGGCCAGTGAAAGTGAGGGACAAGCCTGTCCCAGGTCTTGATTTGGCCTAAGTGTCCTGCTAATGAGATGTCATGTGCCAGTGTTAATAGGAATCCTCTAAACTTCAGAGGTATGACCAACCTCCTGGTAGCACCAGGCTTGGGGTCTCTACCCTCTGAATATAGAAGTCCATCATCCCAGTAGATCCTGTGGGACCCACTGGCACTCCCAGCAGCCTCAGCAGCAGCTTGCTGTCTGAGGGGTTCAAGAGAGGGGCAGTTCAGCTGCTCCTAGCTCAGTTCTGCCCTAGAAGGGCCCCCTGCCCCCAAGAACTCAACCTGGTCAGGTTCAAGTTCCTCTGAGACAGTTCCTTCACAAGGACTGAGATCATCTCCCTCAGGAGACTGATCTTCACTCTGAGGCAGGGGGGAAGACACTGCCTTACCCCTACTGCTCCTTCTCTTGGAAGGCACCTGGTCCATCATTTCAGGATCCAGGGCCTGTTCAGTGGAAGACATTTTGGCCTGTGACCTAGTCATGGCAAACACATCTGCAGGGATGCCCAACATTTCTGCATGTGTCCTGAGTTCCACTTCAGCCCAGGCTGAAGTTTCTAAATCATTGCCCAACAAGCATTCCACAGGGAGGTCTGAGCTAACCACAACCTTCTTAGGGCCAGTTACCCCTCCCCAGGTGAAATTCACAACTGCCAAGGAATGGTCTGTCCTCACATTGCTAGCATTGGTCACTTGGTACATCTCACCAAGTATGATCTGGTCAGGGCCCACAAGATCTTTTGTCACCATTGTGACACTTGCTCCTGTGTCCCTGTATGCCATGGCCTCCTTACCATTGATTAAAGGCTGTTGTCTGTACTTGCCCAGATTACTGGGACTGACAAATAAGGAGGCAATATCCATGCCTGCATCACAGACCAAAACAGCCTGAGTTGGAATTCTGACTACGCCAGAATCCATCTCAGATCCCAAGGTTAACCCCACTATTCCCTTGTTCTGTGTACCACCACTTGAGACTGTGCTAGGGGGACAGTTGCCTTAGGGGCAGTGGTGGTAGGAGTAGAATCCTTGGCCCTTGGACAATTGGCATCCTTTGTCCAATGGGTCTTCTCTTTACAGATATGACACCAAGGTTTTTTTTTGCCTTTTCCCTTGTTAGATTGTGACTCCCCCCCAGATGCAGGTTTTTGGGGCCCTTGTGAAGACTTCTGGTCTTTACCCTTCTCCCCACCCTTATCTGAGGTTTTAGCATCTTGCTTCTTTTAGTCACCACCTTGATTCTGAGTTTTCTGCTTCATCCTGGTTCTGACCCATTTGTCTGCCTTCTTTCCCAATTCTTGGGGAGAGGTCAGATCAGAATCAACCAAGTACTGATGCAACAACTGGTTTTGGCAATTATTAAGGATCTGCTCCCTCATAATTAAATTGTACAATCCTTTAAAATCATTCACTTTACCGCCAAGTAACCAGCCTTCCAGAGCCTTAGTAGCACAATCTACAAAGTCTACCCAGTCCTGAGTCTGGGTCTTCTGGGTGTCTCTGAACTTAATCCTGTACTGTTCAGTGGTTAAGCCAAACCCATCAATGAGAGCACTCTTCAGGACTGAATAATTGTCAGCATCCTCTTCTCTAACAGTGAGGAGCTTATCTGTACCTTTGTCAGCAAAGGAGAGCCACAAGATAGCTGTCCACTGATCTTGAGGGACCCTCTGTATCTTACAGGCCCTCTCTAGTGCAGTTATCCATTTGTGGATGTCATCCCCACTCTGGTAGGGAGGGACTATATTGTTCAGGTTCCTATGATCCTGAGTATACTCCTTAACCCTAGGGACACTGTTGCTGCCACCATGGGACTCTAGTCCCAATCTCTTTGTAGCTCTCTGGAGCTCTAGGGATTCCCTGTCTAGGGCCAACTGCTCCTTCTTGAGCCTAAACTTGATTTTCTCAAGCTCCAGAAGTTGGCACTGTCTCTCATAAGAGGATTCCCTCTTATTTGATATGGAAGTCCCTACAGAAGTTCCTGAGTGCTGAGATTCTACAGTTGGAGATTTAGATCTCCTAGGTAAACTCTGTACTCTTCCTGGTGGAGTAAAGAGAGGGCCACTGGGGCCTTCTTCCCCACCTGAAGGAAGATGTATGTTGCCCAGGTTAGAATCATATTGATTCTCCTGGTCAGGGTTTGAGTCCAGGTCAAAGATGGTTTCACTTCCTGGCCTTTCCTCATTCCCTGCCCCACCCACTCTATCTACCTCATCAGATCCTGGGGTCTTCCTAAGGTCATCCAAGAGCAAAATCTATGAGACGTTGGGTGTTTGCACCTCTCCCTGTCCGCAACTTCCAAGACACACACATGGCTTTCAATTCCTGGAATGAGAGGCCATTGTACCTAGTTGGCAGAGAGCCACTGGCTTCTCCTCTAGAAGACATACTAGTGTTATGTGGTGTAGGCACCTACCTAACCTAGTGGAGACTAAACTCTCTTGAGTTGGAGAAAGGGTGTGCTAGACCCTTGACTTACCCAACTTCAAGTTCAGTGAACTTACTTATTCAAATCTTGATGTATTATATGTGCCTAATACTTAGTGGTTTTCAGTTAATCACTCAATGAGATTTATCTGGTAAAACAATAGCAAGCTTGAATCCCAACCGCTGCACACCAATGTGAGAAGGTGGCCTGGTATATGCTGTCCACTAATTAAAGTGGGCACCTTGTACCAGTACACATGACCCTTATGATGTATGAGGTCAAAGATAACCTTTAGAAAGCTATCCTAGTGGTAGCTGTGGAGAGCAGCCTTCAGGCTTAATCTTGAAGGAATGTAAATCAGCTTGTTTTACCAGAATATCACCTCCTGAATGACTAAATGAAAGGAGAACCACACAGTAGTTATATAAAAATATGTACTTATTAATATTACCACTCTCTACTAATCTCTACACGAGATTAGAACACAAAGCACACAATACTGAATTAATAGAACATTCGTAAGTAGCACATACACAGCGGGCTCCAGGGGGAGACCGAACCATATACTAAAAAAATGGTATAACAATCACGACTTGACTAGACACAGTGCCTAGAGCACGTAGAATCGCTGGGACCCCGAGGAACCACCCAAGACAGTGACACAGGGAGCCCACGGAGGACGTGTGCAGTGAGGAAACACGACTGAGTGCTCCGTACAACTCAATGGAAAGTTGCGGTTGAAAAGTTATAGTTTAAGGACACTTCTATGAGGACTTCAAGCAAACCCTTTGGAACATAGGAGGTTCTAGAGCCAACACACCAGTGAGTACTGAGGTACCTGTGTTGCCTATCCCAGAGGAGCCGGGTGCATAGGGGTCAAGTGGTGTCGGAAACCTTCGTCGTTTTCAATGGAGAGTTGCAAAGAAGTGCTGCTGCCAGGAAGGCGAAGAGTGTCCGGTGGAATCCAAGCCTGGATTCTAGGTGAGAGGAACCTGAAAGCAGAGGGTACAGAGTCTGGGTCACTTCAGGTGACCAGGTGCTCGGTAGACGAATTCCCACCGATGTCGGATGCTTCAGGTACGAAGAAGGGATGCTTGACTCTGCAGCCACGGGGACCAGGTGACGTCGAGGATGACCAGGTTCTGGAGGTGAGCTGTTCCATGAAGGATGTTGAGTGCTGAGGGGGTCGATGTCGGCTGGAGCACCAACAAGCCTTGGCAAATGCAACCCACGCAGGAAGGACAAACAGGTTACGGTGTGGACCAGCAAGGTCCAGGGGACTCTCCTAGCAATGGGGAGTCAGGGCATGTCTGGAGCAACCAGGGAAGCCCAAGAACAAACAAGGTGATCCTCGCCAGGACCGACAGGCCAATGGACCAGGGATCGCAAGGAGACCTTGAGCTAGTTTACAAAGCACCAGCCCACAGAGCACTCGGTGAGTGGAGGCCAGATATCTTCAGTGCAAATACTGCTCGGGGTCAGGACTACACTGAGTCCAAGGCACAAGCTTGGGGATTGCCAACAAGCATATGCACTTGCAAATGTACGCGGTGCACAGGGGTTCGGGTTGCACGGTCCCCACGAGGGATACTGGTCTCAGAATCTCTGAGAGATCAGATCAACCTCAGGGACTTTCAGGAACCCACCTCCTGTGTTGCTGAAATCTTCGGAGTCCACAGGAACTCTGGAGAAGCAAGCCGGTCAGATGCGCTTAGGTGGCTGCTACTGCAGGGGAGTAACTCCTTTACTCCATGGGAGATTCTTCAGTCGTGCAATTGTTGTGCAGGCAGTCGAAGTACTTGGTTTCTTCTTAGCAGAATCTTGTCCAGGTAAAATCTAAAGTCCTGTAGTCAAGGTACTTTATACCCATGGGAAAGGGTTGGACAGATTCAGGGGACCCTCCTAGGGGAGGGGCAGGACAGAGGGGTGGCTACACCCATGTCCTTTGTCCAGTTTCATGCCAGAGCAGGAGCCAATGGCTCCGAGAACTGGTTTGAGCTGGACTATGCACAGGGACACCAAATGTGTCCCCCAGTGCAGACTTTCTGGCACTCTCAGAGTGCCCCCACCCAGCTCCAATAACACTAAACCCTGTCTGGGAGGTGGTCACATCTCCCTGTGACAGGATGCCTATTGTCATGCCTTCCTCTGCTCGAGCTTGGCTCAGCAGCAGGAGAGCAGAATCGTGTCTGTGGCTGGCAGCGTCCATTTTGTGCTGCCCGGGTCGAGAAAGCTGGTACCGGGTAGACCGGTGACCCACAGTAGTGGTTTCAGAAGGGTGGAATCATACCTCCCACACCAGTTACTGGTGTGGAGGTATGATTCCAAGGTGTTTGACACCAAACACAACATGTTTCTAAGCAGCTGTTTTAAAGTTAGCATTTACCGCGAGGTTATACTGCAACTTAACCTATATGTCTGGCTGCATCACAGACAACCCCGGAGAATGGTCTCTGAAGGCTGCAGAGGGGCCCTGCTCATGTAGGGGCACCCTCTCACGTAAAACCCAGCACCCTGCCTTCAGGATTGATAAGGCCTGCCACAGGGGTGACTGATAGGTTTTTAAGTGTAGTGATTTAGATAGATATAGTCAACCTATATCTAAGTAAGTGGTGCAAGCACCAGCTTACCCAGGTTGCTGTAGCAGACCTGGTGTGTCATTTTGAATGGCCTCTCATGGGTGGCATAATACATTATTCAGCCCATAGGAGGCCTCTGCGGTACCTATGCCCTGGGTACGTGGTGTACCATATACTAGGGACTGATAAGGGCACCCCAGTATCCAATCTGGAGTGTACCTAAAGTACATACATAGCAATTTAAGGGAGAAAGCAGATAGACTGGGGTCCTGGATAGCAGGATCCCAGTCAGACTAGTCCAAAAACAGTGAGACATTAGCAAAATTGGGGGTAACCATAAGAAGCAGATACTACTTTCCTACAGGGATCCAGATCGACATATACTGCCGGGCAAGGTGGCCATATTATTAATTCCTGTCTGGTGTGGCTGAGCGAGAGGTGGAACCTTTGCTGGCTCCGTAGCCCTGGCCGTGGTCATGCCCCCCGTCTACCTAGGGAGCCTTCCCACATTTCGAGATACATCATAAGTTCGCAGTTGATCATTGTGTGGGAGGCTATTACACTGTGCAGCCCCATTTGAAAGTACATTACAATTCATTTAGGGACCATTGAGGCCTGAGTGTGAGGTCCCTTGTATCATATGAGTTATCTGACCCAGTGGACCAGCAAATGCACTGCGCATTTCCTTGATGTGGCCTAGAAGTTCTTCAATAGCCCCTAACCGTGCATAAATGGGGGAGAGCAAACTTTCCACCACCCCCTTCAGACAGGACAACAATTTATCTTGGTATGAGTCTGCCTCCATGGACGAAAGTACAAAATGGCTCTCTGTACCAGAGACTGTTGCACAAGTTTGGGGTGCAAGAAGGGCATTTGATTTTTTTCTCCCCTGTCGTCTCTTGTGCTTAGCCCGAGGGGCACTATTAGTTGGCGAAGTCAGAAAGCTGTAAATATTCTGTCCTGTATCACCATGGGGAGCTGGGCTTAATGGCATGGATCTTGGGCTGTCGACGGACCCTGGATAGAGATTGGGATGGAATGAAATGCAAGCTGTGAGGATGACTCTGGGAGTAGCGTCATTTCTGCAGCTGCAGCTAGAGAAGCAGATAGCTGATGTTCAGTCTGTTCAATCTCCTTATTTAAGGCACCCAAACTCAGTATAACACATCTATCCAAGAATAAGGAGGTGGAGCCAGACTTGGCTGGAATGGTGGCTTTTCGCTTCATCATGGTGAGGAAAGAGGCAATAAAAGAACGAACCTCAAAGAGCCTCCACAAAATAATGTCATTACAAAATGACAGAGGTTCATTAACTGACCCTGCAGAAAAGCGCTCTATATAAAAGTCTGCCACCAGGAGAATGAGTGCAGGACTAAAGAGGGGGGCCAGGTCCAGCCTTGTCTGGCCATGGCCTTCGCCCAGGCACGGGCCCGGGCACGCCCCGCACTGCGGGAATGTAAAAGTGCTTTAAAGCACTGCAGCAGCATATCAAGCGGGCGGCCCCTCCTCTGCTTGCGAGCCAGAAAGAATGCTGGGGGACGTAGTCCCACCCCAGCCAGTAGCACACCACAGTCCGACAAGTTCCTCTTGCTGCGGGAATGTAAAAGCGCTTTTAAGCGCTGCAGCAGCTTGTGTCATGCGGGCGGCCCCTTCTCTGCTTGCTGGCCAGAAAGAATGCTGGGGGACATAGACCCACCCAGCGAACAACACACCAGGGGCTGTATTATGGTAAAAGCGCATTTTCATTGTTTGCGCTGGGCACACCTTTAAAAAGGTGCACCGAGCGCAAACAGTGAAAATGCACTTCAATACCATGAATGCACTGCCCCAGGGCAGCCGGGAACATGAGCTGCCCTGGGAGCAGCACATTCAGGTGAACTGAAAACCGGAGCAGCTGCTTTACAGCCGCTCCATGTTTTCACTGTGCAGGTGACAACCGCCGGCCTGTTTGAAGGGGATTAGAGATCCCCTTCAGGCGGGTGCAGTCAGTGACTGCACCCACCTGCAAGGGGATCTCTGGGGGTCCATGGGACCCGCTTTTCCCCGCCAGTGGGCCATCAGGAGGCGCACTCACAGTGCGCTACCTTTTAGGTGGCGCACTGTGAGTGCGCCTCCTGAGGGCTTCTTTGCCTCTGTGCCCCTGTCTGTAATACGGTGCAGGTGCAGAGGCAAAGGGATTCCCTCATTTGCATGGAGCACTCTCCCATGCAAATGAAGGAACGCCCCCTGAAGATAGCGC
The DNA here is from genome assembly GCA_963921515.1 of Calotriton arnoldi. Taxonomy (NCBI): domain Eukaryota; kingdom Metazoa; phylum Chordata; class Amphibia; order Caudata; family Salamandridae; genus Calotriton; species Calotriton arnoldi. Next base: position 263,486 of record CAWUFW010012293.1, read on the forward strand.
TGGCTCTTTATGACTGCCAGCGCTATCGGTATTACAGAGGGGCCGCAAAAGCGTCTGTGGCCCCTGCTGTAATACTAAAGTGCCCCGGGGGTGCGCAAGCGGGAGCAAATGCCCGTTGCGCCCCTGTGGCACGTTATGTATTACGGCCCCAAGTCTTTTTATTATCTGTTATCTCGCTGATGGAACTGACTTTCAATGACCCTTCGACTTTCCTACTACTTCGTAGCTTTTAGAAGAGATTTAAAGAGCTATCTCTTCTGCATCTAGCTCACTTTCTTTTCAACTTGAGTGCAGTCAGGACTGGGATATCCAGTTCTGCAGTAGTCAGAGTAACAAATGTTTTTTGACTCATTCATCCATCGAACTATCAGATTTCGGACATCGGCTCATGAGCCTTAAAGCCTTAATCATTACAAGATTCCACAGACATCATCATAGCATGCGTGTTTATTTGCATGTTGAATAAATAGAGAGAAATACAAGTTTCAAACAAGATGATCAGACATTTGTCGATTAGATGTGATACTGGAATGAACATGAGAAAAAGCTTGCTCCGTTTATAGCGGTTTCGTTCGTAATCCCGCTGTTTTCGGCTGAAATTGATGTACGTCATAGGAAATAGAGAAGTTCAGTGCTTTAAGTGGACAGGTACTGTCCGGTACGGAGTACCTACACTTCTTTAATTTAAAAGGGAGAGTGTCTGCACTTGTCAGCTCGGTTGCAATCCATCTAATGGGAGAGTACCAGCACTTCTCAGGAGAAAACAAGTGCTCTAAAGGGTGGTACCTGCACTTCTGTATTTCCATTTAAAGCACTGGACAATGTCCTATGAGCTTCTTGATCACTGGGGAAAGTCCTGATGTATGTCACATGGTGGTTACATATTTACATAATTGTGTATTCTGTTGGCAGTGACAAGAAAATATGTGCCTTAGTTTTATGCATGGAAGACTCAGCGTTCTGTACAGTTAGGTATATTTTTCTATTGAACTTTATCGATAGTTGTGTGAACTGTATTGGCTCGGGTAGGGGCAGTTGTGACAAACATATTTTACTTTGATGGGCAAGGCCCAGTCCCTCCCCCACCCTGATTGGTTTTATATAGATTGTGGATATTGCATGGCTGTATTCTATAAACGTGAAATAAATGCAACCTATAATGTTCGAATTTAAACAAAGTCTGTGTTGCTGTTGGTAGCTGATTAGTATCCAGCAAACAGCACTGCTTGTATCAGCCCTCTTTTAAATAGAGGTGATTCCAGGAAATGCAGAAACCAAGCAAACGCATTCTGCCCGATCACTAGGTTCGTGCAGAAGAAAATGAAAAGAAAAAAAATCAATGGGACACTTGGCTACGGCCACGGTTTATACAAACGCGGCCATCGAAAGCACAGTAATGCACAGAGTGGAGGGAAGGCGTCCACAGTCACGAGCCGCTCGCATTCGATTTAAGTTCGCCTCTCTCCAGACAGTACAGGGATATTGTGCAAATCCAATGTCACACTGCCAGAGGCAGAAGGTGCACCGCACGCCGAAAAAACAAATGGGCCTGTCATGCTCGGTGGAAAGCAATAAATATCAAAAAGAAAATCCGGCGACCGGTCGGACGCCGGAACTGCCGCGGTCCAGTAAATGTGTTCGAAGAGGGCATTCCACTTAAAGAGGCCTGCTGCGGTGGCTGCGACGAATTGTGTTCTTCACCAAGCAGAAGATATTTACATCACCCGAATCTGCTGATTTTGTTTTTCTTCCGTGGGGGTCACCGGCAGAGTGATGAGTGTCATCTCTCTGAGTGACAGATGTCTCAAAAGATAAAACATTACATGCACTTCTTCGCGCATGAGTATATACAGCACACCCCGTCTAAAAGCATACTGCCGTTGTAGCAGAGAAGCTGTGGAGATTCTGTGAGCTACCGACTTTTTTAAATGACTTATGCACACATTCCCCTTTCCGATGGTCTGAATGACTCAGCTAAGTATTTAATTCTGCTATGAAGTTTACCTTTTTTTCTAAATACGCAATTAATCTCCACTGGCTATATCCACATAAATACTTTGCCGTCGTTCTCTCCTTCCCCAAAGGGCTGCTTTTTCATTTTTCGCTTCGGTGGCTCCTCGGTTTTTCCTCTCACGATTTCCATAGTTGTAGCCCAAGGCTCGCGCTCTCACGAAACAATCTCATTTGAGGACCTAATCAATTCCTTTGGTTTATGCTGTCGTCTCCGTGAGCATGACATTTAACTCTTTCTCGACACTGCTGACCCCTCCAGCGAGGTTGCAGCATGGGCTAGGTTTAAGATCCGAAAGTTGCTGCTGCTCTACGAAAAGGCAGTGAAAACCAGGTTCAGGTGTGCTTAACTGTGCTCGTCGTCATCACTTTGACCATGTGTCGAAAGCTCAGCCTGTCTACAACATTTGAAAGCTTAAAACCGTCATTGTTCGTCCTCCATGTTCTGTGTGAGGTTAGGTAAAGTGAGAGTTATCATTCCCTTCGCATGAAACCTAACATGGACCCCAGAGTCAGCATTTACATTCAGAAACAACACTTTTTATGGGGGAGCCGGGAGGAATGGCAAGTCAGAAACAAATAATTTGATGTGTTCCTGTACCTGACCCTTGAGTACTAAACGATTTTGCTGTGCTAACGAGTTTGTAAGTTAACATTTGAATGAATTATAAATCATGAACAGCAAGCATAAATCTGGGAATTTAATTACAGCAAATTGTCGTCTGCAGCTCTATGATCAAGCAGCTATCTCTGGAGCTCTGGTGCCCCGGAAGTCATCCTACTAATTCCTGGTGAAGTCTGATTGGTGCACGAGCTGCATCGGATGGAAGGAGCAATTCCCTGCAGCCTGGTGCCAAAAAGAGCATGATTGTCTCTGGACTTTGAAGTTGGCACCAAATCCTTAAAGGTTACCTTCGGGCACATCTAAGTGGTGCTGCGGCTGTTCTGGGCACGATTGACAGACCGTGGTGCATGCAGGCCAACCGGACTCTCAGAGGCATGCTGGGATTGATGTGCTTGTGCCAGTAGGCTTCCTACTGAAACAGATGGCTCCACTCCTTTTACTGCAGCACAGCACTGTATGTCCGCTCTTCTCGGCTCTGTGTGTGACGACCCCTGAAACTGCGTATTGAAAAGTAATCTGCATTGTAATTCTTGTCTTGATGCTGCTGAGAATGCCTGAAGCCAACCTGGGTATGTCTCAGTATGGTTAATGACTGCAACTTCCTCCTCTAACAGTTTCATGAGTCTACATGCTTCACATCTTCGAATTGGGTGCTGGTCCCCCAGGCACAAGTCTGGAGTCTCACTGCCTGATGATCTGAAGGGCTGGAGTGGGAGGTGCAGGAAAACCACATCCATTATCCTGCAGGAGCCATTAAGAATTGCAAGCCACCCCTGCAAGTGGATAGTCCACTTGAACACCAATCCTGGACTTTTGAATGGAGTTGGTAGTCTGCATGCACAACATAGCCAGGTTTGAGAGCTGAACAGAAGTCATTTTCCTTCCCTCTTGTTGGACACAAACATTTCAGGCATTTGTGGAACAGACCGCATGGCACCAACATTTGACATTGACATCAACTGTGGAGTGGCTCTCATTCTTCTGGAGTGCTGTGTGCCCTTTTTGTGCCTAGCGTTTTCCGCAAGATAGACATTGTGATCTCAGATCTATATCCAGTCTGTGCTGTGGTTGCAAGTCCATAAACTGGGGAGACAATAAGACTACCGTCAATCTGCAATGACACTGTGCTAGAAATTGGGTGCCTGGTTGACTGGGGTGGAAGCCCTGCTCAAGCAGTAATCACAAACCTAGTCAGGGCAAGTCACAAACATACCCCAAATTAATCTGTGCTCACCTTCTGGTAGCTTGGCACAGAGCTGTTAGGCTTCACTTGAGAGGCAAAGTGTAAAGTGTTTGTGCCACACCTCAAACAGGAAAACAGTGAAAACACAGCAAAAAAGATTCCACACCAGGTTAGTAAAATAGCGGTTAATTTAATGAACAATACAAGACCAAAACGACAATAATCCAATAAGTAGAACAGGAGTTATGAATTTCTAAGGAATAAACTGAAATGTAGTGCCTAAAAGCATAAAGCGCAAACCAGGGATATCTGGTCACGATAGACTGGGTCAAATCTAAAAGTTCAAGCCGATCACGATGGAGCGCAGGTCGGATACAGTCCCAGATAGGTCCTCCTGAAGTTTTACCTTCTCAAGAATTGAGCCAAGAGTACCGTTCGTGGGGCAGAAGTTCGCCAGGGCAAGGACAGTATCACTGATGGTGGTTGGCGGGGCATGAAGAGCAGGCTGGTCGTCGTGGCTGGATGGGCTGGATCCTAACAGTGGCGATTCACGCCGACGGGCAATGCTTGCTATGGGAAGAGACAAACTTTCGGCAGCTCGCACTGATTCTTCAGGTGAGTGGCACCGTTCCAGTGCAAACGGGCCCGTTCAGATTTGCGAAGAGCCCTTAAGCTTGATTTTAGGAGCTACAGATCCACCAAAGGGCCCAGGGACATGAGAAACTCCTCTTGGGGGGGTCAGGAACTCATTGAAGACGGATTCAGGAGCTGTGGGGAGCCCGTTATGTCCTTGAGGCTCAGATCATGAGTCCAGAAGACTTGCCCTTTGAGTCACTTTGGGGTCCTGGGTTCAACATGGGTTTCAGGTCCAGTTCTTCCTCTCCAGGCAAAAGTGCAGCAGATCAGCACATCAAGGCAGCAGTTCTTCCAGAGCAGCAGTCCAGCAGAGTGGCAGTCCTTCAACGGCACAGCAGTCCTTCTTCTTGGCAGAGTATCCCAGGTCCAGAAGTGTACAGATATAATTTTGGGAATTACAAAATTGATTTTCCCACACAGGTTACACCCCAATTCAAGATGACAATGGTCTCTGTAGGTCAAAGGGAAGTGAAACCGCACTCTAAGGCAGTTCTCTCCCTATGTATTTGATAAAGTGTCTGTTAGAAATTGGGTTTCTGGTTGGCAGAGGTATGCACTCTGTCCAAGAAGGAACCACAATCCAAGTCAGGGCAAGTCAGTAACACACTTTAAATTAACCTGTGCTCACCCTCTAGTAGCTTGGCACAGAGCAGTCAGGATTACTTAAGCGGCAATGTGTAAAGTATCTGTGCAACACATCAAACAGTATCACAGTGAAAACAACACAAAAATACTCTACACCAGTTTAGTAAAATAGAGTATGATTTTCTAAATAAAACAAGAACAAAACAACAAATATCCAATAAGTAGAAGTCAATAATAATAAAAATAAAAAAATGTATATAGGGCACAGCTACTTCAACCGAAGTGTCCCGGCACTGAAGTCTAGCTACAGTGATTCAAGCATAAAGCAGCCCAGAGGAGTAGGAGAAAAGTGTATCTGAATAGCCAAGTTTTCAAGTTTTTATAAAACACCATTTCAGTCTTTGCCTGTCTTAAGGGAAGAGGGAGTGAATTCCACAGTCAAAATATGACTTTTGAAAGATTAAATGCAAAAATAGTGCTTAGGAAGCAGTACGCGCCTAAAGACTTTATTGGTTGCGTGGACCGGGACACAGTCAAAAGTTCAGGAATAACGAGATGGAGCGCGGGCCATATACAGGGCTAACTCAGGCCAACTGAGCAAAAGTACCTTAATCCTGGTTGAAAAAACCAATGAGATGCGGGGTGCAGCCGAGCGATGCTTCAGTGTTGATCCCGCAATCGAGGAGATTCATTGGCTTTCTCCATGCAACAATGGCATTGTGCTGGTACCGAAGATGAATCACCAGTTCTGAGATGTGTTGGATCTGAAGCAGATGCACAGGGTTTCTCCATGCAGTTGAAGGGATGCATTGATCATCCTCCTGCAGTGGCAGCGATGCAGTGTTTCTGATGTAGTCGTTCCAATGGCAATGCGCTGGTTCCAAGTGCAATGTGCTGGTTCTGTTCTCGCAATGGTGGTGATGTGTTGATTCTGCTCTTGCAGCAGAGGGTGTGTCAGTTCCACTGGAGAAAGCACCTGGATCCACTTCCAAAGAACCAGGCACAGGAGTAGAATAGAAGACTTTGATGTCCCTGAGTCTTCTAAGAACAGGAGGCTAGTTAGCTAGCCCTTGCAGTCACCATGGGTCAAGTGATGAAGGTCCAATCAGAGAGAGCAGCAGGCATCAGGGCAGCACAGCAAGACAGCAGTTTTCCAGAGCAGCAGCCCAGCAGAGTGGCTGTCCTTCGCACATCAGTTCTTCTTGGCAAATTGGTTTTAGGGCCAGAAGTGTACTGAGTTGGTAGGGTTAGAGATCCAGTACTTGTATCCAGTTGTGCCTTTAAAGTAAGCATGACTTTAAAGGAGGGTCTTTGAAGTGCCCAGAGGTCCTTTCTTCCTGCACTGGCTCCAGATTCACTACAGGGGTGTATGCAGCCCTTTGTGTGTGGACAGGGCCCAGAGTATTCAGGTGTAAGTGTGAGGCTGTGCCCAGCTCCCCCCTCCCTTCCTCCCAGGAAGATGCATGAAATCACACCCAGCCTTCCTTTGTGTGTGACTGTCTAGAGGGAATACACAAAGTGAACTGAAACCCAGCCCAGCCAGTGATCAGAAACAGGCAGGAGACACCAAATGGCTAAGAGCAGAAAAATGTCTAACTTTCAAAAAGTGGCATTTTCAGAATAGTAATGATAAATACAACTTTACTATTATCATTCCATAGGTGCTAAACACGACAACTCTACTTTCTCTCAATTAGGAATTACAGCTTTTAAATGTAATAAGGAATCCCCAATGTTAACCTACGATAGGGGTAGGCCTCTCAGTGGTGAAAAACGAATTTGGGAGTTTTTCACTACCAGGACATGTAAAACTTAAAAGCCCATGTCCTACCTTTTGATTACACAGTACCCTGCCCTAGGGGCTACATAGGGCTTACCTTAGGGGTGCCTTATATGTAATGAAAGGGGAATGTAAGGCTTAGCAAGTGGTTTAAATGCTAAGTCGGCATGGCAGTGTAAACTACACACACAGGCTCTGCAGTGGCAGACCTGAGACAAATTTAACGGCTATTTGAGTAGGTGGCACAAGCAATGCTGCAATCCCACTAGTAGCATTGAATTTACAGGCCCTGGGCACATGTAGTGCACTGTATTAGGGACTTGCAGGTAAATTAAATGTGCCAATTGTGGATAAGTCAATCAAACCATGTTTAGGGGAGAGAGCACATGCACGTTAGCACTGGTTAGCAGTGGTAAAGTGCTCAGCATCATAAGGCCAACAAAAAGGAATCAGCAAAAATATGAGGCAAGGAGGCAAACAGTTTTGGGAAGACCACTCTAGGGCTGGCAGGTCTAACATGTGTGCCCCCCATCTGAAAGTGGGGAGAGCTACCTAATCTTTTGAGAGTACTCATCACTAAGGCAGAAAAACCTGGAAAAACCATCAGCATTGGTGTGGTCTACCCCAGGCCTGTGTTCCGCTGTAAAGTCCATTCCCTGTGGGGAGATGACCACCTCAACAATTTTGGATTCTCACCCTTCATTTGTATTAGCCACCTGAGGGGCTTGTGGTCTGTCTGAATCAGGAAGCGAGTCCCAAACAGGTATGTGCTCAACTTCTTCAGTGCCCAGCCCACAGCAAAGGCTTCCCTTTCAATAGCACTCCACCTTTGTCCTTGGAAGTAACCTCCTAGAGATGAAGGCTATAGGTTGGTGTAGACCCTCATCATTTCGCTGTGATAAAACTGCCCCTATTCCATGTTCTGAGGCATCTGTTTGCACAATGAGTTCCTTGGAAAAGTCAAGGGGCTTGAGCACAAAGGCTGTGCACATGGCCAGCTTTAGGGAGTCAAATGCTTTTTGGCATGCATCTGTCCAAATCACAATTCTGGGCTGCTTCTTTGAAGTTAGCTCTGTCAAGGGGGCAACAATGGTGCCATATTCCTTGAAAAACCTCCTGTAGTACCCTGTGAGGCCTAAGAAGGCCCTCACCTCAGTATGGGTTTTGGGGGGCTCTCATGCCATGATAATCTCTATCTTGCCCTGGAGGGGCCGTGCCTTACCTCTGCCCATCAGGTGTCCTAAGTACACCACAGACCCAAGCTCTACCTGCCACTTACTGGCCTTGATAGTCAGGCCTGCTTGTTGCAAGGCCTAAAACACTTCCTGCAGTTGAAAAAGTTGGTCCTTCCAGCTACTACTGAAGACAGCTATGTCATCCAAGTAAGGAGCACTGAAGGCCTCCATACCTGCCAAAACATGGTTCACCAACCTCTGGAAGGTGGCAAGGGCTTTCTTTATTACAAAGGCCATCACTCTAAATTTGTAGTGTCCCTCTGGAGTAGAGAAGTCTTACCTCTCCTTGGCTCCTCCAGTTAGGGCAATCTGCCAGTAACCTGAAGTAAGGTCAAAGGTACTCATGAACTGGGCAGCCCCTAAACTGTCAATCAGTTCATCTGTCCGGGGGATGGGATGAGCATCAGTCTTGGTTACTGAATTGGTCCACTGCTACACAGAACCTGAGTTCTGGTGTAGTGCCCAGTGGGGCAACTTTTGGTACCAGCACCACAGGGCTGCACCAGGGGCTGCTGGAGGGTTCAAGCACCCCCAACTCCAGCCTCTTAGAAACCTCATATTTGATGCTGGCCCTCACTTTGCAGACAGCCTGTAAGTTTTGGTCTTGACAGGGAGGCTGTCTCTTGTGCTCACATCATCGGTACACAGGTGGGTAGTCCCAGGAGTGAGGGAAAAGAGAGAGGAGTACTCTACTAGCAATTGGCAACAGTCCCTCTGCTGTTCTGAAGTCAGGGTAGGGGAGAGGTTCACACCTTCCACTGACCCATCCTTTTCTTGGGAGGCTACGAGATCAGGGAGAGGTTCACTCTCCTCTTCCTCCTCTCAATCAGACACCAGGAACATGGTGAATTCAGACCTCTCAAAGTGTGGTTTGAGACTTGATATGGAACACCCTGTGGTGGCACCTGCGGGTCTTGAGGTCCACCCAGTACATGACCTCCCACTTCCTCTCAACTATCTCCAAGGTCCTAGTCCAGTGTTCTTGTAGGGACCAAGGCTCCCTGGAATGCATCAACCACACTATCTGCCCAGGCTGTGACTCCACAGGGGTATCAGTTTGGTAGTACCACTGTTTCATCATCTCCTGGTTGGCTTCTAAGTTGTCAGAAGCTTGCTTTCACAACTTGGCCATCTGGCCCTTGAAAGCCAGCATGTAGCTAACTATATTCTGGGAAGGTTTCCTGGGAGCTTGCGCCCACCCTTCCTTCACCAGACTGAGAGGTCCTCTTACAGGATGACCAAACTGAAGCTCAAAGGGGCTAAATCCAACCCCCTTCTGAGGCACCTCTCTGTAAGCAAAGAGAAGGCATGGAAAGAAGACATCCCACTTACACTTCAGGGCCTCACGCAGGCCCTTGATCATGCCTTTGAGGTTCTTGTTGAATCTCTCAACAAGCCCATTGGTTTGTGGATGTTAAGGGGTGGTGAACTTGTAGGTAATGTCACACTCCTTCCACATTGACTGCATATAAGCAGACATGAAATTGGTGCCCCTGTCAGACACCACTTCCTTGGGGCAACCCACTCTGGTAAAAATCCCCATTGAGACCTTAGCCACTGCAGGTACAGTCCTCAGAGCTATGGCCTCTGGGTATCTTGAGGCATGGTCCACCAGTACAAGGACAAAGCTGTTGCCAGAGGCTGTCTGGGGATCCATAGGCCCCAGAATGTTAATGCCCACCCTTTTAAAGGGGGTGCCAATGACAGGCAAGGGATGAAGGGGAGTTTTCATCTTCTGTCCTGTCTTCCTGCTGGCCTGGTAGTTCAAGCAAGTCCTACAGAATGCATCTGAAGAAATCTTCATCCGGGTCCAGTAAAAGTGAGGAACTAGCCTGGCAAAGGTCTTGTCCTGCTTCAGATGTCCTGCCAGGGGTATTTCATGAGCCAGCTCCCAGTAGGAAGGCCCTGTAGCACTGGGGGACTACCTGGGCCCTTGTTGCCCCATGCACAAGTGCCATTGGCTCACTATAAAGAAGGTTGTCCTTCCAGTAAATGTGGTGATTCTCAGAGGAATCACCTGCTGCCTGGGCTTCGGCCTGTTGCCTCATACCCTTCAGCATTGAACACTCCTTCTCTGCTTTGCAGAACTCTACCCTGGTGGGTCCTCCTTCTACTTGCCATCTAGAAAGTTCAGACAGGTCATCAAAGGAGGCAATGTCCTCCTCAGTGGGCTCTGGGGCAGCCTCCTCTGGTATGCCTTCCACCTCAGCTGGGAGACATTCAGGGGCTGGTTTCCCACACCCATTGCCCTTCCCTCTTTTGGCAGCTGTCTGAGCCATTCTTCCAGGATCCAGACCTCCTTGACTCCCATCCTGGGTAGCCATGGGCCTGGTGGTTGCACAAATCCACTCAGGCAACCCTAACATTTCCGGGTGTGCCTTAAGCTCCACTTCCTTGCAGGTAGTGTGCTCAAGGTAATTCCCTAACAAACAGTCCAGAGGTATGGCAAGACTCACAGCACCTTTCAGAAGACCTGAGAACCCCCCACTCAAATGGAAGAAGGGCCTCTGGGCTGTGTCCCTCCCCGTTGTCAGCCACCACAGCCTGGAGGAATACATTGGGTATAACTTGCTCTGGGGCCACCAGCTGACTCCTTATCAAAATCATGCTGGCCCCTGTGTCCCTCTGAGCCTCAACACCTTGCCTATTGATGGTAACCCATTGCCTATACTTTGCAGTATTGGATGGCGCATGGGTTTTAGGAACCATTTCCACGTCACCCAGGGACACTAGGGTAAGCTCACTGAGTTCCCCCTCACCTACTGGGACAAACTCTTACCCAAGCAGTGTACTTGCCACCCCTGGTATCTTACCTCCAGTGGGATGTGGTGTTCTTTTTGGGCACTTGTGATACCCCTTGTAGTGCCCATACTCACAGCATTTGGGAGATTTTTTCAGACTCTTGTAAGGTATGGTTTTTTTCTGGTGGCCGGATTGGGAATGGGACCCTTTCCCCTGTTAATTAGTTTGGGGACTCTTGAGAGAACTCCTTCTTTTTATTTCCCCCCTCCTTCTTCAGTTGGGAACCCTAACTACCCTTTTGGGAGTCCCCCCCCGATACCTTCTTGGACGCTTTGGTGCTGACCTAGATGTCTGCCTCCTCAGCAAGCTTCCTGGGGTCAGTCAGCTTGCTATCAACCAGGTGTTGGGGGAGCTCTGGAAAACAAATATCAATCATGTGCTCCTTTAACCCTTTGACCGCGATCGGAATTCCGCTCGTATGCTGGACATTCCGATCGCGGGTGGGGTCATGACGAGCTCAGCTCGTCATGCGCACAGCGCTACCGCGCAGCATGACGAGCTGAGCTCGTCATGAGCACGGAAAGGGTTAAAATTAAGATGTACAGCCCAATATAATCATCAACTTTGCTGCCCTTCTCCTAGCCCTTTAGTGCCTTACTGGCATAACTAAGGGACAGGTTCCAAGATGGCACACTGCTCCCTGCACATGGGTGGACATCCAGTCGTGGAAGGAAGTTTATCCCCTCCTCAGCAGGTTGTGTGACAAGACCCTCAGTCAGGTTCTGTTTTAACTGCTCCTCAGATCTTGACCCTTCCTCCTCATCATTTGTGGGGGTCTGGTGGGCATCCGCCAATGCCCTCAAAGCCTTTTGTAGCTCTGCCTTCTTGATGCTTCTCTTGGCAGGCAACCAAGAGTTCTTGAGCTGGGCCACAGTGTAGCACTCTAAGTTGGCCAGCTCAAACTCCATCTTAGTATGTGGGGTCACAGACACAAAAAAAGAGGTAGAAATGGTGGAACTTTTGGGGAAATCAAAAATATCAAATTAGGGAGAATTTACTTGAATTGGTCTAAATATGGAGGGGTAGTGTAGACCAAGTCACTTTATGGCACTGCACAAAAAAAGTCCTATCCTCACTGCTGATCACCAATGTTAGACATTGGGCTTCTGGTTGACAGAGGTATGCACCCTGTCCAAGCAGGAACCACAATCTTAGTCAGGGTAAGTCACAGACACACCTTAAATTAATCTGTGCTCACCCGCTGGTAGCTTTGCACAGAGAAGTCAGGCTTAACTCAAAAGGCAATGTGTAAAGTATTTGTGTAACACATCAAACAGTAACATGGTTAAAACACCACAAAAAGATTTCATTCCAGTTCAGAAAAATAGAGTATGATTTTATAAAACTAAACAAGACCAAAATGACAAAAATCAATAAGTAGAAGTCAAGATATGAATTTTTAAAGATTAAATGCAAAAATAAAACTTAGAAACAGTGTGTGCCTAAAGAGTTAATTGGTCGCGCTGGACCAGGACACAGTCAAAAGTTCGATGACCGCGATGGAGCGTGGGCCAGATGCAGGACCCACGCAGGCCCTGCTGGGCAAAAGTACCTTAATCCTGGTCACAAACAACACGATGCAGGATGCAGCCGATCGATGCATCAGTGTTGATCCCGCAGTTGAGGAGATGTGTTGGTTTTCTCCACGCACCAATGGTGATGAACCGGTTCTGAAGAAGAAGCGCCGGTTCCGAGATGCGTTAGTTCCAAAGGCAATGCAGTGGGTTTCTCCATGCAGTCAAAGGGATGTAGGATGGAGTGGTTCCGATGCCATGGTTCTGATGGAAATGCGTTGGTTCCGAGTACGATGTGCTGGTTCTGTTCCCGCAACAGTGGCGATTCATAATTTCTGCTCTCACAGCAGAGGATAAGTCGGTTCTGCTAGAGCAAGCACCTGGGTCCACTTCCAATGAACCGGGCACAGGAGCATAATGAGAATCTTTGATGTTCCTGAGTCTTCTAAGAACAGGAGGCTAGTCGGCTAGTCAGCTAGCCCTTGGAGTCAGTCTCGGTGAAGTGATGAAGGTCCAGTCAGAGAGAGCAGCAGGCATCAGGCCAACACAGCAAGACAGCAGTCTTACAGAACAGCAGTCGAGCAGAGTGACTGTCTTTAGCACAGCAGTTCTTCTTGGCAAATTGGTTTTAGGGACAGAAGTGTACTAAGTTGGTAGGGTCGGAGATCCAGTACTTATACTCAGCTGTGCCTTTGAAGGGAGGGTGACTTCAAAGAAGGGTCTTTGAAGTGCACAGAGGTTCTTTCTTCCTGCCCTGGCTCCAGACTCACTACAGGGGGGTATACAGCCCTTTGTGTGTGGACAGGGCCCAGAGTATTCAGGTGTAAGTGTGAGGCTGTGCCCAGCTCCTCCCTCCCTTCCTCCTAGGAAGATGCAGGAAATCACACCCAGCCTTCCTTTGTATGTGGCTGTCTAGAGGAAATACACAAAGTGAACTGCCACCCAGACCACTCAGTGATCAGAGACAGGCAGCAGACACCAAATGGCTAAGAGCAGGAAAATGTCTAACTTTCTAAAGGTGGAATTTTTAGAATAGTAACGACAAATCCAACTTTACCAATAAGAAAATTTATCATTATCATTCCATAGGTATAAATGAGACGATTCTGCCTTCTCTCAATTAGAAACTACAGTTTAATAAATGGAATAAAGAATCCCCAATTTTAACCTATGAGAGGGGGAGGCCTCTCAGTGGTGAAAAACGAATTTGTGAGTTTTTGACTACCAGGACACGTAAAACTTAAAAGCACATGTCCTACCTTTTGATCGCACAACACCTAGCCCTAGGGGCTACCTAGGGCCTACCTAAGGGGTGACTTATATGTAATAAAAAGGGAGTGTATGCAGTGGCGGCTTTTCTGCTAAGGCGGAGGAGCGTCACCCCACTGCTTTGCAGCAGTGAAGTAAAGGAAAAATAAAATTATAACTCAAGGTTATAATCATTTAAATATTTCCTGCTGCAGCATATTTGCAGATAGATCAGGGCTGCTCTGATGACAGAGGAGCAGTGGGAGGTGTGGTGGTACACTGTACGTGTGCATGACTGTTTGGCCAGCCATCCGGGGTCGACCAAACAGTCATGCGCACTTTGCATGTTTTCAGGCTGCATTAAAGCCTGGTGGAGAACATGCCCAGGCTCCCAGTCTCTGGCTGAGCACCAAACCACGGCCCTCAGACCAATCACAATGCTGCACTGCAGCGTTGTGATTGGCCTTTGGGTGCCTGGGTGCTTCCTGGTCTGCTCCGGCCAGTAGAGACGGCAGAGGGACGATGGAGGAGAGACGTAGCAAGGAGGTAAGTTTTTCCTCTTTTTTTTTTTACCCCACCTTATCCCCCTCACCCCACCCCACCCTCGCCCCGCCACCCCGATCTGTGCCAGCAGCCATTGAGTGTATGGCTTGGCAAGGGGTTTTAAATGCCAAGTTGACATGGCAGTGCAAACTGCACACAGAGGCTCTGCAGTGGCAGGCCTGAGACATATCTAAGGGTTACTTGAGTTAGTGGCACAAGGAGTGCTGCAGTCCCACTAGTAGCATTTAATTTGCAGGTCATGGGCACATGTAGTTCACTGTACTAAGGACTTACAGGTAAAATAAATGTGCCAATTGTGAATAAGTCAATCAAACCATGTTTAGGGGACAGAGCACGTGCACTTTAGCTTTGGTTAGCAGTGGTAGAGTGCTCAGACACCTAAGGTCAACAAAAAGGAATCAGCAAAAATATGAGGCAAGAAGGCAAAAAAGTGGGGGGGGGTGTGGCCAGCTGCCAAGGGAGATGGCCGCACGTTAGCGGAGCTCCTCCGTACCACTCCCGATCCATCCGTGAAATCCAGTGTTGCCCCGGGCAGAAGTGCCTGAAAATTGGCTCCGTTGCTCCGTTTGAGGTGGAGCGTTGCCCTACCGAGTACGGTCCGGATCTACCACCTACAGCCGACGATACCACACCGGAGGGGTGAGGACTACGTGTTGACTGGCGGGGGAGCCACAGTGCCACGGGGGGTCAGCTCTCTCTGCCCGACTGCTGCTCCGTGTCGGGCTGCCCGCTGCTGCTGTGTCCCCGGGTGTGGAGCTTCTGGGTGGGGGGCGCGGCCGGCGGCCAGCCCGTAGCAGCTCCGGTGTCCTATCCGCAAGGCCGGCACCAGACTGTCCCATGGGCCTCTGTCGGAGGCGCGCTCGGGCGCACATGCCGCCGCAGCCTAATCGAGCCCAGAGCTGGATGCAGCGTGCCCAGATCGCTGCTTGAGGAGGAGCTGAGAGAGTCCGGACACGGCCCATCACGCCTGACGCAGAGGAGGAGGTGAGCGAATGGCGTGGGGGCGCCGGGCCGGGAGAGTCCCTCCAAAGATTATTGGCACTGCACACCACGGCAGCCACTACACGCATGGTGATTCCACAAGCTCAGCACAGGTAGTGGCCTGGCGCCGGACGTGTGCACTGCCCCTCATTACTGTTGCTGGGACGGCAGCGGGCACGGGACGCCCTGATAGCGGTGCGGCCGCGATTGAGGTACGAGGGGGGCCCGGTACAGAGGTCAACGCCACCCCCTCTTAAGCGTGCATCCAAATAATCTGCGTCTTTGCTATAAACACTGCCTCTGGGACCAAGAGAGGAACCGGCACACGGGCCACAGCTGAATTAATCCCGCCACACCACACGCTGAAAAACTACGTCAAAGGGGCAAACACCAAGCAACAGACTTGCCGCAGCTACCCGGGGTGAGAGGCACCCAACAGAGAAGTCCTGACAAGCAGTCACACGTGGCCCCCTCCCCCCGCCTCGTGGACCAGGAGGGGTCAACACTTCACCACCCGTGCTACCACCTGGCTGGTGAAACTGGACAGGCCGGTTTGGGCTTCGCCCTACACGCAGGCAGCGGCGAGTAACCAGCGGGTGTCTCATTTCCACACCGCAGCCTCCGGGGAACGGCTTTCAAGATGGCGAGCGGTCGTGGCGGCCGCAATGCGCTCCAAGCGAAACTTGACAAATTTGCGTGGCAAAGGGGCCAGGAAGAGGTGCAAACTACCCCCAATAAGGCCGGGAGTCCTCCGGAACCTACATTGCAAGACATACTGGCCGTCGTCATGACGGTGCGCACATCCCTCGAGGGTTGAATCGACACCGTCGCAACGGAAGTCACCCTGATTAGAGCGGACATGAAAAAGACAGCGAAGTGTCTAGACGTTGTGGAGTCCACTACCAAAGAACTCAGTGCTGACTCCGCTCTGCTTAAGTGCCAAGTGACTGACCTACAGGCCAACCAAGATCTGTTAATGCGGCAACTTGATGACTATGAGGGCCATATGCGCCACAATAACGTCCGCATACTGGGAGTGCCGGAGCAGGCTGAGGGGCAGACAGCAGACCTCTTTGTTGAAAATCTGATACTGCAACACCTCCAGCCCAAGGGACTATCCCAGTATTTCTCCATCAAAAGGGCGCACAGGGTGCCCGGTGGCAGGCCTAAACCGGGAGTGCCGCCTCGTCCACTCTTGGCGCGCGTGTTCAATTATCGCGACCGAGATGTCATACTGCAGACGGCAAGAGCGGCTCCTCTAGTCCATATCGACAATAGCGCAGTCACTTTCTTTCCCGACTTTACGCTGAGGGTACAGAGACAGCGGCGAAGTTTGCTGGAGGTGAAACGTGCTTTGCGGGAACAGGAGATCAAATATGCCATGCTTTTTCCAGCGAAACTGCGAGTGGAGTCCGAAGGTAAAACCTGGTTCTTTTCTAGCCCCGAGGATGCCTGGGACTGGCTTGAGGGCTGGCGCACAGTTGAGAAACGGAATAACAAAGCCCGTCAAGGGAATGGTCGCTCAGGTCGTCCGATGTCACACCATGGCCCGCCGGGAGGGGGCGACGAGGTGGCGGCCTCTTCATCAGATTTGACCCATGCTGTCTGAGGTTGAAACCCCGGAACCTTGACACGAGCGGCCTACGCTGTTGTGCAGCGGGGGCTAAAGACTTCTCAATGCCCAGATTGTTTGGCGGAGGTGACTTGGGGCCATCGGCAGCTGATGCAGCGGATCCTGAGCCGTAACTATATAAGTACTGTGGGCTCCCTGGTCTCTGGCTACTGACTTGATTCAGCCTCTTCTTAACGTAACAGTGTCAGGGACAAGTCCCAATCCATATCGTTGCTTTAGGGAGTGGAGTTGGCTCACGCACCTTACTTTTCAGGGGTGGGCGATAGGCACTCTGCAAGTTGGGGGTGGCGGGAGGTTCATTGCCCGTCATGCAGGGAGGCAGGGAGGGGGATGATGGGGGTTGCTGGGGGGACTTGTTTCGTTCATGCTTAGAGGGAGGGGGTCCCATGTTGGGATGTTTTGTAATGTTATTGCAGCATTTCTCACCTATCAGAGCACAGGTCACCACTTACGTTTCAATTGCACAGTCGCGGGAGTCGCATGCGATGCCCAGTAACACACACTCTTGGCCTTCCGCCGCCATTGAGGGGGGCCAGTCTGTCCCACCGCCACAAATCACACACAATTACATCAGGGCATCCGTGGAGCACCCATCGAGGTGTCTTCTCCTCTTCGCCCATAGCCACTACACCCACTCACTTACCCATGGGTCCGCCTTTAGACCTTAAGTTCCTAACGTGGAACGCCAATGGCCTGGGGGACAAGATCAAACAGGGGATAGTCCTCCAATACCTGAAGAGACAGGCGCCGGACCTAGTCCTCCTCCAAGAAACACAAAAAATCGGTAACTCTTGTGGCGCCCTGAATAGATGGGGATATCACCTTGTGGTCCATGCGGGGTTTACCTCAGGGTCCATGGAGACAGGGATACTCCTGCGCAGGAATTGCCCCTTTATCATGCACAAGACCTGGGTAGACGTGCAGGGCAGGTACGTAGCGATGTCCGGCACCTGGGAGGGGAGACCTCTCAATATTGTATTGTTCTATGCCCCCCCTGGGCTGCAGCGTCTTTCGCTGCAGGACCTCCGGAAACTCCTCCTTGATCTCCCGCTTGGCCGATTAGTGCTAGGGGGGGACTTCAACCTAGCAGTAGATGGCGCCTGTGACCGCCTTCCTCCACATAGGGACCCCCCGGGGGGCTCCCAACTCACAGAATTCTTGGCCGCCTTGGGCCTCGTTGATATATGGAGATGACTGAACCCCACCACCACACAATTCACGTTTCATTCGGGGCCCACAACAGTCAATCACGGATTGACTACATGTTTACCCACGTGCAGGACATCCATGAGTTTACCGGGTCCCGCTGCTTGGCGCGCGGTATCTCAGATCATTCGCCTATCCTCACTACGCTTACAGTCGGGGTGCCCAGGCGGCGAATGACCCTCACCATAAATCCCTGGGCACTCAAACTTCCCCACATCAAAGAAACGCTTATTAAGGAAACTGACCTAATCTTCCAAGAAAACCCTGGATCGGTCTCCTCGGCCCAAACCCTTTGGGTGTGTCTGGGGCAGTCATAAAAGGTAGAGCCCTGGCCTTGATGATTGGCCACAAGAGAGAACTTACTAAACGGATAGAGGACCTTGAGACAGATATCCTAGTTAGGGAGGGGGCCCTAGCTGTGGCCTCTGAGGCACAACACTCATTGGCAGCTGTACATCTTGATTATCGCCAGCTACTCACGGAGGGGGCTAAGGCGCGATACCAATCAACGTGTCATAAAATATATGAACACGGCGAAAGAACGGGCAAACTACTTGCTTGGCTGGACAAAAAGGAGCAGCTGGCTAGATGGGTCCATCAACTGAGCGGGTCTAAAGGAGACACAATCAAAGACCCACAACAGACAGCGGACACGTTCGCTGCCCATTTTTCAGCAGTCTATACTTCTACCGCGGCCGTCCAGACGTTGGCAGCCGTAGAACTGCTCTCGACTATGAACATCAAGGGTCTGTCTGCAGAGGACAGAGACTCTCTCGAGGGTGAGATCACTGAGCAAGAACTTCAACTAGCTATCCAAGGTGTTCGCTCGGGCAAGGCAATGGGACCCAACGGGTTCCCGATAGAATTCTTTAAACCGATGGCTTCCAAATTGACTCCCTACCTGCTCCAGCTGTATACGGAAAGTTTCGAGAAAGGGGTCCTGCCCGACAATATAAAAACCGCCTCAATAGTGGTCATCCATAAGCCCGGCAAACCGCCGAATGAGTGTGGGGCCTACCAACCCATCTCACTCCTCACAGTTGAGGCGAAAATATTGGCTAAACTTCTAGCCAATAGACTAATCCCACACATTACTGTGCTGGTGCACCCCGATCAGTCCGGATTCATGCCGGGGTGGAATACCGCCCTGAACTTATGGCGTTTGCATGGGGTCTTGGGCAGAGGGGCCACGATCAGGGAGGATGCAACACTACTGTCTTTGGATGCCACGATGGCATTCAATACAATTGAATGGGACTTTCTGTTTGCTGTATTGAGGCGGATGGGATTTGGCCCCAACTTCACTAGATGGATCCAACTGCTATACACCCGACCAACCACACAGGTGGTGGTAAATAATCATACCTCCGAGCAGTTTCAACTGAGACGAGGAACCAGACAGGGGTGCCCTCTATCACCCTTGCTATTTTCCCTAGTGCTGGAACCGCTGGCGACATGGGTCAGGGGAGATCCACTGATACGTGGCCTGAAGTGGACAGAGAGCCATGAAGATCGTATTTCACTATACGCTGATGATATTCTGCTATGGCCTCTCCATCACAATCCCTCCGCCGCATCCTCCACATATTCCATATCTTTGGCACTCATTCTGGCTACACGATAAACTTGACTAAGTCCCAGCTCTTTGTGTTGGTGGGGTCGCCGCCGAGCTGTCCGAGGGGATTCGACATACCTGTGGCATCAAAGGGCTTTAAATACCTAGGTATTTACATCACACCTGACCCAGCCCTTTTTTATGAGGCCAACCTGCTCGAGCCCCTGACGCGTCTACGTACTGATGTTAAACACTGGCGCTCGCTTCCCCTCACCCTGTTGGGACGCGCCGCCCTCTTTAAGATGCTCGCACTACCACGCTTCCTGTACGTGCTGCACAACACCCCCTATACCATCCCGACTCTTACTTTACTAACATTGAAAGTACCGTGCGGGCATTGCTGTGGGACGGTCGTGCCCCCCGAATAGCCATGCATAAACTGACCTCCGGGTGGTATGATGGGGGCATCGCACTGCCTGACATCCATCTCTATTACCAAGCGTCCCAACTGGCCGTGATCAACAGATGGGTATACGGGGGTCACGATGATCCAAATTTCCGCACCGACCATTGGCTCATGACACGGGGGGGATACAACAGGGCACTCTACACGAACCCTCGAAAGTTGAATCTCACTGGGCCCACGGCACGTACAGTGGAAATATGGCACAGAGTAAATAAGCAGATGGGCTGGCACAATACGCTAACGCGTGCCACACCACTATGGGAACCAGACCTCCTGGGCCGTCTCGGCACGTGCCCTGGCTTCGACAAATGGGACCTTATAGGTATCTCCACGGTCGGAGATGTGTGGATGGGGAGGAAATTGGCCACTCTCGCTGATCTCCAGCAGAAGTATCACCTCGCACAGGCTGAAGCATTCCGATATCTTCAAATCAGTCACGCAATTAAAGCAGCGCTGCCCAAGCTAGGGCCCTTACCTGAGGCCTCCCCGCTAGAAGATAGGCTGATACTCGACCCAATGGACAAAAAAGCTATATCACTCACATATAAAAAGCTATTACATAACCGCCCAGACCCCTTACTACGCTTACGACAATATTGGGAGATGGACCTGGGTGATTTTGATGATGAGGACTGGCGTAATGCACTTGCCTCTCCCAGGGAAGTGGCAATCACCATGAGACTGCACCTGGTCCAACTGAAGATCCTCCATCGCATATACTTAGATGCCGGGATCTTGGTCAAAATGGGGAGGAGACCAAACCCTCTGTGCATCAGACAATGTCATCAAATGGGGACATTTTTCCACATCCTCTGGGACTGCCCCAAAATATGTGCATACTGGGATAAGCTCACTAAGCAAATGGAAAGGGTGGTGGGTAAGATCTTGGCTGCCTCCCCCCAGCTTTGCCTATTGAATATTTGGGATGCCACGGACCTCACACAGACCGAGAAATCATGGGCCTCATTGGGATGGGCTATCACCAAACGAAATATTGCTCAAAGATGGGGAGTGGGAGTGATTCCGACTGTACGTGACTGGGCTGCCGACATGGATAAAGCCATGATAGCGGAAAAAGATGTCTTTAAGCACAGAGGCTGCCCCAAAAAATGGGATCACAAGTGGGGTGGGTGGAACAGGCACAGGGGAAACATTTGCTTGTCTCCGACAGTTGAACTACGCCGTGAATGTTGTACATTAGCTAATGTTTTGGACCTTGATAACGTGACACTACGCGGGGAAGAATAATGTTAACATTCTGCATATTGCTTCTGGGATGCCATGGCTGTACACACTGTGCTGAAGATCAAAGGCACTATTACAACTGGTGGACAATACTATAAGTATAAAGTGATTGTGTGGTGGGAGATGTATCGGGATTCCCGATCGACAAATGATTTCAGATATACAATTGTACAATGTGACCGTTCAATAATGTTTTTCTGCTGCTCTTTGTTTTTTTTTCGACACAATAAAAATATTTATAAAAAAAGAAGGCAAAAAGTTTGGGGAAGACCACCCTAAGGCTGTCAGGTCTAACAGTGTCACTATAGACAAAACACTAAATCATACTGACTTTGCCTATTAGTGTACACTAGCATTATAAGGCCTATCCCAGGTCAATATCTAATCCGGCAGAGTCCTCATTTTGCCAGGCTACCTGTGTTCAGTTACTGGGCTGCACACAACAGCAGTCTCCCATGCGCAGACCGCCCACGTGTGCATACACATGTGGACCCGTGTTCATGTGTAACCAGCCAGGTGCCCCTTACCCTTGCTGCGTTGCAGCAGCATTGTCTCAAAAGTTGGACACTGGTGGCAAACATGTGCAGTCTGTTTGGCATGTGATTACCGGGGGTCAGAGCTGTAGTGAGACTCACCCACAGTAAAAAGTCCAAAACTGGTGATTCAAAAAGCAAAAATTCAGGCATACTGAATGGGCGGAACCAAAATGCAACACACGGTACCTTGTAGTACATTTGCTAGATTCCTAAGCTGTCTTTAATGCACCCTCCTGGGACTCGTTATCTTTTGGTCTCTCATCTGGGTGACACCAGCCTGCTGTGAGCTACAAACCTTTCAATGAACAATCCAGGCAGCTAGACTGAGCTGCACCTGTAGAGATGAAGATGGTGAATATGAAAAGCAGCTCACCACTTCTAGAAGG
The DNA here is from genome assembly GCA_963921515.1 of Calotriton arnoldi. Taxonomy (NCBI): domain Eukaryota; kingdom Metazoa; phylum Chordata; class Amphibia; order Caudata; family Salamandridae; genus Calotriton; species Calotriton arnoldi. The sequence continues at coordinate 285,676 of CAWUFW010012293.1, forward strand.
ACAGAGGGAGTCTCTAATGCTGATTATTATGACACCATCAGTTTAGGAGAGCTGCAGCAACTCAGGCTGGATAATGCTCCTTACCTAAGGAACGCAGGTCACTGTCCTATGGTCATTAAGCCTCAAAAAGCAGTGCCGATGACCTCCTTCTCCATTACTGAAACTTAACAAAGGAGCATTTAAGAAAGTGACTTATTAAATGGGGTGGATGGATGAAAGGTCCAGTTAAAGGTTTCCATCATTTAAACCTCAGCTCAACCCCTGGTAGCTATGGCACAGAGCAAACAGTCTTAACTTAAAGGAAATGTGTAAAGCATTTAGATGTACCAAAATAATTAAAAAGTCAACAACACAACATAATAAATATCCCACTCTAATTTAGACAAATGGAGGAATAGTTATTAGACAAAATAAAACAAAAATGACAAACATCCAATAAGTGGAAGTGGAATATTAGAAGATTAAAGATAAAAGTCGCTAAGAAAAAGTACAGCACCAAAGGTACTTTATGGTCTCAGTTGATCTAGGTGTGATTTCAGGACGATGCAGCACTGGGCGGTTACACCAAGCAGGTTTGTTCTGGTTAGAGATTTACCTTGGGACTTAGGGTCTGATTTAGATCTTGGTAGGACTCCCGTCGTCCTTCTATGGTGGTGATTACAAGTACTCCATGGCGCTAACATAGTCTCGCCCACCATATTTAGATGTGTGCTGGCTGAACTGCAATTCACATCATCAGACTGTTTACCGTCACTTAAGCAGTGCACCTCCATCAACGCTGTGTGCTCCACTGCTGGCTAATAGTACTCCATCACCATCAAGCCAGCAGATTTGCGCTGAATCGATTTAGATTTCCTTATTGTACTGGCATTGTCCTACCAGTGGGTTTCTGACAGAGTGAGTTCCTGGTGGAGTGGAGACTGGTAAGTACCACTTTTATAATGTGTTACTACACATATAGGTTGTGTGTGGTTTAAAAATATATGTAGGTAATGTGTCATGCCCCTTTTTGTACATATAGCATGGCACACATACAACATACACACACTATTGAATGTACACCCACATGCACCACAAACACAACATCCACAACCACCACACCCCAAAAACATTTTTTTTCAATACAGGTGTGTTCATTTTACAATGATAGGTTGTAAAATGGCCAGTAATGCATATCACATAAGAATAAAATTGCATGTAAGGGCAATGTAAAAATACATGAGGCTAAAGGAAATGTTAACACACAATTCATGGCAAGATGTGTAAAAAATATACCTTTCATCCCCGTGTCAACGGAGTTGATTAGCATTGTGGTCAATTTATAGCAGCAAAGTACGGTCCTGGACAATGGGGCTGAAGATGTAAACGAAAGTGGGAAGCAGAAAAAAAGGTATGTTATTACTTCATTTCCTTCGAATCCGCCACTGCAAGTATGGAGGTATCCCAGCCAGAGTTGTCCCGACGGAAAAGCACATCATGATTTGGCTGGCAGTAATCAAGGCTAGACTCCCTCCGACAGCCGCTTTTGCCTATGGTGCCGTCAACATGGGAGGGAAATAGTTGGCAGCATTCAGAAGGTCTTTCGTCCATGGACCTGCAAACATCTAAATTGAGCAGGCCGACTGCCAAGTAGGTGGGTGGTGAAACCGTTGAAAAAGTGACAGCGGGACCAGATCCGCCAAGATCTAAATCAGGCCCTTAGTCTCTGGAATGGAAGCAAAAATCCTATAGCGGGCAAGGTTTAGGCTGTATCCGACGATGGTATGCATGAGGCTGGATACTTTTTTACCAAAGGCATGCTGAAACAGATTTGCTACTGCAAGCTATACCTGGCTGAAGAGCCCTAATAAGGGCAAAACCAGTCATGGGTTGCTTGTGTTCCGGTTCAGGGAGGACCTGGCCTGGCAGTTCGGGCTGGACTGTTTTCATGAGGAGCAGAGTGAAGACTGATTTGCATGTGGCTGGGTCCACACTGAGGTGGCCTGGTGGGTGATAAACAATGGATTGGAATGTGGCCCAGAGCAACTGCCAGTGACTGAGATTAATTCAAGCATTCCATCCATCACCTTGTTGTTTTTCCAAGCAGGAGAACCCAGTTTCTTCAGAACAGCAAAGTCACAACTTGGCCAGTTCTGTCAGGTGCACTTCAGGGAAAAGACCTCTTGCAGGTCATTGTGTAACTTTATCCACACAGGAGGTCAGGCACCTGACAGTTGGAGTCCATTTCTTTGTTTTGGATACAAGTGGGAGAAGGTTCAATCCTTCTCGTCTCTTCACAGGTTTCTTCTTTTTTTTATATCTCCAGAAAGTGTTCTGAGGGGGTTGTTGGGTCTGCTCCACTCCCGATCGCGTGTGCGCGCAGGGCGGAGTAAGAGAGGAATAAAGGAGGCAGAGCAGGGCGGAAGAGCACTTCACGTTCTAGTCGACGCCTGCGGCTCTTCCGTCATGACCCCCTCGGATCACGTACCTGATTACCTTCTGGGTCAGTTGGACGCTCGTCGACGTTCCTTCACCAGCTCCACTCCCTGCTTCTCTGTTGCTCGTCTGGTGCCGCAGGGACATTCACGCTGCTTCTGACAGGCTTTCCAGTGTTCCTTCGTTGGACTCCACTTGCTGCTTTTCTGTTGCTCATCTGACGACGCGGGGGCCTTCACGATTGCTACTGAAATAGAAAATAGAAAAAGACAAAACAATTTACAAAGAATCCACGATCCTAAGGCGGTAACAGTTGATTTGATTTACGTAGCATGTAATGTACTTATCTGATGAATGTCTCCACGATGTATGGAGATTATGCTTCCTTGCTGACACTGCTTGATGGCTGTAGGAACAATATAAATATAAATTAGTCTCCTGATTAATTAAGGGGCTGATTTTTCATTGTACCTTAGCCGTACACATTTTTGTGTATATTTTTCTTTTTCTTTATCCTTATTCATTTCGGGAGAATATGTTTTTTGGTTTCTTCCTGTTTTTAAAATGGATATGAATAAGTTGGGGTTTAATTGGATTCCATGCTGATCGTCTCTTAGTTTAGTTATACCATATACAACCTTAACTATACTGTCCTGTTGTTCTACATAGAAAACACCTAATGATTTAATCTTCCTCCTAGATGATACAACTGATTCTGCTCTCTGCTAGCATATACCTAAGGGGAAGAGGGACCTTACACAGGTAGTTAAATCTAGTAGTATCACACTAAATGTTTAGAAGTGTCAACACCAGGATACATGCACATGGTAATACTTATAACCTTCTCTTCACTACAGGAACCACATAAAGACCACTGAATGAGAATATCCATACCTAAAGTGCGTTGGTGACGTGGCTCCCTTTTTCTTTCCTTGTTTTGTCTCCCCTTTTCCCCCATTTCCACCGTGTTGGCTTTGACGCTGTTGGGCTTGCACTGGTGGGTGTGGGAAGTTGGGACCTTGCTTCAGATCTTACATCTCGCCCCTGCGGAAACGACTGGTGAGAATTGCAGAGGGTGCTTTGGAGTGTAACATTTTTCTTTTGCTTGGCACTAGATAATGGATGGGGTGGCTCCTGGCTCCTCTCTAATCAACTGGGTAAAAGTCCCCGATGCAACCCTACCCACTTTTGCAGCAGTTCTAGTTTGCTCTACTGTACACAATTCCACAGTGCACCTTACTCCCAAAATCCAAAATTGGGGAACCCTTTCTTCCACTGTGCAGAGCATGTGTGCCCACCCAGACGTATGGCCAGGAAAACAGGCAGTTTCCTTCTCTGTAGTCACTCAAAACCAGTTGTGGGGGTAGTTCCCTTACCACTGTATTTGGAGCCAGTCTGGTACAGAGGTTTTCCTTTACAAATACTAGTGAAGGCACATGTCTTTTACAAGTTAATTAAATTCCTGGGTCCACCCTAACTGGTCTTCTTGCAAGGGGAAGAAAACACTTCCTCAGGTCCAGGCCATTGTCTCTGCTTTGGAAGCAGTTTCCACACCTCATTAAGATTAAGCCCTACTGGGAAAGCTGCTGGAGAGCTAATGCAAATTAGCCTCTAGGAGTGTCAGGCAAGGAATTGGTAACTTTCGAAAAGTTACTTTCCTAAATATCTAGTAAAATACCAATGTTCCAATTAAATTGATCTTTTAATAAATATGAAAAATAGTGGTTGATTATTTCTCTAGCTTGTCCGAAACCAGAGAAGTAGAATTAAACTTTAATATCGGTTCCCAGTGTTTCTCTAAGGGCCAGCCAGAGAATTACACAGTAAAAATAGGTTTTGGGTGCTAGTCACTGTAGGGATATTTTATCCTTATATTTTTACACATCATTGTTGGGCTTGGCCCATTCTACAGGGTCATCCACAAACTTTTTGAATTTGTTTTTCTTGGCTTTTAGGACTCTGTGCACTTTACCACTGCTAGTCACTGATAAAGTGCTTGTGCTCTCTCCTTTAAATATGGTAAAATTAGCTTAAACCCAATTGGCATATTTAATTTACTCATAAGTCCATAGTAAAGTGGTACTACATGAACCCAGGGCCTGTAAATTGAATGCTACTGGTGGGCCTGCAGCACTGATTGTGCTATTCACTTAAGTAGCCCTTTCAAACCTGTGTCAGGCCTGCCATTGCAGCCTGTGTGAGCCATTTTTAAACTGCCATTTCAACCTAGCAAAATAAACCTTTTCCCAGGCCTAATACTTCCTTTTTAATACATATAAGTTACGCTTGGGGTAGGCCATATACAGCCCATAGGGTGGGGTGCAGTGTATTTAAAATGTTGAATATGTACTTTTAACTTTTACATGTCCTGGTAGAGAAAAGCTCTTGCAATTGTTTTTCACTACTGCAAGGCCTGTCTCTCCCATAGGATAACATTGGGTTCCTTCTTATATTCAATGAGTGATAACTTTCAATGGGGAACAGGTAGAGATGTCGAGTTTGGTGTCTAAAGAATTGCAATTTAAAACCCTCTTCAATGGTAAAGTTGGATTTTAAGTCACAATTCTGAAAATGCCACTTTTAGAAAGTAGACATTTTCTTGTCTCAACCATTTTGTGCCTGAAGCCTGTATCCTGGGTCACATGACTAGGCGTAGTTGGCAGTTGGTCTTTGCGTTTTGCTCCTAGACAGTGAGACAAAGGGGGAATAGGTATTGGCAGGATGGGCAATCTCTGACTTGATAGGGGTGTGAAACTGTCAACTACCACAATTTCACATCACAAAGCCTCTGCCTCAGAACACTCACAAAGTTTTTGACACTAGATGTTTGTGCTATCAGACAATCGGGGCCAGGGCAGGGAGGCAGAAAATTCCAAACACCACTGGGCGTGAAAACCTCAAGAACCTTCTAAGTCAAAGCTGGCAAGAAGGATAAATATTGGACCCTCAGACCCAACTCTTCATACACCTCTGGACCTGTGGAAGATTCAGAAGGACTGCTGTGCTGCTTTGTTACAAGACGGACTGCTGCTCTACTGCCCTGATACTCTGCTGCCTGAGTGAAAAGGATTGGACCTGCATCTTGAACTCAGGACCACCAGAACAACTCCAAGGGCTAGTTGAGTGGCCTCCTGATCAAAGTCCAGGGACAGAAAAGGTACCAACCACCTTGAACCCAGCACCTGGATTCTGTCTGCAGTGAATCTTGACCCCCAAGTGGTGCCACCCCAGTCTTGAACCATTGGAAGTGGGCCTGAAGGTGCTCTGCCAGCCCAGCTGTGGTCTTTGGGCAGAACTGACGCGGCACGAAGCATCTCCTCGCAGTTCCACATCGGAGGTATCACTGCGCAATGCACCCCAACACAGGACCTCGCATCACAGCCCACAGGTTCTCAGCACAGCTGCTGCGGGACACATCCTCAATGCATGACTTCGCATCACAAGCCCCTCATCAAAGGCATCCTGGACAGCGATACAGGAACTTGCATCGCAGTACAAAGCTTCGTCAGAACCGCTGCTGAGCTACACATCCATGACATAGGATCTCACAACGCTCAACACCCAGGATTTAAGATGCTTTGTTCAGCTGGCCTAACTTGGTCTGTATATCCTGCCCTGCACTCCATTGTGGTGCGCCTGAACTTGTGACTTTGTCCCGGTCCGGTGTGACCAGAGTTTGGCACTATTTTTACTTAACACTTTAAAATTGCATATCTCCGGTTCTACTGTTTGAATTCCTGTTGTTTTGGTCTCAAGTATTTCATTAGATTTTACTATATTTTTCTAATTTGGTGTGGGATTTTCCTTGTATTGTGTTTCACTTTATTACAGTTTGAAGTGCTACATAAATACTTTACACATTGCCTCTACGTTTAGCCTGACTTCTTTGTGCCAAGCTACCAGAGGGTTAAGTGCAGGATAATTTGGGGTTTGCTTGTGACTTCATCATGACAGGATTTGTGGTTGCTGCTTGAGTAAGGTCTCTCCTCCTCAACCAGTAACCCAATTTCCTACATTGGTGTTCAGCAGTGGGATTAGGACTGGTGTTTGTGATGTGCCATACAGTGATTTTTTTTGTTACACTAAAAATCCCAGATAAATATTTTGATACCATTTTGTGTTTTTTCAATTCTCTTTGATTGGCTCTTTTTGCTTTTTCCAAATTCACTCTCATTTTACCTGACTGTCTGTGACTATACCTGCAGAAATGGAATTTGGGCTCATCAACCTGGAGAGCTACACTGTGGTTGAGCTCAAGCAGTTTGGCAAGGAAAGGGAACTTCAAACCAAAAAGGGCACCACAAAGTCAGAAAGCTTTGAGGGCCTGGGTGGAGGCTCACCAGTTGCTGACAACCGCAGATGACCAGATGAGGAAGATGATATGGAGGAGCAAGGTAAGGACCTGGGCACAGGTTCTGAGATACAGCACACAGGGGAGGGGGATTACTTGTCTCCTGAACTGGAGTACCCTCCCAGAGCGGGAAGCAGTATGTCCTCTCACAGCCTGTCTCCAGAGGAGCTGGCAGACAGGAAGGCTGAAAGGGAATTTAAGTTGCAAATGGCCAAGCTCAAGTTGGAAGCAGAGTCCAGCAACAATGATAACAGTGATAGAGTTCACAAATTGACATGCAAAATGATTCAGTTTAGTAGCTGAATGTGCAATGGTTAATGTAAAATCCAAAGCTGAGATGACACAAATTTAAAATGTGCTGATTTGCAATAGGCAGTCATAGTTATTTGTATAGGCCATAGAAAACTAAGAAACAGATTTTCTTTAACTAAAAGCATCCCAAATATTACTGAAGTGTGTACAACTTGAAGTAGAATCTTTACCTTAAAATGACATGCATAGAAATGCTCGTCACAACTGCAAAATGTTCAGGTTTAACAAATGTATTACTTTGTAAGCAACAGTTTATTCATAAATGTCAAGAACTTTCTATTTTCTCATGTCTCATATAATGCTTTATTAGAAATAGTTGTGCAATATAAACAATAACTTCAAACTCTTAAACTTGTTTGTATTAAATGGAAAGCATTGCCTGACAGTGAATTTGTCTCTCAGTTAGTATAGTTCATTGTTCTCGCAGTGAAACAAATGTTATGTAGAAGTCCGACCTGTGCTCAAATACCCATGGGAACTAAGGCTTATGTTTCCAGAATATTTCTATGCAAGAATGTTTGTAGCTAACTTTGTGATAAACTTTACAAGTTTCATGTATTTTCTTTGGAATGGAGGAGCTGAACCTGCTCAACAATGAGGGTTGTCACCTAATTGGTCCACGTTTGAAGAAGCTTGCTACAATGTCTGCAACATATATTCATGTTTTTTAAAATAGTGCGTGTTCCTAGTTAGCTTCAATGCTTTTCCCTGCACACTTTTCCCAGACCCATTTCCCTTGATGGTTGTGGCTACTGCTGCTTCTGTTTTATTCCTTCACTCTATTTTGAGGCTTTATTTCACAGAATGCTACTAAAACTGTGTGCTGTTTTATTTGGACTATTGGGACTCGGCTGAGTTCCATGAACTACTCTTTATGAAAGGTTTTGCTGCTTTAATTTGGGTTTTTTTGTGTTGTAATTTTTTATTGAGCGAAGTAAAGGCAAACTACAGGAATACAATATGAGATCAAAGCATAAAAATATTGAACAATGCAATGCTACGCAATGCGATACAGTTCGCTAAGGATTAATTTGGCTTTAATCTGGATGCTCCTAGGATCTCACTCTTTTCTTTAAATTCAAACTCTTCAGGAGGTTCTACTAATCTAAAACTCGGATCCTGATCTTTAGATAAGGAATTATTCCTTTATGGAACACGCTTGAGGCATTATTTGATAATTTATTCTAATCATTCTTTTTGATGAGATTTCTGTAAACGTATCTGATTTATGGACTAATCGAAATAAAAATGACCAAAAACACTTTATTAATCTCTTCATGAATTAGATACTTATCCAAACTCTCATCATTGACTGAACTTAAAACTGTTAATGCGATTTAACTTTGTAATGCTTTAATTGCTCCTTGATTCATAATACAATATTCAAAGGTCCATCTCCGAAGGAGAGCAGGATCTATCGCTGAATCAGGCGTAACTCAGCAAGTGATTGATAAATAAATGATTGAACCATGTTGTTAAATTATTTAAGATTTTTGGGGCCCAGTCAGCCCTATCAGTTATTTGCTAGCCGAGGGAAGGTTAGACATCCTGAGACAAGGAGCTATAAAATAATTGCCCAAATTAGAGTAATGCCCGAGTCCCTAAGCCCAATGTCCAGAACTTGAAGACTGGCAAGGTGCAATTTCTAAGGCGGTTGCTATTGTGGAGGTGAGAGTATTAATAGGGAGATGCGTCGTAAATTGTGATTATTGACTATTGTTGATGTGTTTTATTTGTGAATTGTGATTAGTGATTATTGTTGATTGGGTTTATTTGTGGATTTATTGCTGATGTTTTTTTTGGGGAGTTTTGAAGTATATGTTGATTGAACTGATGATGCTTATATGTTATCTGTGAAGAAGTTGGTGAGGTTATCGAACTAAAAAGTAGTCTAGGATCCCGGGATAGATATTGAATTTAATGTAGAAGACACTTTGAGCCCTATTACAATGTCGGTCGGTGAGCCTCCGACCGCTCGTCGGAGGCTCACTGACTGACATGGAAGGTTTAAAGTCTGACCGCCTAATTACAATGTAGGTGGTAGGAGTTTAAACCGCCTGGTCGGACAGACTGGCTTTCAACTGGCTCAAGGAGCCTGTCTACCAGTCAGAGGCCACACGTTTCCGCCGTGGAGATTATGATGTCGGTTTCTGACAGGCTTTTCATGTCGGGCTTTCCAACATGAAAAGCCTGTCAGAAAGCAGTTTTGGGGGCCCCATGCCTCAGCGGCCTCCGGTTTTTGGCCTGAGGGTGCACCTATGGCACCCCTCTGTTAATCCCTGCACTGTGGCAGGCACCGCACGGAAAATCCCATATATTTCTCTATGGGAGCTTGTGCTGTGTCCAGTTTTCTCTAGAGAAATGGGAGCTTGCGACTACACCATGTGTGGTCACATCATAATTGCGGTGTCGGGACCGCTGACCGGAGGTCAGTCGGTCCCGAGACCACTGCAAAGTTGGTCGGAGGCAAGTCCGACCGACATTGTAATGAGCCCCTCAATAGTTGAGGAAAGTGTAGAAGACACTTTTCATGATTTTGTCTGCAGGTTTTGTGGTGTAGAGAATGACATACAGTAACCTACACAATTGAGATGGGGACATTTAAAAATTGTTGTGATTGTACTAATGGTGACTGATATGAGCAGAACCTGATTTCTCAAAGGGTGACACTAGATTGATTAGGGTGACTTCGAGATGGTCGAGATTTCATTTGCGGATGTGGAATTTCTTTTATGTGGTAAAAGTCGGAAGGTGTAAAAACCTTAATATTTTGATTGTTGAAATTACTATTGTTTTCTTTAGCAGAGCAGACACAAATTGTTTTATGTTTGTCTAAAGTTGCAAAAATTGTGTGTGTGAGAGAAATTCTAAAGGAGGGTGAGCTGCTGCAAGGAGTGAGTTCAAACGTAATATTGTTTCTCGCTGAGATTGTTTGGTTGTTGTATTGTCAAGCTGTGATTGGTTGATGATGTCATACTGTGCCATGCAGTGATAGGTCAGTTGTTGGGAGAATACTGCATTGCAATTGGTTGAAAGTCTTCAAGAATTTAAACTGTAACAGGATTGGAGAAAAGAAATCTGATATTTACGGAATCAAATCAAAACATTGAATTGAATTTAACTGTATTGTTGAATCTTTTTTGAATTATTGCAGAAATGAAATTGTTTAAAAGCTTTAAAAAAAACTTGAGGTGATGTGACAATTCTGATTTGTGAAGATGAAGAGGAACCACTGAGTGTACATCTGCATATTATATGACAACATAATTGGGATTACATTCATGTTTGTGGAGTCCCCAATGGTGCAAGATTACTGAGAAAGAAGGTCCTTTGAGTTTTCCAAAATATGGTACTTTTGAATTGAGAATTATTGATAGGTTAAGGGAAATGTGATGTGAAATGAAGCCACCACCTAGACCCACACAATTTGAAGCCTTAAGCTTGTGGGGAAAGATAGCAAGAGACAAGGAGAGAGAGAAATACTAGAACAAGACTAGGAGAGAAGTGCGTAATTAGGCAGATACTAGATGGGATTAAGCACTACAAAGATGGAGGTAAGCTATAGTTGAGAGAACTAGATTATCCCCAGCCATTACTACTGAGAAAACTTAGAAACAGAAAAGGATAAGAAACAGGACAAGGAAATTAAGGATGAGAAAAAGCCTCAAACAGATAGTGATTCAGGGGATGAAATATTGAATTCATTGTTAGTATTGTTCTCCACTTTATGTGGTCCTCATAACAAATACTGATAATAATGTACCAGCAAGTTCTACAGTGGCTACTGCTCCTGTTGAACCAAGAGTAATACAAATTGAGAGACCTTTACATACTTTTGAGATTGCCCCACCACCTGCTGTCCATGTGTTATTGCTTCGATTGTGACTGTTCTGGTACACTTACCACAAACTGTAGCTGCACAGACAGGACCTAAACAAATAGTGACTGCCACAATTAATATTGTCCAAACTCAAGAAGCTCAAAGAGCTGTAGAAGGAGTAACTACATCAGGGTTTATCCCAACATCTCAGAATTCACAGATGATTGCATAGAAACCACCCCAGACAGTTCGAGCATTGAAAGATGGTGGAAGAATTGTCTTTACGACACCAATAGTCCAGGGAGAAACACATTTATTTGAAGATGAGACTTTTCTACCATGCTTTGAGGAAGCAGCAGGGACTAAAAAGACAGAGAACACAGTACAGCAAGTCCTGAGGTATGCAAAGAACTGTAGTGATGAACAAGAAATGAAGTAGAAAAAGCTTAACGAGAAACTTATGTTGGCTCTGACAAAGGTTGCTCAGAGAGGATTTCAGAATCAGTCATTTTCAGGGATTCAAGGTGAAATGTAAGATGTTGTTCCACATCAGGAGTCCCAGACCTACCCCTTTCAGGAAAGAAGATCCAAGTTGTAGGAGTCTCAAACAAACAGGTTACTAATCCAGTTTCGGAGAAGGTTCTAGTAAAAATAGGTTCCGTTGGGTAAAGTCACCAACTTATTTTTTGTGACTCAAGCCCTTTAAACCTGTTAGGAAGAGATTTGTTGTGCAAGTTGAACTGCACAATTTACTGTACACCGGATGGTGCTGAATTTCAGTCCCATTTGGAGGATGTAGAGTTTAAAATCGCCCGACAAGAGACAGCTGTAGGATTGTTTCCAGTAATGACAATTGAAGAATTGCCCTCTGATGTGAAAGAAACAGTGATTCCAGAAGTATGGGACTTCACAGGAAAAGCTATTGGATTATTAACAGGTATACAACCAGTTCGAGTCAAATTAAAACCAGATGCAGTATATCCAAGATCACTACCATACAAATAGACACCAGAGACAGTTGCAGGAATCGCACCTCTAATTGAAGATATGCTGAGCAAAGGAATTTTGAGGGAATTGATTGGAAGTCCATGTAACTCTCCGATCATGGGTTTACAGAAACCCAATGGGAAGTACAGAATAGTGCAGGACCTTAGAAACATTAACAGCATAGTTGTTCCATGTTGTCCTGTGGTACAGAATCCAGCCACCATACTTTTTTTCAAATTCCATGCACTGCAGAATCATTTACTGCTATTGATCTTTGCCAGGCTTTTTTCTCAGTGCTATTACATGAGGATAGTCAGTATCTATTCTTATTTGTCTTTCAGCAGAGTTTTGGCATGGTGCCGAGTTCCACAAGAGTATACAGAGAGTCCATCAATCTTTAAATCAAATTCTGAAAAAGAATCTAGAGTCATTACAGATGCCCTGCAGATCAGTACTCGGGCAATATATTGATGACCTACTTGTGGCATCAGACGCGAGAAGACTGTAAACAAGATACCCTTGCACTATTGACTCACCTGGCTGTGACAAACATAAAGTATCCCCAGGTAGACTGCAGTACTGTCAAAAAGAAGTTCAATATATGGGACATATAATTGAGAAGGGAAGTAGAAAGGTATCACCAGAGAGGGTGGAAGAACGTCTTCAGATGAATCCACCTCAAGCACAGAAAGAAGTCAAGATGTTTTTGGGAATGGTTAGCTACTGTAGACAGTGGATACCCAACATTCCCTTAGTGTCAAAACCTTTACTGAGGCTGACACACAAGGATGTGTCTCATCCACTTCCATGTTACAATGAATGTTTGAAAGCCCTCCTAGAGCTGAAATAAAAACGTTGTCATGCCCCAGCACTAGGAATACCAGATTACAGTAAATATTTTTTTCTAATTTGTAGTGAGAGGGAGGGCTGCACTCTCTCAGTGCTAACACAGATGTGCGGTGATGCTCAAAAACCTATAGTCTACTTTCCAACCACCCTTGACCCTGTCTCTGCAGGTCTGCCCGGCTGTCTTAAATTCATTGCGGCAGTGAGCACTAGTCTGGAAAAGGGTAAGAGCAAGGTGATGGGCCATCAAGTAACTGTAATTGCCCCTTACTCTGTGGAGCTTCTATTGATCCAAACAAAAACCGAGGCAGAATGCTGCGGACACTACTAAGTCGCAGTTATCCTAGCCCCAAGGGACAAGAGCACTGGATGAGTAAATACACATGGGGATTCCACAAATGTGGGCACTGTGGCATGTGTAGATGGGCACAAGACATGAAAAAAAAGCTTCACAGGAACGGATGGCAGGATGTTTGACATACGTGTGAATATCAATTGCAACATTAAATATGTGGTTTGTATATAATTGAATGTAAATGGAAACCCATATACATGGGAAGCACAATCAGGACACTGAGGGAGAGAATGAGTGAATAGTTCGAGCCCTCAAACAGGTGGACCATAGATATCCCATGGCAGTACATGCTGCAGAATGTAAGGCACAAAGGCAACACAAAAGCTTCTGCTTTTATGAAATAGATCATATAGGCCTTGAACCCCGTGGGGGTAACAGATAACTTACGTTGCGGAGCAAAGAAGCCATGTGGATAATGCATCTGGGATCAGTTGAATGGAGCCTTAACACTGATCATGAGCTACAGTATTTCCTAGGAGATTGAACACAATAACGTATAGATATGTCTAAGGAAGATATTAATGAATATGAGAAAGAAGAAAAGCAGTAATGGGGGGTCTACATAGCACAGTTGGGAGTAGGATCTGTTTTAAATCATTGTAACCACCTTGCATCAAAGAATTCATAAATAATGAAATACAAAAAATCAGAAAAGATTTTTCGACAAAAATGGATGTTCATTTGATAAATGATGTTTCAAGGAATGAACAAAATCAGTGACATGGGTGTTAGACTTATATATATATATTTCTCTATTTGACCAAACAAGTGAACTTTAAATTTGAGTATCAGGTCCACTTTGTGCTCTATGAATTCCCTGATTAAATCATAAAACACAGAAGTGTATGATTAATTTTGGTGACCTGAATACGATACTGTTTGGCTAATGTCCCTATAGGGATTGTGTTGTCTTTTAACAATTTGAAGACTGTCTTTTCCAAATAATCTTTCAACCTTCCCCTTGGGTCTTTGTCTGCCTTTTCTTTCTGTTTGTCCATTCATTCATGTTATTGTTTATGTATGTTTTTTTTAAAACATTTGGAACTTGAGCTTGTTCATGCACTAAAGGTTTTTTGTCTAAATGTGATAGTCAATGTCTTGTCATATATGTGACTTAGGATTAATGTTATATATATGTGTGTGTAACTTGATGTGGTTCAAGCAAAATCGTTGGAATTGTTCATTGAACTAATAACATGAACTCATAAAGTTTTCTTGATAAAATTAGATCTTTACATATAAAAAAGAAAAACGAATCTTTTTTCAGTCAATATGAGTGTCACGTGTGATTGGTAAAAGTAATCAGCAGAGTAAGCATCAGTACTGGCAATTGTGTTGTTGTTATAGTATAGAATTGGCCTAGCCTTGCTGATTATGGGCCAGAACCCTCTATTGTTCAGAAGAAATGGGTGTTAGACTTGGCATCTTTGGCGTGGTTTCCCTTGAATTTTTGCCTGTACCTCCTGTATTTTTGATGCTGTGCTGGATTTCTTTTTTGGTGGCTTAGATGCTTTGGGCAATTTGATACTGCTGATCGGTGTCAAAGCGCATGTGCTCCCTGTGTATATTGTTGTTACAATAGGTTCTCCCTGATTGGCATATTTGATTTACTGGTAAGTCCCTAGTAAAGTGCACTGAAGTGTGCCAGGGCCTGTAAATAAAATGCTACAAGTGGGCCTGCAGCACTGATTGTGTCACCCACATGAGAAGCCCTGAAAAGGTATCACAGACCTGCCACTGCAGTGTCTGTGTGCAGTTGTTAACTGCCATGTCAACTTGGCAAGTGCACCCACTTGCCAGGCCCTAACCTTCCCTTTTCTTACATATAATGCACCCCTAGGGTAGGCCAAAGGTACCCCCTGGGCAGGGTGCAGTGTATGTGAAAGGTATGACATGTATTGGTGTTTGTGACATGTCCTGATAGTGAAATACTGCCAATTTCGTTTTTCACTATTGAAAGGCTATTTTGCCCCAGAGGATAGAATGGGAAATGCTTTGTAACATCTTACATGTATAACTTCCCATTGGGACAAGATAGAGAAATAAAGTCAAGGCTCTCTGAATTCAGAATTTAATAACACATCTTTTAGTAAAGATGGTTTTTAAATTGTGTGTTTGAAAATGCCACTTTTAGAAAGTAGGCATTTTCTTGTTTAACCATTCTGTGTGCCTCTGCCTGTTTGCGTATTGACTGTCTGGTTTTGGAGTGACAGGGGCTGGGGATGTGCATTCACTGTAGACAGCCACTCGGGGTTGAGGTTTGTCTGGCCCTTCCTGGATGACTCAGAGCTGAGCTGAGCTGAATAGACCTTGGCTGCATGTAGAGTAGTGGGAGGAGTTTTCCTTGCACCTGAATAGGGCCTGTCTCCCTTGCACAATGCTGTCTCCACCCACTGTGGTCATACTGCCCCAGAGAGGACAGAACTGGTTTGGACTAGGGCTCAGAGACCCTTGCACAAAGAGAACAAATACTTTTTGGGATATAAGTATTACACCTGAAACCCCAGAACTTTAGGTCCCTTCTGGACTCAAGAGGAACCTTTGTCAAGGAGAAGAGCTGAAAAGCTGTGATGAGGAGTACTGCCCCTTTGCTGTGTGCTGTGTAGGGTTGGCTTGCGGCTGCTGTTTCTGCCAAGAAAAAGACAAAGACAGGAACTTTGCTTTGAACCTGCTTGAAGAAGATCCCTGAGGGCCTGTGTGTGCTGGCCTCCTGTTCTGAAGTCTCAAGGACACAAAGACTTCACCCCCAGCTCCCCTGAACTCTGCTGCTGAGAGTTCTGACCTGCCAGGAGGTGCCTGTTCAAGTTCTGGTCCTCTGGAGGTTGTGCTTGCTGCTGGGAGCTGGAAGAAACCTGAAGAACTAAGAAAATCGATGCATTGCTCTTCTTGCGGCTGTTTTTCCAATGCAGCACCACTGTGCGAGAAGAATCTCCTTGCATCGGCGCGCCGCTGCAGAAACCGACACATCGCCTGTCGCCGCTGCAAGAACTGATGCATCGAGGAATCGCGGCTGAAGAAATTGTCGCAGTGCTGCTCGATGCCGCCGCATAGATCACCGATGCATCCCAGCTCTCCACGCATCGCACCTGTACTGCAAGTTTTCCCGACGCATCACCGGTGGACCAGAACCGTCTTGGAGTCGGCGCATCACTTCCCCCTACAGACCGGATTTGACGCATCACTTCTCCTGCGTGCAACAGAACTGTCACATCGCCTCCCCATGGACTCAGGAACTGACGCATCTCTTTGTTTCTTGACCCTTTCCATCTCTGCGGCTGTTTGGCCTTATGAATTTTGACACATCTACAGGTACTTTGTGAGAAATCATGCATCCACAGTTTTCTATGGAGCAAGTTGTCTGAAACCTTTTTTAAAGTCATATTCTTTTTACATGTATGTTGGATTTTTGTAGTTTTGGTCTTGTTGAGTTTAGATAAAGATACTTTATTTGTTTAAACTGGTGTGGTGTCCATTTGTGTTGTTATCCCTGTATGTATGTGTGTTTTGAGTACAAATACTTTACACATTGCCTTTGGGATAAGTCTGTCTACTCGTGCCAAGCTACCCTGGGGGTGAGCAGGGGTTATTTAAAGTGTGTATCCCTCTTACCCTGACTAGAAGCAAGGGTCCCTATTCGGACAAAGGTACCTACATCTGCCGACTAGAGACCCCCATTTTTAACAATGGGCAATGCGTTCCACTACTTTAAGGAACAGGATATATAATTGCAATCAGGAAAATACTAGAGATTTCTTAGCGCACACACATTCACATATGCACTCAGTTCATAGCTTGTTTAATGGTACCAACAATCATTTATTTGAATCATGAGTAATATGGGGCAAACCATAAAAATGTTCCTGATAAGATTATTTGAATTTTATTATCACAAAATGTCCATTGTGTGAATAATACACAATGAAAACCTTAGTGATGGACTTAAATATGAGCAACACAAGTATAGTATGGGAAGAATATCATCACGGTTTACAGACACAGCGCCTTAAGATGGCATCCGTTTGGAACCCTTATTAAAGGAACAACACACCAGATGATCAGTCCGACCTCCAAATTTACTTCCTGACTAGATCTTAAATGACCTTTTGCATGTGGACTGCATTTGCATACATACGGTATATACTTGAAAATAATAATTTGGTACTTATAAGCACATGTTGGAATCAGGACACTTACCGGGCAAATATAAATTATGGATAAGACTATAGAAACCTAATTATTATGGGATTTTTCATGTCGTGAATAACACGTAATGAATACACTAGAGACGGGCATACATAATGAAAGAGACAAACAGGGTACGGATAAGATCCCATTCCGGGCTACAGATACGGCAGGCACCTTACGATGGTGACCGTTCCAGACCACCATGGATGCACAGCATACCAGACGATTAGCCCGACTCCTATGTTCACATCCTGAATAGGTCATAGGGGAGCTCTGGCAGCACGAACCTGTGGTACAAGGGGTGAATGTGAACAAGCGCAATGGTGTGGAGTGCACTTGCTTACACAAGGCACACTTTCGAGGACAGGTAAGTGGGACATTACGGGGCATGAACGGCAACTTATTCGAGTTTACAAATAGAATGGGAAGAAATATATTCTTATACCTCTCAAATTTCAGACAGATATTGTCGACACCGCAAGATTGAGAACTTCTACTCATTATCGTATCAAGAGGGGTTGCGACTTTCAGCATGCCCCAGAATTTTAAAGATCAATAATTGAGGGCCCAGATACAGAGATAGAATTATGCTTCACACTGGTAAGACATAGGCTGGCTGTATTAGAATCTTAAAAAACACACAGATTTTACCCATCAAACACCAAATATGAGATCATTGTTCAACACAGATACGCCATATAAAGATCTTTTTCCACTGATATCTGCGACGGAATTAGAACCGGCACTAAGGTAGGATTAACTAGACAGATGATTTAATGTCATTTGCGGATTAATTGTGATAATTATTGATACATATCTGTTGGAACCGGGTTTACCGAGTCCGCCACGGTAGCATGGCGCGAGGCGGGAAAGCACGCGAAGGCAATGTGTAAGGCAGTTGTGCAGCACACTCTTACTTTGACCCAGGAATGCGAACGCAATAACATGACACCACACCAGGCTTTTGTATTTAAAATCAAGATCTTTTATATATAAATCAAGGTAGCATCAGATGAGGCAGATTAATTCAGATCTACATTTAAATTCATTGCATTACTCAACTGGTGCACATTCTTAATAAAGCATCATTGCTCATCAACATTGTAGGCCACTAAGAGGCCGCAGGAATTATCTCCTAAACAAAGCACCAATAAGGATCACAAGGTGCATTAATAAAACATGGGCCTAAACATGCAGTTCACTTCAAGCATATTCACTTACTTAAAAGAAGGCTTTTCACGTTACATTTCAATAGGCCTGCATTAATCTAGGCGCACCCACATTCAGTACAGTGGGCGTCGCAACTCCAGTACACCTGTAACATAAAACACTTCAACTCTTGGCGGTGTACACTTCAGCTCAATTCAATTAATCACTTTCCCCTTAGGTAAAGACTTGGCAGTCAGAAGCATAGGCCTAGGCAATAATTACAATAGGCATCATTACATTAATGAACTAGGTGGGGAATCCCTCAACATGTCCTGTATTCTGGGGCTTCTATGTCCCTTAGGGGTTAACTCCAGGCTAGGCCCACTCCTCTCCGGGGCCTCGCCTCATGGGGAAAGTGACATAGATTTACTTCAAGGGTTAATGTGGCCCCCGGCCCCCAGTGGCGTTTCTGTGGGCCCTAGGGGCCTCCTGGGCTCACCTGGTGCGTGGTCGTTGGTCGCGCTTCCTAGCGACTGGCGATCTCCAGGCCCAGCCCGTGTTCTGGAGGGCGGGGCCCGGTCGGGGTACCTCGGCCTTCTTGGCCGCAATTACGGGTCGTTGCGGGGGCCGGTATCACCCTCCTCCGGCCCCCGGGATCAGGGAAGTGACTTTGTGGCACATTGCGGGGGCCGGTATCACCCTCCTCCGGCCCCCGGGATCAGGTGAGTGACTTGGCGGGCTTCAGGGACTTCGGGAAGGGGAGCGGGAGCCGGCAGTCCTCTCCGGCCGGCTCCCCGTCTCCCTCTGCACGGCCGGAGCTCTTCCTCGGCCTCCGTCGGTGCTGGGGGGCGTGGCGGGAGCCGGCGCCCAATCGCTGCGCGGCCTTCCCGGGGGCGCGGCCGGCGTCCCCGGTTGCCCAGCAACGGCGTCGGCGGGGCCTGGAGGCCTCGCGGATCGCGCTAGGCTGCGGCTGCTTCACGCGGCCCCCTTGGGCTGCGGCGGTGATTTCTTCGGCTGCGACGGCGGTGGTGGGGCCCCGGGCCCGGCGGTGACGACTGGGGCAATTTTGAAGGCTTCGGTGAGGGCGCGGACGGCGCACCTCACCACATCCACTCGAGGGGCCTCCCTCAACACAGCGCTTCCTTCGGTGAGGGCGCGGGGCGGACCAGCAGCCTGTGGGCAGGGCTGACTGGAAAAGTACTTGAGGGGCAGCCCAGCAGCAGGCAGGAATAGATAGGGGGGTGAAGGTCTAGCGCTTCAGGGTACGGCGCTTTACCTGGTGATCCCCAGTTTGGCAGTTTAGGTTTCAGGCCTTGCTGGTCGGTCAGGCCTCCTCAAATTAAGGTCTCTTGCGGTTGTTTCAGATTGGTTGCTTCTTAGGAGTTTCTTGTCAGGAGTTTCTTGTCAGAAGTTTCTTATTATAAGTTTCTTGTCAAAAGTTTCTTGTCAGAAGTTTCTTCTTATGAGGGGGGGGATGAGTTGGTGGTTCTGGGAGTGCTTGATGTTCTTCCCAGCACGCTGAAGGTGGTTCCCTGGGTCCCCTCACACTGGGCATGGTCAGTGGGTGGTGGGCGTTCCTCAGCTATCTTACTACAGCAGGGCCTAAGCCTTGTCAGCAGCAGTAGTGTAGGTCTCCCCCCTAGGCCCTAAAGCCTGTACTCCGGCAGAGGTTCTCCCAGGATCAGTGGTGCCCCAACCCCAACTGACTAAAAGTTTTCCCTCCAAGCCTTTTATACCCCTAGGTCAGGTGACTCTCCCAAAGGCAGCAAAACATAACTCCTCCCACAGCCCGAAAGGTTCTGGAACCTTCTACATGCCTGGCTATGTGGCCCAGAGGCGGGGACGGAATGGATACTGTATCGCTATGACCCAGCATGACCCTGGCTACTAGTGTGTATGCGTGTAAGGCCCCTCTGCAGTAGCAGGGGCCTGTGGCAGCCATCTTGAGTGAGAGAGCACCTGCACCTCAGCACTGGCTAGCAGTGGCAAGGCGCCCGGAGACCTAGGTCCAGTAAAAATACGGTGGCAAAAATGAGGCGCAAAAGGGAAAAAAAAACAGGGCAAGACCACCCTAGGGCTGACAGGTCTAACAATATCATCACACCCAACCATAGGACTGACACAAAGAACCATATTAAAAGAAGGACAGGTATGCATACGGCATGTTTCTAGTCACCCGCATGATACACAACTATCTGCTGTTTTCTTACAATGGTGGCACGCCTCGCTACTATTTCAATTAGAATATTCATAAAATGTCATATCACCAACACCGGCTACTGTTTGTTATAACCAATATAAAAGGAAGGAACAACAAATGAGGACATTGTGTTAATATTACCATGGGTTTCCCTAAATGATTACCACTTGTAACAATGTAAATGTAGACTATATCACAGGTGTGACTCAATGTGTTTAATGTACACATTGCAAAAAGTACACTATATTTCTTATTATATTTTTAGCCCTGAAGAAACTGTGGGGTATACCCCGTCACGGCGAATCACGTGTTGGCGGCTAAAAAGAAGAGAGAAAATGCAGAAAACAAGAAATGAACAAAAGCTGTTTCTTTAAAAATTGTGTTTATACCATGACTAATAATTGAGTGTGTGCTTTGGGTATTGACAGAATCATTAGTGTAGTCCTTTGGATCACATTATCTATAGGGGTAAGGGTTAATCTTCCTACCTTTAATAGCACCGTGATAAATCTATTCCACAGGGATAACAGTGTGAGATAGTGGGTGAGCGCTATAGGAACCTCAGCCATATTCACCCCCACAGGAATCACAAAAACCCAACACATGACCCATAACAGGCTCACAAAGTATGCACAATGAATCTTGTCTTCTGACAACGTGGTGATACTGAGAGGTACAATTTTAAATTCTGCTACTTTACTTCCAGTACATGATGATGTTTGTGGTTAAATTGAACATGATTAACTAGATGTCATGGATTTATGCAAAAATCTTTGACCAGATATTAAGGATGAACCCCCGATTGAGCCAGATCATGTAATTTTTGTAGAAGGCTCATGTCTGAGAAACAATGAGAGTACCCTGAGAGCACCTTTTGCTGCATGTACAATAAATATTGTTGTTGATGCTTCATGGCTGCAGAATTTATTGTCCTGACCAGAGCTTGCAGTTTAACTGCTCAATTGAGCGTGACAGTATGGCTTTGGCGTTGTCCAAGATTTTGGGCAATTATGGTCATAGTGACGTTTTATGACCTCTTCAGGAACCCCAATTAGAAATGGGGTGCAAGTGAGAGATTTATTAGAAGCTCTCCAATTCCCTGTTGAAATTGCAGTTGTTAAATGCGCAGCTCATCAAAATGGAAATTGCTACATAGCCATGGGAAATAGGAATGCTGATTCAGTGGCAGAGTATTGTACATTGTTGGCCTACACATTTAATGGAGCTTTCACATGTGAGTCTGAGGAGGACTCCATTTTCTATGTTGATGAAAGTTACAGATACTTGGGATGAACTACAAAAGGTACAAGAACATGTTTCAGAGGCAGAACAACAAAGCTGGATCAGAGCAGGTTGTGAGACAAATTCAAATGACATTTGGATGTCAGCAGATGAGAGCCCATTGTTACCTGATAGTTTGGTTTTCCCGATGACAAGATACATTCATGGCTACTCATGATTAGAGAATGACGCCATGACTAGGTTTTTCCGGCAGAAGTGGTTTAACTCTTGGTTCAGGAAGCTGGCAGAAGAAGTATGTCACAGATGTGTGACATTTCAACATATGAATGCACGATAAAGAACAGATATCACACAAACTCATACAAAGTCATATAGGGAGATCAGGTGGCCCCTTCAACAGAATGCAGATGGACTTCATTGAAATGCCTGTTTACAACAGGCTGAGCTATGTCCTGGTTATAGTATTTGTCTTCTTGAATTGGGTGGAAGGCTACCCAACCAGAAAAAATGACAGTCTCATTGTAGCAAAACTGTTATTGCAAGAATTGATACCCAGGTATGGTATACCAGTTTCTCTAGAATCAGCGAGGGGGACCCATTTCAGCAATGAGGTCCTGAAGATTATATGCACAGAATCACAGATTGAGCAAAAACTACATTGCAGCTATCGACTTAGGGCTTCGGGGTTAGTGGAACAGGTAAATGGGACTATCAAGTCTCGACTAGCAGATGTTTGTGCCTCAGCATCACTGGTCAGATACTTTAGCTTTGGTGCTGATGAGTATTCAAAGTATCCCTGATAGGAAGACTGGTATATCGCTTCATGAAATTTTAATGGGATGTTCAATGAGGCTGCCTGCTGTACCTGCAAATGCATTGTTAAATATCACAGATGATATGATACTCGACCACTGCAAAGGATTGTCTGATGTGGTGCGTTCTGTTTCTTACCAGGTTGCAGCTGCCACTAAAGATTCACACCAAGAACAATGCCACAACCTCAATCCTGGGAATTGGGTTGTGATCAAGAAGCACGTATGGAAGAATTGTCTGGAACCAAGATGGAAAGGCCCCTTCCAAGTAATCTTAGGGGCTGATACTGCTGCAAAGCGTTGCTGAGTTCCAAATTGGGTGCATGCATCGCACATCAAGAAAGTAAGAAATCCAAAAGAAGAAATTGTGTTTTTTTTGGTCCTGAACCAAGAGCATTGGTGACTGCACCACCACAAGCTATGAGACCATGTGGAGCAGTGGTACCGTAATCACAACGACAGCAAGGAGAAGAAAGGAGTGAAGAACTGCAACCAATTACACCATGTCAAGTACCTGTCATTGCACTAAGTGCCATTGAAGTCTCTAACAAAGTAGAAGCAGAGACTGATCCTCAATTCGGAAAACATAACTGAGACAGCATCAGTACAGCAAGAGAATCCGGCTGAAGAAACAGGCGCTGACCTAAGAAGAGTCACCCGTGAATTTGAATGGTCACAGAGCTGTAATCAAGGAAAATTGAAATCACATATCCGTTGATTGGATTCCATTGACTGGAGGAGACAGAGACAAGTGATGAAAGTATACAGAGGGAAATCAACAACAACTGAGAAGATCAAAAAGAGCAAGAGTACCTTGTTGGAGGTATTCAGCACGTGAATGGTCTTACTACGTGGACAGAGTACTGAATGTCACGATAGATGAACTGTGTGATGTAAAATCTGAACTGTTTGAACCTTCATGACATTACCACAATAAGCATTGCTAGATGAAGATATTTGACAAAATGAACTGTGTAATTACAAAAAAGACAATGAGAAGAATAAGAATAGAAAAAATGTAAAAGAAAATAAGAGACTGACAATAAACAATTCCTATTTTTTTTATTTTACAGAAGATCAACCTAGGTTTGAGTCTGTGGTGGAAGAGTAGGGATAACTTTACTGGAAGAACACGGAGTAGGGTTAAGGAATGTCCATAAGAAGAGTGGTTTGCTGAAAACTAATCACTTAAAAGAAGCTAGTTATAAAAATGTTTGCATTGAACTCTGAACTTAAGAACACCTAATCTGCTTTTGGAGAAACGTGTTGCCATAGAAATAAGTGTAAATATAGTATGTGTTCAATTTTGGAAATAACAGTAATGATGATTACCATAGTGTTAATAGGATTTTATTTAACACACTAGAAATATTTTAGAAATGCAAACACAACAAAAACACATACATACCTATATGATGAAGAGCAATTGAAAGTTTCATTTGTTGTATACAATAGAGAGGATTTCTCAACAAATATTTATTCTAAATTAGTACAGGAATACACACATGCCATGGGAGCAAATTACTGTTATGTCTATGCTCATTTACCGTCAGCAGCATCAGAAGAAGTCACCTATTATCACATGCTGTTATCTTATGGAAATACATGTAGCATACTGCTTACACTTGTGTATAGACAAAAACATTTTGAATATTTCTATTCTAACTATGACATTATATTTTCTAGAGTGCCTTTAGTAGAAAGCATGAATTTACACACACAAAGAAAAGAAATGGACACAGCTTGGTATTATTTTATGCCACACAGACCTATAGATAGTGTTAAGGCATATCAGAACAATTCAACTTGTTTGATGGAACCACAAGGGAAAGTTTTTATTATAACTTTGCAAGAAAGAAACTTGAGCATAACACACTGTAAACATAGGGAGGTTTTGAAAAATATTTGGAAGAAAGAGGAAGATGAATTCAGAAAGAAAATGGTTTATCCAAAATTAAGACTAGACAGTAAACATAAAGGGCACATTTGTGTTTACAGAAGAAGACTGGAGCTTAAGGGGTGGTGCCGCAGCCCTGTTGGACTCAGGCGGGTGGCTCAATTATGCTTGCAGCCCCTCCGAGCCACCTAGGCGAGGGCGCAAGCCTTCGGCGACTGCTGGGAGCAGGCGGCGCCATCTTACCTTGACAATGCAGACCGGAGGTGGGTGAGCCTTGAACACACTCACGGTCATCTGAGGGTGTGGAGACGGTGGTGACCAGCCATTTGGAGCACTGCTTGCTCTGAACAGACTTAGGAGCAGCGCACCAGCCCTGGGGGAAACCGGGGAGGCGCTGCAGAAGAGGGCTGTGCTAACCTGTGAGTTGCAGAGACTGGTGCCACAGCGAGTAGGGGAACACATGAGAGCAGAGTGACTCATGATAGGGGCGGACTTAGAGCCCCAGCAGCAACCGTGGCAGGGCCGCTGTGGATGTCTTGAGCCCACACCTGGAGGCACTTGTTTTAAAACCAGTATGGGGGTCCCGTGGGAGAAGACCGGGCCAAGAGTGGGCCCGTACGTGGCCGGATGAGGCTGGGCTTGGCCCAGTCTCTTGGTTCCTGGCCTTGGAAACATATTGACCTGCGTGCTCTTCTATTTTGCGGACTGGAAAAAGCACGATAGGAGGAAAGCAAAAACCTGCCCATCAACAGAACGCTAAGGTAACCTATATCAAAACTAGCTTTGTATTGCTAAGATGGGGAAACAAAAGGGGAACCACCAAACCACGGATGAAAAAAGCGGAGCGGTTCTGCCTAATTCAATTAAAAGTTATCTTTCATCTGTTATGGGCGCCAATGAGTCTGAGATTGATAGGGTTGAGGCAAGGAGGATTCTGCGATAAAAATTCTGCTCTTTCGGGACTCAAGTCTACTACTGTGGACCTAACAGAACCTATGCAGAAACAGTCTACTAGGCAGACTCTTCACAAGCACTCATTCAGTATGGATCTTCCTGCTCCTCTTAAGGACATTGTCCCTACCTCCACTTCTTTTCCCCTTACTCCGTGTGCGGTACAGGACACACAAGTCTTGACAACGCTTGAAGTTATATCCCAGGCAGAGAGTCCCCCCTGCAAGAAAAGCAGGCAAGAGGCAGTCAGACCTATATACATGAAGCCCTTCCAATCTAAATTTAATCCCTAGAGGATTGTGGTTTAAAAATATCTGGCCCAGGTTATTTGGGTAGACTAGACCATCTGGGTAGCCAGCTTAAAATTATAGCACAATCCTGTTCTGTGGTCATTGAAAAAAATAGCCATCTTGGAGAAAAAATTGATAGTAACTCCACAAAACAGGAGAAGCTTTTGGACAAAGTGGCCTTTTTGGACAAACAAGGAAACGTTCAAGGTGATCAGAAAGCAAAAGAGGAGGCATCAGACTTAACACTGTCAAATCCACAAGAAGTGGAAACGAGATGCCTGCAAGTTTCTCAACTAGAGAGAGCACCGGTCGGCACCCCACAGCATATAATCAAAGCAGATGAACCAGTTAGCAGCAGGCTCACAGGGCATCTTCAATAGGGATATGAGGGCTGGAGGCAGCCCCACTCGACACGAGGTGAAGGGCATTCAACTCCCATATTCCTCCAGAGTTTACACTCTATATAATTGTTCTGGAGAATGTCCCCTAAATTAGGACAAGTGCAAAATGAGCCACATGCATCTTTACTGAATAAAGTCTCCTTCTGGTTGAGAAAGAATTCTGGCTGGTCGAGTGGCTTATCAAACGAAATTATCACTACAAGAAGAGGCTCATGGGTTGGCCCAATCTAAAAAATATCACGAAAAGACTGTGTAAATATTAACTTTAGAAATGCAGGTTTAGGGGTTTTTTTTTTTTTTGGGTGGAATAGGCAAGATGGCGTCTGTGTGAGATCGGTGTCACTCACCCCCACTCTCCTTTGATCCTCGCCGTGCTCTAGACCGTGAAGGATGAAACGAATGGCTCGCATACTGGCATGAAACGACAGGAATTCAAGCACAGGAAACGTGATGATAATTTCCGCGGCAGGGCAATTCAAGAGGAATGCGGTGGATAGAAAGTATCCGCTGGCTTCGGAAAGTTGATGGAACCCAGAGGCAGGGGGAGCATTGCTATAACTCGACGTACTGCCCGAGCTGTTCGCGCTGGGAATCACTGGCTCGTTTGCTCCTGACGGCTGTATCTGGAAAGGGAGGCTGTGACGACAACGGGCTGGGGTTGCCAGGCAACGAGGACGCAAAGAGAAGCTACGAGGAATACTGTGTGGAGGCAATGGCAGCGCGAGGAGGTCGAGGTAAGACGCGCTCGAACACTTCGAGGAAGGAAAGCGATGTCAAACCCAATGCGGCCATAAAGCAGGCAGAATTAATCATCGCAAAGGGGGGCAAACTAACTATGAGCAAGGATAAAACGGTGAGCACCAAGAGTACAGAGCTGAGCGGCACATTGGCAGGAGGAGTTGGGGGAAAAAAGCAAATGGCGATTAATAGCCTTTTCCTACCCCTGGACAATGAGAGAGAGAAGGGGCCAGAGGGGTCAACAGAGGGACAAAAGGATGTACAAAATAGTGAGAAGAATGCTCAGAGTTTTGCACCAGATGCATCACCGGGTTCATTAGAGGAAGGAAGGCCCTCTTGGGGATCATGTTGCAATGACACTATACTGCTAGGGAATCTGGAAATACCCGACAAACCTCTACAAAGGGAAGATAATGCCAAAAACGGAACTATTGCTAAAATAAAACACCCTACAGATAAACCCCCGGAAGAAGGCACAGTTGACCTGGCAGGAGACAAAAGACCAGAGGAACCAGAAAAGGCAGATGACCCCTCCCAGACAGATAAGGGGGGGGAGTGTGCCTCTGCAGAGGGAGTTATACAGAGAAGGGGCCAAGAGATGGGATATGTATCCCCAGACTCCATGGAGAAATTCTACTCTGTGAACGAAGAAACAGCAGAATCAGACCTCGAGCTGACGAGCAGCAGCAGTGATGTGGACATGGATGGGGGACTCGTCCACTAGCAACGGTAGCCAGCAAGACGAAAGAAGAATATCTAAAAGAGTTAAACGAGGGTCACTCGGGAAGAAGGGCAGCCATAAGAGACTAGAAGAAGAAGCAGAAGAACTGAGATGGGATTACTCAGCAACGCAGCCACTACCATCTAATAGCTCAAATGGGAGAAGAAAATCCACCAGAGAGCTACAGCTTGGCGCATCTATACAAAATACCGACGGTGAAGCAGAAGAGCCCTCTCTCTTACTGATTCTTCAATCCCTAAGATCATTTCGCGATGAGGCCAAAATGGAGAACCAAAAAGCGCGGCTAGTTTCAAAGAAAATACAAGGATCAATACGGAAAATCGGGAAGACCTGCACAGAGATATCAGAGAGACTTACCATGGTGGAAAAACGTACGGAAGACCTAGAAAATAATGTGGATACACTGAAGGAACAGGCATCCTCGCAGGATGAAAACACTGAAGGATGTAATGTGGAAGCTAGAGGAGGCAGAAAACCGCCAGCTCCGCAACAATTTAAGACTCTTGGGCATACCAGAAAATTGTGAAGGTAATGATATCAGGAAATTTACAATAAACTTATTGCAGGGTTCCTTACCAGAATTAGCCCACTGGGAGTGGGATAAGGAAATCCAACGGGTACATAGATTTCCTTTGACATTATCTAAGCGATCCACGAATACGCAAGCATATCCCCGTGCTATCCTGATATACTTTGGCAACTTCCTACTACGACAGGCCGTGTTTGAGCTAGCTAGGCCAAATTTAAAAGGCAGTGGGAGAACTACGCATATTTCGCAAAACCTGACTTTGCACATGCCACCGTTGAAAGGAGATGGCGACTTAGGCAACTTATAACACCCTTCCAAAAAACTGGTGCCACAGTTTTTCTACAGAACCCAGCTAAGCTGAAAGTCATCTCCCAAGGGCAAAATTACTTCTTTACATCCGAAATTCAAGCACACAAATTGTTAGATGAGATAACAACCAGGTGCAATAAGAACATCGAGAAAATATAATGGGCAATATATTTGTGAAGAAAGAATAAGAGATAAGATTAAGACTTGGTATACACCATAATATGGATTAACTTGGTATAACAGGGATGTTTATCGGTGTTGACATGGCGCATAAGGGGAAAATATGTGGGGTGGTATTATGGGTTCATCCACGTATTCTCTTATTTTTTGTTTACACTCTTTGATACTCCACCAGTGAACTCGAGCACGTGGGACTTAGGAGGGGCGGTGGGTGGTGAGGTTGATCCAGACACTATCATACAGGCTCAGGATTGAGCCTGATTGCCATAAGAAGGGTGGGGGAGGGGGGATGGGGGGCGGGGTGGGGTGGGAGAGAGAAACCTCAGACCTCAGACAAGGGACGAAGCTAAATTGTGCAACTAAGAGAAGTGAGCCACGGTATAAAAAGCAGATTGGAAATCAGGAAGGGTACACTGAGATGGCAATTATAAACGAGGTGTATAAGCAGCCGGGTTCAGATATTGTTCTCAATGGGTAAACTGAAGATCCTCACTATTAATATCTGTGGGCTTAATGATTCGAAAAAGAGACAAAGGGTAGCAGTTTGTCTACAATCAATAGGGGCTAATATTATCTGCCTTCAGGAGACCCATATTGAGGGGCCACAACGGCACCTACTTAAAACCCTAGGATACAGATTGGTCACGGCAACTACACAAGGGTCAAGGACTAGGGGGGTGGCAATTCTGGCAAAAGGGAATGAAATACAGATTGTTAGATCCGCGGCCGATAAATACGGGCGGTGGGCAATTGTAGAATGTCAAGTCAATCATGATAAAAAAATGACAATATGCTCAATATATGGAAGCGTCCTGGATGACCCAAGTGTGTTGGAGTTTATCTCTAACGAGCTGGCTCACTGGCCACTCCCATTGATAATATGTGGCGACTTTAATTTAAACCTCCCTTGTGAGTGGTCTTTTAGTACAGAATTTATATACAAGGGGAGGAAACCAAAAAGTATTCCAGGCCCTTAAAGAGCTTTGCCAAACACATGGTTTGGTAGATTGTTGGCAAACAAAGCACCCAAATGATCCAGGTTATACGTTTTTTCTCACCCACATACCAAACTAGGGAGACTGGACTATATGTTTGTATCTAGCACTATAAATTCACGTTGCACAATAGATAAACTATCACGGGTGTTATCAGACCATAATCCTTTAATTTTGAATCTAGCAGATGCGGGAAAGAATAGGGAAGAGAAAAGCTGGACCTTTGAGAGAGCTCTGTTGCTGAATGAAGAATACTGCCAACAAATGCAAAAATGGATCCCAGAGTTTTTGGAATTTAATCTAGGGAGTGCTTCGATCGAGGTAGTCTGGGACGCCATGAAATCAGGGGGGAGACGTTGCGATTTTCTCTAAATTTTAATAAAAAAGTCAAACAGGAAATGGCGGCACTACAAAGTAATTTGGCCACAGTTGAGGAGGGTCTGACAAGGGTGGTACAAGAGGGACGTGAGATTAAAAGAGAACTGGAACTAGTTTCTATTGCTAAAAATGCTATTAATAATATCTTCACAGAAAAGGCAATCATTAAAGCCACAAGGAATAAGGAAATAACATACAAGCTGAGTGAGCAAGTGGGGCATCAGCTGGCTATACGTACGAGACAACAGAATACTGTCAACTTAATTAGTGAGATAAAAGATCCGAGACTTGGACAATTAGTTGACCCTAAAGAGATAATTGCAGCATTTCATAGATATTATCAAAATTTATACAAGGAGACGGTTGTAAGACAGGAGGAGATTGAGAAGTATTTAGATCTGGGTACACCTTTACGATTAGGACAGGAAGATCAAGACAACCTGGACGCTCTACCACATTGGGAGGAAATTCTACTCTCAATGAATAGTCTGGCCAAAGGGAAGGCAGCAGGAATGGATGGGATACCAATGGAATGTTATATACAATTCTCTAGGCCATTAAAAAGAATCTTAAGTGACCTTTTCATACATATATTTCAGGGCGGTAGACCTCCGGGGTCATGGTCCCGTGCTAAAATTGTGTTTTTTCTAAAAAAAACAAGGATGCTACAGAACTTGGATCTTATCGTCCTATCACCCTGAGTAATGGGGATTCAAAAATCTATTCGAAATTGTTAGCTAGCAGATTGGCGTCAATTATTCATAAAATTGTTTCGGGCCGCCAGCATGGGTTTGTCCCCGGGAGGTCTACCACCGACCACGTCCAGAGAGTGATCACACTTTTCGATATTACCGCAGTAACAGGAGACTCTATGGCACTTATATTACTAGATGCCGAAAAGGCTTTCGATAGGGTCTCCTGGAACTATCTCTGGGCAGCTATGTCGAGAAGTGGTATTAGAGAACCTTTTATTAAAGCTACACAAATGCTTTATACAACACCGGAGGCCGTTGTGATGGTAAATGGGGCAGTCTCAGACAGGATAGTTATTACTAGAGGGACAAGACAGGGGTGCCCATGCTCGCCCTTGCTATTTGCAATCTTTATCGACCCCTTTATTCACAGACTTGAAAATAACCTATCAATATTATCTATACGGACACAAATGTGGGACACTAAGATACTGGCCTATGCGGACGACATAGCACTAGTCACCACGGATCCGGTTATAGCAATAAAGGTAATAGAGGACGAGGCTAAACACTTTGGAGAGATCTCAGGGTATAAGCTAAACCAAGATAAAACCCAGATAGTGCTTAATAATAAACTTCAGATGAGGGATGATCGAGTAGTAGAGAAAGCTACATACCTGGGAGTGAAAATCACAGCTAACCTGGATAATTTAGTCAAGGTTAATTTAGATCCATTGATTCAACATACCGAAAAGATTTGAACAGGCTCAATAATCTACATCTATCGTTAGGGGGCAGGTGTAACGTGATCAAAATGATTTTTCCCCAAAATTTTTATACTTTTTAGGACAATCTGTTTAGAGTTTCCTCCACATTGGTTTAAAATTATAGAAAACATGTTCTCACGGTTTATATGGGGATACAAAAGGCCGCGCCGTGCAATTAAATTTTTAACATTGCCAAAAGATAGAGGTGGGTTTGCCCTTCCAAATTTTAAATTTTACTGGTTGGCCACAGTATTGAATTATTGCAACGAACTATTGTCGGTTAATAGTGGCAATCGAATAAGCAATATGATACCAACACCTCAAGAACTTATTCTCGGCGACAAAGTAAACGGATACTTATGGCGATATATGTATGACAACCACTTTAAAAAAGTTCGTTTTAAGACACTCATGGGTATTCATAAAGCCTGGAATAATGTGCGGAGCGTTTTGGGCATAGGAAGATTATCATTTTATACATTACTATCTAAAAATGATAATCTTCCGGTAATATTAATGACGTATGCATGAATAGATGGATAAATTCAGGGATAACACAATTAGGATGTTTCTACTCTACTCTCGGGCCGAAATCATTCGACGAACTTAAAACTGATTACGCATTAGACCAAAGGGACTTTTTAAGTTCTTACAAATTAGAGATTTCTTATCAAAGAAAGGGGGTGGCAGAGCTAAATTTCAAGGAATTCAAATTATGGAAAAGATAACTAAAAACAGAAGTGTTAAAATTGGAGAAATCTACGGGTATATAATGGTAGCAATTCCAGATGATCTGGATAAATTCTCCGCCAAATGGCAGGAGATATTAGGGATAACGTCGGAAACCTTTTTTAAGTCATATGAATTATCTCAGTCTATACTGATGTCTGCAAGACTACAAGCCCAGTACTACAAGACAATTTTCCAATTGTATTATACACCTAATAAGATAGCCAAGTGGGGGTCTGGTAAGGGAACGGTATGTCCACGGTGCGCCCTATATGGGGCCGATAGTATACATATATTTGCATTATGTCATCATCTACAGGCACTAATTTCTGAAATATCGATGTTCCTATCAGAGATTTGTAAAGTAAGAATAGAAATTACTGTGGGAGAAATAATGTTGGGCATTGACGGAGATATTCACTCAAAAAGTCTCCAAGGATTGATATTTATGTCAATGGCAGTTTTCAGAATGTGTCTGGCCTCTGCATGGTTGGATCCAAATCCGCCAGTATTCCAACAATGGCATGCCCGCCTGTTGGCAACACACAGCTTGGAGGGTGCTATTTACAGGAGGAAAGGAAAGAAAAAACGAAAAAAAGGGTTAAATATATGGGATCCCCTAAGTCAATGGATACAAACATAATAAAAGGAAAAAAAAGAAAAAAAACCAAAGGAAAAAAAAAAACAAAAAACAAAATGGTAGCTTATGGGCACCTAATAACTGTATTAGAAGTATGTATACTGTATTTAATATCGAATTTATAATTGCAATGAACTTAGTTGCACTAGTGAGATTTTGTATATGTTGCTGCTTTATTATGTACTATGTATTTCGTTGTGTCAATAATTTAATGTCTGAGGAGGAGGGGGTGGGGCTGGGGGGTAACGTATGTTTTAAAAAATCAATAAGAATTATAAAAAAAAAAAAAATAGAAATGCAGGTTTAGTTGGTGCTTTATTGAGACGTCTTCACAACATATCTACCGCCCCAGAGAGTATCAGAGCTCAGCCTTTAGGCTTTTGTTTTATATCCCAAGATCTTTTCTGTCCTTAGTCTCTCAAGAAGGGCCCATGCAGTTAGGCCTCAGGATGATTAATGGAGTGCCCCAATGCCAATCAAATCATCTACATACGTCCAACAGATTTGAGATATTGTCATCTTTGGGGAATCAAGACTGACCGCCACAGTCACAGTTAGAAGAAGAAGCAATTTCCACTCAAAAGCATCCCTCAATATTTGCAGCCGCCCAAGATGTCACGAATTTCGTGTCTACCCAGACAAAGACTTTAAGCGTCATCTCATGGAATGTGGCGGGACTACGCTTAAAGTTAGAAAATCTAGACTGAATATTGTTGGTAGAAGAGCACACTATAATTTGTTGTCAAGAGACTTGGCTTACGGATCCACACCATATTTATGGTTATGCTTCTTACTTGGTTCCGGACATGCCCTCAAAGTCAGGCCGGGCAAAAGAAGGCCTGGCCACTTTTATCTTGGTAACACTAGATGACATTACAATAAAAGATCTAACTTCAACACCTTATTATCATTTGCTGTTAATAACTCACCCAAAGTCTTTTGATCCGTTGTTGATTAATCTTTATTATAATATA
The DNA here is from genome assembly GCA_963921515.1 of Calotriton arnoldi. Taxonomy (NCBI): domain Eukaryota; kingdom Metazoa; phylum Chordata; class Amphibia; order Caudata; family Salamandridae; genus Calotriton; species Calotriton arnoldi. The sequence continues at coordinate 319,562 of CAWUFW010012293.1, forward strand.
TTTTATTGTACGGTAACTGAGGTCATAGATGGGTTGCAGGATGCTATATGTAAGGCACAATATGATCATGGAAAGGAACTTCAAATTATCTGGGCAGGAGATTTTAACATACAAGTATGCAAGCTTAATGTGTCCAGTGTATGTGGCATCTGTGACAAAGTAGATCAATGCCCTCACACATTTTAAGGACACTCCTTATGGGGATTCCCTGAACAGAGTCGTTATAGGTAAAGATTTGATATTTGCATTTGAGTATGATTCGACCAGCGAAATGCATATTTCAATGTATGTGGGGCCAGGGTCAAATTCGATAATTGACCATATATTAATTACCAAAGACCTTTTGTCACTCTTAAAAGGGTGTAAAGTGTTGATTAGATGTTTAAGTTATCATAACCACATACCACTGACCCGAGACATAATTTGGGGGTAACAGCCAGAGAAAGAACCACAATACAAGGTTCAGTATAATAAGAATAGGGGTGTTAACATCAAGTGAGAGAAAATTGATAAGGAGGCCTTTTTGAGAGATCTTATGGTAAATAAGCAGTAACAGACTGAGGTAGCCCTTCAAGAGGACGCCAATCAGATGGAGATCACACACGCCTTCACCTCTCTAAAAAAATATATAGAAGCTGAATTAACAAAATGCCCCAGGAGAACAACTGATACCCCATATGGTTTAATAGTGCTTGCTCTGCAGCCCATAGACTGTTGAAGCATGCCCTAAGCTCACGCCCAAGGGATAGAGAGGGATTAGCGAAGCCTAGGAAAGCCTATAAAGAAATAACGGCAAAAAGGAAGTTGGAGCTAAGGAAAAAGGCCTAGAAAATCTTAATAACTGCAAGTATGGTGAAAGATCCTCGAGCCTTCTAGCAGGCTGTAAATTCCACAACCTTGCTTGGGGACGAATTGACCAAGCTAGAGACAAATGTTCCAGCTGAGGATTGGGCGAATCACTTTTCGAAAATATTTGACCCCCCAGATCCCCAACTTGGTTCCAGAAGCCCCTCTTGATATGAAAGCTGCCCTGGCGTTGAGCCACTCAATCGAGGTCGTGGATGTTGCTTCTGCCATAGAGAGCAGTGCCTCAGAGAAAGCCCCATGGCCCGAGAAAGTTCCAATTGATCTCTACAAACAACATCCACAATTCTGGGGCCTTCTAATAACTAATGTCATAAAAAGTGGAATAGTAGGACCCCTAGTTAAGATCTGGCAGAAAGCCGTTATCGTGTTGATTTTCAACAAGCATTTGCAATGCAATAGGTCTTGCATTTCTGAGAGTTTAAACTATTGGCATTGTAAATGACAAAGCCTTTGATTCATCTGTTTTGAAAACCAAAAAGGCTTTGACCTTAAATTTCCTCTGCCTGTTTATCCAGCACACCCTGCTGGAAGCAAACATCTGTAGTGTGTAGGAGAGTAGGATCTGCTTCACATGGGTACCCCCACTTTTTGCTGATGCTTCACTGGTTTTCGACATTAGTCTGGCTGGGGCCCTGCTATTCAGAACCCCAGCCTAGCTGTTTCCTCTTTAAAAGGGTCTCCATGTGCCTTAGGCACATCACTGATTGGGATCTGGAGTGCCCTTGTAAGTCCCTAGTATATGGTATACTATGTACCAAGGGCATAGGTACCTCAGAGGCCTGCCAGGGGCTGCAGCATGTATTATGCCACCCCTGGAAGGCCATCCAAACTGACACCACAGGTCTGCTACTGCAGCCTGGGTAAGGTGGTGCATGCACCCCTTACAGTGGTATAGGTTACCTATATCACTAAATGCATACACACATATAAACCTATAAGTCACTCCTAAGGCAGGCCTTATCAATCCTAAAGGCAGAGTGCATGGTTCCTATGTGAGAGGGTGCCCCTGCATGAGCAGGGCCCCTCTGCAGCGTTCGGAGACCATCTCTGATGCTGTTTGTAGTGCAGCCTGACCATATACTCTTAAACGCATTATATCCTCGCGGTAAAATGCTAACTATGGAATGGCTGCACCTAAACATGTCGTGTTTGGTGTCAAACATCTTGGAATACTACCCCCCGCCAATCCTGGCGGCGGGGGTAGCATTCCACCCTTCTAGAGGGAAAGGCATGTTAACTCTGATGAGTCCGGTAACTTCTTTCCAGAGCCCTGGCATCACAAAATGGATGCTGCTGCCACAGACACGAGTCTGGCCTCCTGCTGCTGGACGAAACTCCGGCAGGGGAGGCCTGGACAATAGGTTTCCTGTCCCAGGGAGGTGTGACCACCTCCCCAGACAGGACAATGTGTATTGGGGCTGGGCGGGAGCACTTTCGGGTGCTTTGAAGTCCTGCACTGGGGGCACATTTGGTGTCCCTGTGCATACCCCAGTTCAAACCGGATCAGGGCTTGCAGCCCCTGCTTTGGCGCGAACTGGACAAAGGGAAAGGGGTGTAGCCACCCCTCTGCCCTGACCCACCCATAGGTGGGGCCACAGAGTAGTCCATCCCCTATTTTTAGAATAAAGGTAGGAACCCAGTCCTTAGGACTTTAGATTATACCTGGACGAAACTCTGAAACTGAATCCTGGACCTTCGATGCTCTACTCACGATTAGAGGACTGAAGAATCTCCCTTGGGGTCAAGGAGTGACTCCCCTGCTTGGCAGGCACCAAAGAAGCATCTGTCCGGTTCGCATTACTGAAGCTCCCGTCGGATGCCGAAGTCATCGCATCACCAGAGGTGGATTCTCAGACTTCCCGAGGCTACCCTGAGTCCCCAGCAAAGCTGAGGCCCGTGGCTATCGTGGGTGACTTGAGACCGTGACCCCTGGACACCGAGCACACTTGCAAGTGCACCATCTTCTGGGTCTCCCAAGAAGTCGTGCTTTGGGCTCCGAGTAGCCCTAGCCTCCAGCACCTCCTGCACCGAAGATCACTGGCCCCCACTCCACGAGTGTCCTGTAAGCCAGCTCCACGTGCGGCATCACGAGGCTCCTTCGCGGTCGCTAGCCCGTTGGCTAGTAGCCCTTAATGAAGGCCAATCTTTTCTTTACTTGGCAGTCTGATTGCTCCAGGCCTGCCCTCACTTACCCTCGCTGGGTGAGTTCCTCAGACCTTGCTGGTCTGCATCATCGACGATCTACATCTTACTCGAGACTTGCCGTTGCCAAGGCTTGTTGGGTCCAATCTGGTCGCCGACACCTCTGCACTCGACAGACATCGAGCAACAGCCCGAATCCTACTCCTGGTCGCCGACAACGCCTCCCGGACCTCGTGGCTGAAGAGTCAATATGACCGTCAACGAACCTGAAGCACTCGACATCGGTGGGCATCTGTCCATCGCCTCCCTGGTCACTGGCTAGTGACCCAGACTCTGTCCCCTCTGCTTTCAGGTTCTTCAGAACTCTGATCCACTCTTGGATCCACCCGGACACTTTTCTCCTGGTCGCCAGCAGCACTTTGCAGCAGATCGCCATACGAAACGACGACGAAACCCGACCCCGAAAGGCACCTATGCACCCGGCTTCCCTGGGTGAGGTAACACGAGTACTCCGGTGCTCCCGTGGGTAGAGACTCTTCAAAGTCCTAGATCTCAAAGGGTTTTGTCCTAGTCCTCTTTTAAGTGTCCCTTTCCTCTATTTTCCCGATCCCAACTTTCTCCATAGAAGTTAACGGCGTATCGCGGTTGTGTATTTACACTGCACGCGTCTCCCGTGGGTCCCCTGTGTCACTACCTTGGGTGGTTCCTTGTGGTCCAAGCACTTCTAGAGGCTCTAGGCCTAGTGTCTAGTTCAGTCGTGGTTCGCATACCACTTTATTGGTATATGGTTTGGTACGCCCCTAGGGCCCAAACGTGTATTTGTGCTATTACTGTGACTTAAGATCTTATAACCTATGTACTTCGAACTCTAGCCTCATAAAGAGACTAGAGGGGTGTGTTTAGTAATAAATACATATATTTTGAATATATACCTGGTGTGGTGCTCTTTCATTTGGTCACTCAAGAGATTATAGACTGGTAAAACAAGCTGCTTTACATTCCTTCAAGACTTAGCCTGAAGGCTGCTCTCCACAGCTACCACTAGGATAGCTTTCAATAAGGTTGTCTTTAACCTACCTACCATAAGAGTCGATTTGGACTGGTGCAAGGTGCCCACTATAATTAGTGGACAGCATATGCCAGGCCAACTTCTCACATTGGTGGCAGCGTGTGGGATTCCAGCTTGCTATTGTTTTACCAGATAATCTCAATTGAATTGATCAACTGAAAACTACTAAAGGTACCTAAGGTACATATAATTTAAGCTTAGAATAACAGTAAGTTCTACTGAACTTAGAGTTGTGTGTTAAGGGATAGCACAACCCTTTCTACAACTCAAGAGAGTTTAGTAGGCCACACTAGAGTAGGTAGTGCATACACCACACGACACTAGTAATGTCTTTAAAAGCAGGATCCAAAGATGCCTTGCAGGAAGCCATTGAGCTTCCACCCTCCAAGTATGACACACTCCCATTCTTGGAATTGAGAGCTTTGTGTAACGTGAGGAAATTAAGGACAGGCCAAAGTCCCACCACCCAACACCTCCAGGAGTTGTTGGTGGCTTATGATCTTAGTAAGTCCTCAGAGACTGAAGGGGTAGGAGCAGAGGGTGGGCCAGCAGATGAGGAAGGGGCCAGGGGTACTACTACCCCCAGCCCCCCTCTGAAACTGACCAGGAGGGTGACAATGACCCTGACCTGGAGAACCCAATCCCTTCTGGGGAAGATGAAGATGAGGATCTAGAGAACCACACCTTTGTCCCCCAGGAAGGATTATGAGTGTGCTCAGAAAGTCTAGGTCTCCTTCTCAGGAGTCTAACCACTCTGGCACCTCAATAGGGAGCTCTGTTTCTTCTCACAGGAGGGAATCCTCTCATGAGAGAAGAAAGAGACTGGTCCAGTATGAGGAAACTCAACTAGAGATCAGGAAGAAGCAATTGGCTTTAGATAGAGAATCCCTAGATCTCCTTAGAGAGAGAAGAAAGTTGGGACTAGAGTCCCATGGTGGCAGCCATGTCCCTAGAGATAGGGAAAGGTCCTATGACCATAGGAACCTGAGCAAGATTGTCCCTCCCTACCAGAGTGGGGATGATATCCACAAATGGATAACTGCTTTAGAGAGGGCCTGTAAAGTACAGAAGGTCCCTCAGGAGCAGTGGGCAGCAATCTTGTGGCTCTCCTTTGCTGACAAAGGTAGAGATAAGCTCCTCACTGTTAGAGAGGAGGATGCTGACAATTACAAGGTCTTGAAGAGTGCTCTTATTGATGGGTTTGGCCTAACCACTGAACAGTACAGGTTGAAGTTCAGAGACACCCAAAAAGCACAGACTCAAGACTGGGTAGACTATGTGGATTGTTCTGCCAAGGCTCTGGAAGGCTGGTTGATGGGCAGTAAGGTGTGTGACTTCTCAGGATTGTATAATCTGATAATGAGGGAGCAGATTCTTAATAACTGTCAAAATCAGCTGTTGCATCAATACCTGGTTGACTCTGATCTGACCTCTCCCCAAGAATTGGGAAAGAAGGCAGACAAATGGGTCAGAACCAGGGTGAAGCAGAAGGTACAGAACCAAGGTGGGGAAACCAAGAAGCAAGATGCTAAGAACTCTGACAAGGGTGGGGAGAAGGGTAAAGATCAAAAGTCTTCATCAGGCCCCCAAAAATCTTCTTCTGGTGGGGATTCCCAGTCTACCAAAGGGTAAAGGCCAAAGAAAACCATGGTGCAAGGTCTGTAAGCAAAAGACCCACTGGACCAGTGATTGCACCAAGTCCAAAGACTCCAGTCCAGCACCCACCAATGCCCCTAAGGCACCTGTTCCCCCTAGTACAGTTGGTGGAAGTGCTCCAGCAAAGGGTTTAGTAGGGTTCACCCTGGGAACTGAGTTGGGCTCTGACCTAGTTAGAGAACTGACTCAGGCTGTGTTAGTCTGTGATGGAGGCATGGATGTGACCTCCTCTATGAGTCCCAGTAATCTGGGCAAGTACAGACAACAGCCTTTAATCAATGGACGAGAGGCTTTGGCATTTAGGGACACAGGGGCAAGTGTCACAATGGTGACACAAGACCTTGTGCTACCTGGGCAAGTTATGCTTGGTGAGATGTACCAAGTGACCAATGCTAGCAATGTCAGAACAGACCATACTCTGGCAGTTGTTAACTTCTCCTGGGGAGGGGTAACTGGCCTTAAGAAGGTTGTGGTAAGTGCAAACCTACCAGTCGAATGCTTGCTTGGCAATGACTTAGAGACTTCTGCTTGGGCAGAAGTGGAGCTCAGGACCCATGCAGAAATGCTGGGGATCCCTGCAGATGTGTTTGCTGTGACCAGGTCACAAGCCAAAATGTCTAGCACTGAACAGGCCTTGGATTCTGGAAGAATGGACCAAGTGCCTTCCAAGAGGAGGAGTAGTAGGGTTAAGGCAGTGCCTTCCCCCTTGGCTCAGGAGGAAGATCAGTCCCTTGAGGGGGATGATCTCAGCCCTGAAGAAGGAACTGTCCCAGAGGAACTTGAACCTGACCAGGTTGAGTTCTTGGGGACAGGGGGACCTTCTAGGGCAGATCTGAGCCAGGAGCAGCAGAGCTGCCCCTCCCTTGAACCCCTCAGACAGCAAGCTGCTGCTGAGGCTGCTGGGAAAGCTAGTGGTCCCCATACAGTGTATTGGGATGATGGACTCCTGTACTCAGAGAGTAGAGACCCCAAGCCTGGTGCTACCAGGAGGTTGGTAATACCTTTGAAGTTCAGGGGCTTCCTATTGACCCTAGCCCATGATATTCCCTTAGCAGGACACCTGGGCCAGAACAAGACTTGGGACAGAATTGTCCCTCACTTTCACTGGCCCCACATGTCTGAAGACAGTAAGGAGTTTTGTCGCTCCTGTGTAACCTGCCAAGCCAGTGGCAAAGCAGGTGGCACTACAAAGGCCCCCTGATACCACTACCTGTGGTGGGGGTGCCCTTTGAGAGGGTAGGGATTGACATTGTTGGTCCCATGGATCCCCAAACAGCCTCTGGGCACAGGTTTATCCTGGTGGTAGTGGATCATGCCACCAGGTACCCAGAAGCTATTCCCCTCAGGACCACTACAGCACCTGTGGTGGCAAGGGCCCTCCTGGGAATCTTCTCAAGAGTGGGCTTTCCTAAGGAGGTAGTATCAGACAGGGGTGCTAACTTCATGTCTGGGTACTTAAAAGCAATGTGGAAGGAGTGTGGAGTGACTTATAAGTTCACCACACCCTATCACCCACAATGCAATGGTTTAGTTGAGAGATTCAACAAAACCTTGAAGGGCATGATTAAAGGGCTCCCAGAAAAGCTTAGGCGTAGATGGGACATACTCTTGCCCTGCCTTTTATTCGCATATAGGGAGGTGCCTCAGAAGGGGGTTGGTTACAGCCCTTTTGAACTTCTGTTTGGCCACCCTGTGAGGGGTCCACTGTGCTTGGTGAAGGAAGGATGGGAGTTACCTCTCAAGCCCCCAAAGCAAGATATAGTGGACTATGTACTTGGTCTCCGCTCCAGGATGGCTGAGTACATGAAAAAGGCAACCAAAAACCTTGAGGCTAGCCAGGAACTTCAGAAGGCCTGGCATGACCAAAGGCTGTTCTGACTGTTTACCAGCCAGGACAGAAGGTGTGGGTGTTGGAGCCAGTGGCCCCAGCAGCTCTCCAAGACAAATGGAGTGGACCCCACACTATTGTTGAGCAGAAGGGTGAGGTCACTTACTTAGTGGACCTAGGAACACCCAGGAGTCCCCACAGGGTTCTCCATGTCAACAGACTAAAACCCTATGTGGACAGGGCAGACATGGGCTTGCTCATGGCTACTGATGAAGGGCAGGAGGAAGAGAGTGACCCACTCCCTGACCTGCTCTCACAGAACCCTGACGATGGGTCAGTTGATGGTGTAGCCTTGGCAGGCAGCCTCACTACCCAGCAACAAACTGATTGCAGGCAAGTCCTCAATCAGTTTAGACATATGTTTTCACTGACACCCAGTCAGACCACCTGGTGCACTCATGAAGTGGACACTGGGGACAGTCTGCCTATTAAAAACAAGATTTATAGGCAACCTGACCATGTCAGGGACTGTATCAGGACTGAAGTCCAGAAAATGTTGGAATTGGGAGTAATTGAGCCCTCAGATAGCCCTTGGGCTAGTCCAGTAGTCCTAGTACTGAAACCTCACACCAGTGGTGGGAAAAGAGAGATGAGGTTTTGTGTAGACTACAGGGGTCTCAATGCAGTCACTAGGACTGATGGCCCATCCAATACCCAGGGCAGATGAGCTCATAGATACTTTGGCCTCTGCCAAATATCTCAGCACATTTGACCTAACAGCTGGCTACTGGCAGATCAGACTAGCTGATACTGCAAAGCCCAAAACAGCATTCTCAACCCCTAGTGGGCATTATCAATTTGTGGTAATGCCCTTTGGTCTGAAGAATGCACCTGCCACTTTCCAGAGGTTGGTGAACACAGTTCTCACAGGACTGGAAGCCTATAGTGCAGCTTATCTAGATGATATTGCTGTCTTTAGCTCCACCTGGGAGGATCACCTGGTCCACCTCAGGAATGTTTTACAGGCCCTGCAAAAGGCAGGCCTGACTATCAAGGCCACTAAGTGCCAGATAGGGCAGAGTCAGGTTGTGTACCTGGGCCACCTTGTGGGTGGAGGCCAGGTTCAACCTTTGCAGAGCAAGATCCAGACCATCATGGACTGGACTGCTCCCACTACCCAGACTCAGGTGAGAGCCTTCTTAGGCCTGACTGGGTACTATAGGAGATTTGTCAAGGGGTATGGATCAATAGTGACACCCTTGAATGACTTAACTTCTAAGAAAATGCCCAAAAAGGTTCAGTGGACAGTTAGCTGTCAAAAGGCATTTGATGACCTCAAGCAGGCCATGTGCACTGCTCCAATTCTGCAGAGTCCTGATTACTCCAAGAAGTTCATTGTTCAAACTGATGCATCTGAATTGGGGGTAGGGGCTGTACTGTCACAATTGAATGAAGAAGGTCAGGATCAGCCAGTAGCTTTTATTAGCAGAAGGCTGACCCCTAGAGAGAAACGTTGGTCAGCCATAGAGAGGGAGGCCTTTGCTGTGGTCTGGGCTCTGAAGAAGTTGAGGCCATACTTGTTTGGTACACACTTCCTGGTTCAGACAGACCATAAGCCCCTCTTATGGCTAAAACAAATGAAGGGTGAAAACCCCAAACTGCTTAGGTGGTCCATTTCCCTACAGGGGATGGACTTTACAGTGGAACATAGGCCTGGGAGTAACCATGCAAATGCAGATGGACTCTCTAGGTATTTCCACTTAGAACATGAAGACTTAACTGGGCAAGGTTAGTTTAATGTCCCTACGTTTGGGGGGGTTGTGTAGGAGAGTAGGATCTGCTTCACATGGGTACCCCCACTTTTTGCTGATGCTTCACTGGTTTTCGACATTAGTCTGGCTGGGGCCCTGCTAATCAGAACCCCAGCCTAGCTGCTTCCTCTCTAAAATGGTTTCCATGTGCCTTAGGCACATCACTGATTGGGATCTGGAGTGCCCTTATAAGTCCCTAGTATATGGTATACTATGTACCAAGGGCATAGGTACCTCAGAGGCCTGCCAGGGGCTGCAGCATGTATTATGCCACCCCTGGAAGGCCATCCAAACTGACACCACAGGTCTGCTACTGCAGCCTGGGTAAGGTGGTGCATGCACCCCTTACTGTGATATAGGTTACCTATATCACGAAATACATACACACATATAAACCTATAAGTCACTCCTAAGGCAGGCCTTATCAATCCTAAAGGCAGAGTGCATGGTTCCTATGTGAGAGGGTGCCCCTGCATGAGCAGGGCCCCTCTGCAGCGTTCGGAGACCATCTCTGATGCTGTTTGTAGTGCAGCCTGACCATATACTCTTAAGCGCATTATATCCTCGCGGTAAAATGCTAACTTTGGAATGGCTGCACCTAAACATGTCGTGTTTGGTGTCAAACATCTTGGAATACTACCCCCCGCCAATCCTGGCGGCGGGGGTAGCATTCCACCCTTCTAGAGGAAAGACATGTTAACTCTGACGAGTCCGGTAACTTCTTTCCAGAGCCCTGGCATCACAAAATGGATGCTGCTGCCACAGACACGAGTCTGGCCTCCTGCTGCTGGACGAAACTCCGGCAGGGGAGGCCTGGACAATAGGTTTCCTGTCCCAGGGAGGTGTGACCACCTCCCCAGACAGGATAATGTGTATTGGGGCTGGGCGGGAGCACTTTCGGGTGCTTTGAAGTCCTGCACTGGGGGCACATTTGGTGTCCCTGTGCATACCCCAGTTCAAACCGGATCAGGGGCTTGCAGCCCCTGCTTTGGCGCGAACTGGACAAAGGGAAAGGGGTGTAGCCACCCCTCTGCCCTGACCCACCCATAGGTGGGGCCACAGAGTAGTCCAACCCCTATTTTTAGAATAAAGGTAGGAACCAAGTCCTTAGGACTTTAGATTATACCTGGATGAAACTCTGAAACTGAATCCTGGACCTTCGACGCTCTACTCACGATTAGAGGACTGAAGAATCTCACTTGGGGTCAAGGAGTGACTCCCCTGCTTGGCAGGCACCAAAGAAGCATCTGTCCGGTTCGCATTACTGAAGCTCCCAACAGACGCCGAAGTCATCGCATCACCAGAGGTAGATTCTCAGACTTCCCGAGGCTACCCTGAGTCCCCAGCAAAGCTGAGGCCCGTGGCTATCGTGGGTGACTTGAGACCGTGACCCCTGGACACCGAGCACATTTGCAAGTGCACCATCTTCTGGGTCTCCCAAGAAGTCATGCTTTGGTCTCCCAGTAGCCCTAGCCTCCAGCACCACCTGCACCGAAGATCACTGGCCCCCACTCCACGAGTGTCCTGTAAGCCAGCTCCACGTGCGGCGTCACGAGGCTCCTTTGCGGTCGTTAGCCTGTTGGCTAGTAGCCCTTAACGAAGGCCAATCTTTTCCTTACTTGGCATCCTTATTGCTCCAGGCCTGCCCTCACTTACCCTTGCTGGGTGAGTTCCACAGACCTTGCTGGTCTGCACCATCGACGATCTACATCTTACTCGAGACTTGCCGTTGCCAAGGCTTGTTGGGTCCAATCCGGTCGCCAACACCTCAGCACTCGACAGACATCGAGCACCAGCCCGAATCCTGCTCCTGGTCGCCGACAACGCCTCCCGGACCTCGTGGCTGAAGAGTCAAGACGACCGTCAACGCACCTGAAGCACTCGACATCGGTGGGCATCTGTCCATCGCCTTCCTGGTCACTGGCTAGTGACCCAGACTCTGTCCCCTCTGCTTTCAGGTTCTTCAGAACTCCGATCCACTCTTGGATCCACCCGGACACTTTTCTCTTGGCCGCCAGCAGCACTTTGCAGCAGATCGCCATTCGAATCGACGACGAAACCCGACCCCGAAAGGCACCTATGCACCCGGCTTCCCTGGGTGAGGTAACACGAGTACTCCGGTGCTCCCGTGGGTAGAGACTCTTCAAAGTCCTAGATCTCCAAGGGTTTTGTCCTAGTCCTCTTTTAAGTGTCCCTTTCCTCTATTTTCCCGATCCCGACTTTCTCCATAGAAGTTAACGGCGTATCGCGGTTGTGTATTTACACTGCACGCGTCTCCTGTGGGTCCCCTGTGTCACTACCTTGGGTGGTTCCTTGTGGTCCAAGCACTTCTAGAGGCTCTAGGCCTAGTGTCTAGTTCAGTCGTGGTTCGCATACCACTTTATTGGTATATGGTTTGGTACGCCCCTAGGGCCCAAACGTGTATTTGTGCTATTACTGTGATTTAAGATCTTATAACCTATGTACTTCGAACTCTAGCCTCATAAAGAGACTAGAGGGGTGTGTTTAGTAATAAATACATATATTTTGAATATATACCTGGTGTGGTGCTCTTTCATTTGGTCACTCAAGAGATTATAGACTGGTAAAACAAGCTGCTTTACATTCCTTCAAGACTTAGCCTGAAGGCTGCTCTCCATAGCTACCACTAGGATAGCTTTCAATAAGGTTGTCTTTAACCTATCTACCATAAGAGTCGATTTGGACTGGTGCAAGGTGCCCACTATAATTAGTGGACAGCATATGCCAGGCCAACTTCTCACACCCATGTGAAGCAGATCCTACTCTCCTACAAGAGAGACTGACTGACTGAGAGAAAGACTGTCTGACAGAGAGAGACTGACTGACAGAGAAAGAGACTGACAGAGAGAGAGAGACTGACAGAGAGAGAGAGAGACTGACTGACTGAGAGAGTCTGACTGACTGAGTGACTGTCTGACTGAGAGAGACTGACTGACTTAGAGAGACTGACTGACTGAGAGAGAGACTGACTGACAGAGAGAGACTGACTGACAGAGAGAGAGACTGACTGACCGAGAGAGTGACTGACTGACCGAGAGAGTGACTAACTGAGAGAGTGACTGACTGACTGAGAGAGACTGACTGACTAAGAGAGACTGACTGACAGAGCGAGGGAGAGACTGACAGAGAGAGAGACTGACTGACAGAGAGAGACTGGCTGACAGAGAGACTGACTGAGCGAGAGAGAGACTGACAGAGAGGGACTGACAGAGAGAGAGACTAAGAGAGACTGACTTACAGAGAGAGACTGGCTGACAGAGAGACTGACAGAGAGAGAGAGACTGACAGAGAGAGAGACTGAGAGAGAGACTGACTGACTGAGAGAGAGTCTGACTGACAGAGAGAGACTAACTGACAGAGAGACTGACTGAGCGAGAGAGAGACTGACAGAGAGGGACTGACAGAGAGAGAGACTAAGAGAGACTGACTTACAGAGAGAGACTGACTGACAGAGAGGGACTGACAGAGAGAGAGAGACTAAGAGAGACTGACTTACAGAGAGAGACTGACTGACAGAGAGACTGTCTGACAGAGAGAGACTGACTGACAGAGAAAGAGACTGACAGAGAGAGAGAGACTGACAGAGAGAGAGAGAGACTGACTGACTGAGAGAGACTGACTGACTGAGAGAGAGACTGACTGACAGAGAGAGAGAGACTGACTGACAGAGAGAGAGACTGACTGACTGAGAGAGAATGACTGACTAAGAGAGACTGACTGACAGAGAGAGAGAGAGAGTCTGACAGAGAGACTGACTGACAGAGAGAGACTGACTGACAGAGAGAGAGAGAGAGACTGACAGAGAGAGAGACTGAGAGAGAGACTGACTGACTGAGAGCGAGACTGACTGACAGAGAGAGACTAACTGACAGAGAGACTGACTGAGAGAGAGAGAGAGAGAGAGAGAGAGAGAAACTGAAAGAGAGAGAGACTGACAGAGCGAGAGATACTGACAGAGAGAGAGACTGACTAACAGAGAGACTGACTGACTGTGAGAGAGACTGACTTACAGAGAGAGACTGACTGACAGAGAAAGAGACTGACAGAGAGAGAGAGAGACTGACAGACAGAGAGACTGACTGACTGAGAGAGACTGACTGACATAGAGACTGACAGAGAGAGAGAGACTGACAGAGAGAGAGATTGAGAGATAGACTGACTGACTGAGAGAGAGACTGACTGACAGAGAGAGACTAACTGACAGAGAGACTGACTGTGAGAGAGAGAGAGAGAGAGACTGACACAGAGAGAGACTGACAGCGATAGAGAGACTGACAGAGAGAGAGACTGACTAACAGAGAGACTGACTGACTGAGAGAGAGACTGACTTACAGAGAGAGACTGACTGACAGAGAAAGAGACTGACAGAGAGAGAGAGACTGTCAGAGAGAGAGAGACTGACTGACTGAGAGAGTCTGACTGACTGAGAGACTGACTGACTGAGAGAGACTGACTGACTGAGATAGAGACTGACTGACTGAGAGAGAGACTGACTGACTGAGAGAGAGACTGACTGAGAGAGACTGACTGACTAAGAGAGACTGACTGACAGAGAGATAGAGAGAGAGAGACTGACAGAGAGAGAGACTGACTGGCAGAGAGAGACTGACTGACATAGAGACTGACAGAGAGAGAGAGAGAGAGAGAGAGAGAGAGACTGACAGAGAGAGAGACTGAGAGAGAGACTGACTGACTGAGAGACTGACTGACAGAGAGAGACTAACTGACAGAGAGAGAGACTGACTGACTGAGAGAGAGACTGACTGACAGAGAGAGAGACTGACTGACTGAGAGAGACTGACTGACTAAGAGAGACTGACTGACAGAGAAAGAGAGAGAGAGACTGACAGAGAGAGACTGACTGACAGAGAGAGACTGGCTTACAGAGAGACAGACAGAGAGAGAGAGACTGACAGAGAGAGAGACTGAGAGAGAGACTGACTGACTGAGAGAGAGACTGACTGACAGAGAGAGAATAACTGACAGAGATGTGAGAAGTTGGCCTGGCATATGCTGTCCACTAATTATAGTGGGCACTGTGCACCAGTCCAAATCGACTCTTATGGTAGGTAGGTTAAAGACAACCTTATTGAAAGCTATCCTAGTGGTAGCTATGGAGAGCAGCCTAAGTCTTGAAGGAATGTAAAGCAGCTTGTTTTACCAGTCTATAATCTCTTGAGTGACCAAATGAAAGAGCACCACACCAGGTATATATTCAAAATATATGTATTTATTACTAAACACACCCCTCTAGTCTCTTTATGAGGCTAGAGTTCGAAGTACATAGGTTATAAGATCTTAAATCACAGTAATAGCACAAATACACGTTTGGGCCCTAGGGGCGTACCAAACCATATAACAATAAAGTGGTATGCGAACCACGACTGAACTAGACACTAGGCCTAGAGCCTCTAGAAGTGCTTGGACCACAAGGAACCACCCAAGGTAGTGACACAGGGGACCCACGGGAGACGCGTGCAGTGTAAATACACAACCGCGATACGCCGTTAACTTCTATGGAGAAAGTCGGGATCGGGAAAATAGAGGAAAGGGACACTTAAAAGAGGACTAGGACAAAACCCTTTGAGATCTAGGACTTTGAAGAGTCTCTACCCACGGGAGCACCGGAGTACTCGTGTTACCTCACCCAGGGAAGCCGGGTGCATAGGTGCCTTTCGGGGTCGGGTTTCGTCGTCGTTTCTTATGGCGATCTGCTGCAAAGTGCTGCTGGCGACCAGGAGAAAAGTGTCCGGGTGGATCCAAGAGTGGATCGGAGTTCTGAAGAACCTGAAAGCAGAGGGGACAGAGTCTGGGTCACTAGCCAGTGACCAGGGAGGCGATGGACAGATGCCCACCGATGTCGAGTGCTTCAGGTTCGATGACGGTTGTCTTGACTCTTCAGCCACGAGGTCCGGGAGGCGTTGTCGGCAACCAGGAGCAGGATTCGGGCTGCTGCTCAATGTTTGTCGAGTGCAGAGGTGTCGGCGACCAGATTGGACCCAACAAGCCTTGGCAACGGCAAGTCTCGAGTAAGATGTAGATCGTCGATGATGCAGACCAGCAAGGTCTGGGGAACTCACCCAGCGAGGGTAAGTCAGGGCAGGCCTGGAGCAACCAGGGGAGCCCTTTGGTTTCTTTAGAAAGTCTTCTGGGGACCCACGAGCCGGCTGGCAAGGGATCGCAAAGACACCTCGGGCGGAATCACTCAACAGGGGCCCACGGTCACTCAGGACGGTGTAGGCCTCTGATCTTCGGAGGCGTTCCTGCTTGATGTTAGGACCACACGTGGTCTAAAGCACAGGTTCGTAGATCGTTGTGAAGGGGTTGCACTCGACAATAGTGCACGGTACCCAGGGGTCGCGGTTCCTCGTCACTCGTGGGGTCCACTTGCCTCAGCTTCGCTGGGGACTCACGATGGCCTTGGAGAAGTCAGGAAATCAACTTTTTGGGCTGCAGGGACTTCGGACTCCGGCGGGAGTGGCGTAGTTTGCGACCGTCGTTATCGTTTTTGGTGCCAGCCAAGCAGGGGAGTCACTCCTTGACCCCAAGGGAGATTCTTCAGTCCTCTAATCGTGATGTAGAGCGTCGAAGGTCCAGGATTCAGTTTCAAAGTTTAGTCCAGGGATATCTAAAGTCCTAAGGACTGGGTTCCTACCTTTATTCTAAAAATAGGGGATGGACTACTCTGTGGCCCCACCTATGGGTGGGTCAGGGCAGAGGGGTGGCTACACCCCTTTCCTTTGTCCAGTTCACGCTAAAGCAGGGGCTGCAAGCCCCTGATCCGGTTTGAACTGGGGTATGCACAGGGACACCAAATGTGCCCCCAGTGCAGGACTTCAAAGCACCCGAAAGTGCTCCCGCCCAGCCCCAATACACATTGTCCTGTCTGGGAGGTGGTCACACCTCCCTGGGACAGGAAACCTATTGTCCAGGCCTCCCCTGCCGGAGTTTCGTCCAGCAGCAGGAGGCCAGACTCGTGTCTGTGGCAGCAGCATCCATTTTGTGATGCCAGGGCTCTGGAAAGAAGTTACCGGACTCGTCAGAGTTAACATGCCTTTCCCTCTAGAAGGGTGGAATGCTACCCCCGCCGCCAGGATTGGCGGGGGGTAGTATTCCAAGATGTTTGACACCAAACACGACATGTTTAGGTGCAGCCATTCCATAGTTAGCATTTTACCGCGAGGATATAATGCGTTTAAAAGTATATGGTCAGGCTGCACTACAAACAGCATCAGAGATGGTCTCCGAACGCTGCAGAGGGGCCCTGCTCATGCAGGGGCACCCTCTCACATAGGAACCATGCACTCTGCCTTTAGGATTGATAAGGCCTGCCTTAGGAGTGACTTATAGTTTTATATGTGTGTATGCATTTAGTGATATAGGTAACCTATACCACAGCAAGGGGTGCATGCACCACCTTACCCAGGCTGCAGTAGCAGACCTGTGGTGTCAGTTTGGATGGCCTACCAGGGGTGGCATAATACATGCTGCAGCCCCTGGCAGGCCTCTGAGGTACCTATGCCCTTGGTACATAGTATACCATATACTAGGGACTTACAAGGGCACTCCAGATCCCAATCAGTGATGAGCCTAAGGCACATGGAAACCATTTTACAGAGAAAGCAGATAGACTGGGGCCCTGAATAGCAGGATCCCAGTCCAACTAAGTCATAAACCAGCAAAACACCATAAAAAAAAGTGGGGGCAACCATATAGTCAGATTCCACCTTCCTACAAGAGAGACTGACTGAGCGAGAGAGAAAGAGAGAGACTGACAGAGAGAGAGAGACTGACAGAGAGAGGGAGAGAGACTGACAAAGAGAGACACTGACTAACAGAGAGACTGACTGACTGAGAGAAAGACTGTCTGACAGAGAGAGACTGACTGACAGAGAAAGAGACTGACAGAGAGAGAGAGACTGACAGAGAGAGAGAGAGACTGACTGACTGAGAGAGTCAGACTGACTGAGTGACTGTCTGACTGAGAGAGACTGACTGACTTAGAGAGACTGACTGACTGAGAGAGAGACTGACTGACAGAGAGAGACTGACTGACAGAGAGAGAGACTGACTGACCGAGAGAGTGACTGACTGACCGAGAGAGTGACTAACTGAGAGAGTGACTGACTGACTGAGAGAGACTGACTGACTAAGAGAGACTGACTGACAGAGAGAGGGAGAGACTGACAGAGAGAGAGACTGACTGACAGAGAGAGACTGGCTGACAGAGAGACTGACAGAGAGAGAGACTGAGAGAGAGACTGACTGACTGAGAGAGAGACTGACTGACAGAGAGAGACTAACTGACAGAGAGACTGACTGAGCGAGAGAGAGACTGACAGAGAGGGACTGACAGAGAGAGAGACTAAGAGAGACTGACTTACAGAGAGAGACTGACTGACAGAGAGGGACTGACAGAGAGAGAGAGACTAAGAGAGACTGACTTACAGAGAGAGACTGACTGACAGAGAGACTGTCTGACAGAGAGAGACTGACTGACAGAGAAAGAGACTGACAGAGAGAGAGAGACTGACAGAGAGAGAGAGAGAGACTGACTGACTGAGAGAGTCTGACTGACTGAGTGACTGACTGACTAAGAGAGACTGACTGACTGAGAGAGACTGACTGACTGAGAGAGAGACTGACTGACAGAGACTGACTGACAGAGAGAGAGACTGACTGACTGAGAGAGAATGACTGACTAAGAGAGACTGACTGACAGAGAGAGAGAGAGAGAGAGTCTGACAGAGAGAGAGACTGACTGACAGAGACTGACTGACAGAGAGAGAGAGAGAGAGAGACAGACTGACAGAGAGAGAGACTGAGAGAGAGACTGACTGACTGAGAGAGAGACTGACTGACAGAGAGAGACTAACTGACAGAGAGACTGACTGAGAGAGAGAGAGAGAGAGAGAGAGAGAGAAACTGAAAGAGAGAGAGACTGATAGAGCGAGAGATACTGACAGAGAGAGAGACTGACTAACAGAGAGACTGACTGACTGAGAGAGAGACTGACTTACAGAGAGAGACTGACTGAGAGAGAAAGAGACTGACAGAGAGAGAGAGAGACTGACAGAGAGAGAGACTGACTGACTGAGAGAGACTGACTGACTAAGAGAGACTGACTGACAGAGAGAGAGAGAGTGAGAGAGAGTCTGACAGAGAGAGAGACTGACTGACAGAGAGAGACTGTCTGACAGAGAGACTGACAGAGAGAGAGACTGACTAACAGAGAGAGACTAACTGACAGAGAGACTGACTGTGAGAGAGAGAGAGAGAGAAACTGACACAGAGAGAGACTGACAGAGATAGAGAGACTGACAGAGAGAGAGACTGACTAACAGAGAGACTTACTGACTGAGAGAGAGACTGACTTACAGAGAGAGACTGACTGACAGAGAAAGAGACTGACAGAGAGAGAGAGACTGTCAGAGAGAGAGAGAGACTGACTGACTGAGAGAGTCTGACTGACTGAGAGACTGACTGACTGAGAGAGACTGACTGACTGAGATAGAGACTGACTGACTGAGAGAGAGACTGACTGACTGAGAGAGAGACTGACTGAGAGAGACTGACTGACTCAGAGAGACTGACTGACAGAGAGAGAGAGAGAGAGACTGACAGAGAGAGAGACTGACTGGCAGAGAGAGACTGACTGACATAGAGACTGACTGAGAGAGAGAGAGAGAGAGAGAGAGAGAGAGACTGACAGAGAGAGAGACTGAGAGAGAGACTGACTGACTGAGAGACTGACTGACAGAGAGAGACTGACTGACAGAGAGAGAGAGAGAGACTGACAGAGAGAGAGACTGAGAGAGAGACTGACTGACTGAGAGAGAGACTGACTGACAGAGAGAGACTAACTGACAGAGAGACTGACTGAGAGAGAGAGAGAGAGAGAGAGAAACTGAAAGAGAGAGAGACTGACAGAGCGAGAGATACTGACAGAGAGAGAGACTGACTAACAGAGAGACGGACTGACTGTGAGAGAGACTGACTTACAGAGAGAGACTGACTGACAGAGAAAGAGACTGACAGAGAGAGAGAGAGACTGACAGACAGAGAGACTGACTGACTGAGAGAGACTGACTGACAGAGAGACTGACAGAGAGAGAGAGAGAGACTGACAGAGAGAGAGATTGAGAGATAGACTGACTGACTGAGAGAGAGACTGGCTGACAGAGAGAGACTAACTGACAGAGAGACTGACTGTGAGAGAGAGAGAGAGAGAAACTGACACAGAGAGAGACTGACAGAGATAGAGAGACTGACAGAGAGAGAGACTGACTAACAGAGAGACTGACTGACTGAGAGAGAGACTGACTTACAGAGAGAGACTGACTGACAGAGAAAGAGACTGACAGAGAGAGAGAGACTGTCAGAGAGAGAGAGAGACTGACTGACTGAGAGAGTCTGACTGACTGAGAGACTGACTGACTGAGAGAGACTGACTGACTGAGATAGAGACTGACTGACTGAGAGAGAGACTGACTGACTGAGAGAGAGACTGACTGAGAGAGACTGACTGACTAAGAGAGACTGACTGACAGAGAGATAGAGAGAGAGAGACTGACAGAGAGAGAGACTGACTGGCAGAGAGAGACTGACTGACATAGAGACTGACAGAGAGAGAGAGAGAGAGAGACTGACAGAGAGAGAGACTGAGAGAGAGACTGACTGACTGAGAGACTCACTGACAGAGAGAGACTAACTGACAGAGAGAGAGACTGACTGACTGAGAGAGAGACTGACTGACAGAGAGAGAGACTGACTGACTGAGAGAGACTGACTGACTAAGAGAGACTGACTGACAGAGAAAGAGAGAGAGAGACTGACAGAGAGAGACTGACTGACAGAGAGAGACTGGCTTACAGAGAGACTGACAGAGAGAGAGAGAGACTGACAGAGAGAGAGACTGAGAGAGAGACTGACTGACTGAGAGAGAGACTGACTGACAGAGAGAGACTAACTGACAGAGAGACTGACTGAGCGAGAGAGAAAGAGAGAGACTGACAGAGAGAGAGAGACTGACAGAGAGAGGGAGAGAGACTGACAAAGAGAGACACTGACTAACAGAGAGACTGACTGACTGAGAGAAAGACTGTCTGACAGAGAGAGACTGACTGACAGAGAAAGAGACTGACAGAGAGAGAGAGACTGACAGAGAGAGAGAGACTGACAGAGAGAGAGAGAGACTGACTGACTGAGAGAGTCTGACTGACTGAGTGACTGTCTGACTGAGAGAGACTGACTGACTTAGAGAGACTGACTGACTGAGAGAGAGACTGACTGACAGAGAGAGACTGACTGACAGAGAGAGAGACTGACTGACCGAGAGAGTGACTGACTGACCGAGAGAGTGACTAACTGAGAGAGTGACTGACTGACTGAGAGAGACTGACTGACTAAGAGAGACTGACTGACAGAGAGAGGGAGAGACTGACAGAGAGAGAGACTGACTGACAGAGAGAGACTGGCTGACAGAGAGACTGACTGAGCGAGAGAGAGACTGACAGAGAGGGACTGACAGAGAGAGAGACTAAGAGAGACTGACTTACAGAGAGAGACTGGCTGACAGAGAGACTGACAGAGAGAGAGAGACTGACAGAGAGAGAGACTGAGAGAGAGACTGACTGACTGAGAGAGAGTCTGACTGACAGAGAGAGACTAACTGACAGAGAGACTGACTGAGCGAGAGAGAGACTGACAGAGAGGGACTGACAGAGAGAGAGACTAAGAGAGACTGACTTACAGAGAGAGACTGACTGACAGAGAGGGACTGACAGAGAGAGAGAGACTAAGAGAGACTGACTTACAGAGAGAGACTGACTGACAGAGAGACTGTCTGACAGAGAGAGACTGACTGACAGAGAAAGAGACTGACAGAGAGAGAGAGACTGACGAGAGAGAGAGAGACTGACTGACTGAGAGAGTCTGACTGACTGAGTGACTGACTGACTAAGAGAGACTGACTGACTGAGAGAGACTGACTGACTGAGAGAGAGACTGACTGACAGAGAGAGACTGACTGACAGAGAGAGAGACTGACTGACTGAGAGAGAATGACTGACTAAGAGAGACTGACTGACAGAGAGAGAGAGAGAGAGTCTGACAGAGAGAGAGACTGACTGACAGAGAGAGACTGACTGACAGAGAGAGAGAGACTGACAGAGAGAGAGACTGAGAGAGAGACTGACTGACTGAGAGAGAGACTGACTGACAGAGACAGACTAACTGACAGAGAGAATGACTGAGAGAGAGAGAGAAACTGAAAGAGAGAGAGACTGACAGAGCGAGAGATACTGACAGAGAGAGAGACTGACTAACAGAGAGACTGACTGACTGTGAGAGAGACTGACTTACAGAGAGAGACTGACTGACAGAGAAAGAGACTGACAGAGAGAGAGAGAGACTGACAGACAGAGAGATTGACTGACTGAGAGAGACTGACTGACAGAGAGACTGACAGAGAGAGAGAGAGAGACTGACAGAGAGAGAGATTGAGAGATAGACTGACTGACTGAGAGAGAGACTGACTGACAGAGAGAGACTAACTGACAGAGAGACTGACTGTGAGAGAGAGAGAGAGAAACTGACACAGAGAGAGACTGACAGCGATAGAGAGACTGACAGAGAGAGAGACTGACTAACAGAGAGACTGACTGACTGAGAGAGAGACTGACTTACAGAGAGAGACTGACTGACAGAGAAAGAGACTGAAAGAGAGAGAGAGACTCTCAGAGAGAGAGAGAGACTGACTGACTGAGAGAGTCTGACTGACTGAGAGACTGACTGACTGAGAGAGCCTGACTGACTGAGATAGAGACTGACTGACTGAGAGAGAGACTGACTGACTGAGAGAGAGACTGACTGAGAGAGACTGACTGACTAAGAGAGACTGACTGACAGAGAGATAGAGAGAGAGAGACTGACAGAGAGAGAGACTGACTGGCAGAGAGAGGCTGACTGACATAGAGACTGACAGAGAGAGAGAGAGAGAGAGAGACTGACAGAGAGAGAGACTGAGAGAGAGACTGAATGACTGAGAGACTGACTGACAGAGAGAGACTAACTGACAGAGAGAAGGACTGACTGACTGAGAGAGAGACTGACTGACAGAGAGAGAGACTGACTGACTGAGAGAGACTGACTGACTAAGAGAGACTGACTGACAGAGAAAGAGAGAGAGAGACTGACAGAGAGAGACTGACAGAGAGAGAGACTGACTGACAGAGAGAGACTGGCTTACAGAGAGACAGACAGAGAGAGAGAGACTGACAGAGAGAGAGACTGAGAGAGAGACTGACTGACTGAGAGAGAGACTGACTGACAGAGAGAGACTAACTGACAGAGAGACTGACTGAGCGAGAGAGAGAGAGAGAGACTGACAGAGAGAGAGAGACTGACAGAGAGAGGGAGAGAGACTGACAAAGAGAGACACTGACTAACAGAGAGACTGACTGACTGAGAGAAAGACTGTCTGACAGAGAGAGACTGACTGACAGAGAAAGAGACTGACAGAGAGAGAGAGACTGACAGAGAGAGAGGGAGACTGACTGACTGAGAGAGTCTGACTGACTGAGTGACTGTCTGACTGAGATAGACTGACTGACTTAGAGAGACTGACTGACTGAGAGAGAGACTGACTGACAGAGAGAGACTGACTGACAGAGAGAGAGACTGACTGACCGAGAGAGTGACTGACTGACCGAGAGAGTGACTAACTGAGAGAGTGACTGACTGACTGAGAGAGACTGACTGACTGAGAGAGAGACTGACTGGCAGAGAGACACTGACTGAGAGAAAGAGAGACTGACTGACAGAGAGAGACTGACTGGCAGAGAGAGAGACTGACTGACTGAGAGAGACTGACTGACTAAGAGAGACTGACAGATAGAGAGACTGACTGACAGAGAGAGAGACTGACTGACTGAGACTGACAGAGAGAGAGAGAGACTGACTGACAGAGAGAGACTGACTGACTGAGAGAGAGACTGACTGACAGAGAGAGACTGACTGACAGAGACTGACTGACAGAGAGAGAGACTGACTGAGAGAGAGACTGACTGACTGAGACTGACAGAGAGAGAGAGTCTGACTGACAGAGAGAGAGACTGACTGACTGAGAGAGAGACTGACTGACAGAGAGAGACTGACTAACTGAGAGAGAGACTCTTTGACAGAGATAGAGACTGACTGACTGAAAGAGACTGACTGACTGAGAGAGACTGACTGACTGGGAGAGAGACTGACTGAGAGAGAGACTGACTGACTGAAAGAGAGACTGACTGACTGAGATACTGACTGACTGAGAGAGACTGCCTGAGTGAGAGAGACTGACTGACAGAGAGAGACTGACTGACAGAGAGAGAGACTGACTGAAGAAGATAGAGACTGACTGACAGAGAGAGACTGACTGACTGAGATACTGACTGACTGAGAGAGACTGACTGAGAGACTGACTGACTGAGAGAGACTGACTGAGTGAGATAGACTGGCTGACTGAGAGAGAGACTGACTGACTAAGAGAAAGACTGACTGACAGAGAGAGAGACTGACTGACTGAGATACTGACTGACTAAGAGAGACTGACTGAGTGAGAGAGACTGACTGACAGAGAGAGACTGACTGACAGAGAGAGAGACTGACTGACTGAGAGAGAGAGACTGACTGACTGAGAGAGACTGACTGACTGAGAGAGACTGACTGACTGAGAGAGATACTGACTGACTGACAGAGAGAGACTGACTGACAGAGAGTGACTGACTGACTTAGAGAGAGACTGACTGACTGACAGAGAGAGAGGAAAACCTGCTCTCGCTACAATGAAGCAAAGCAGGATTGCATGTCAGCAGCTCCCCTTGCTCTAAAGCAATGCCGGCTCCCACAGGAGGCGGGCAGCCGGCGGGACTGTGGGGGCATTGGGGCTCCCCCCACAGTCCCAAACACAAAGGGCCGGCCCTGGGGGATGGGGTCCCCAGGGCCAGAAGTGGCCCAGTGGGGGCCACGTGGCCCCCCTTCAATATTAAAATTAAAAAAAATTAAAAAAATAAAGAGTCACAGCCCCGGGGGATGGTGTCCCCGAGTCCAATAGAGGCCTAAGGAGGGGGGCCACGCAGCCCCCCTCTTTAAAAAATAAAAAGCAAACAAAAAAAATTTAGCCATGCCCCGGGGGATGGGGTCCCCGGGGCCAAAATTGGCCTCGGGAGGAGGTACGCGCAGCCCTGTTCCCATTTTTTTTGTTTTTAATGTAAAAAAAAGAGCAGGACCTGGGGGATGGGGTCCCCAGGTCCCCAAATAATGTAAAAGAAGGGGGCCACACAGCCCCCCTTGTAAAAAAAAAAAAAAGCCGGCATTGCGCCAGAGGCCCCGCCCCCTCCTTGCAGCACTCAGCAAATGCGCCCCCTGGTGCGTTGTAAGTTGGGGAATTAATTACCCTTGAATACTGAGGATCCCTGGGGGCCAACTAGCCCACCAGGTACCTCCAGTATGCGCCACAGAGCTGCGTTGCAGAGAGGAGTTCCGAGGCCACGCCCCTTTTTACACCTCTCTGCAACACAGCACTGTGGCGCTTACTGGAGTTACCTGGTGGGCTAGTTGGCCCCCAGGGACCCTCAGGATTCAAGGGGACTTAATCCCCCAACTTAAAACACGCCACAGGGCGCGTTTGCAGAGTGCTGCAAGGAGGGGGCGTGGCCTCCGGCGCGATGCCGGTCTTTTATTTTAATTTTTTTTTAAGAAGGGGGTCTGTGTGGCCCCCCTTCTTTTTCTAATTTATTGGCCCTGGGGACCCCATCCCCCAGAGCCTGCCCCCTAATATTTTGTTTCCAAAAAATTGGAAGGGGGCCGCGTGGCCCCCCTCCCGAGGCCTTAATCAGCCCCGGGGACCCCATCCCCCGGGGCATGGCCTTTTTTTTTTTTTAAATGTTTTGGAGGGGGGCTGCATTGCCCCCCTCCTCAGGCCACATATGCCGGCCTCTGTTTTAAAAAAAAATGTCCTTGTGTTTAAATTTAAAATAAATAAATAATAATCTATCAATTTTGGGGAAGGGGGCCGCGTGGCCCCCCCTCCCGGGCCACTTGTAGCCCCGGGGACCCAATCCCCCAGGGCTGGCCCTCTCCATTGGGGACCGTGGGGGGGTCCCCAATTGTGAGAAGTTGGCCTGGTATATGCTGTTCACTAATTAAAGTGGACACCTTGCACCAGTACAAATCGAGTCTTATGGTAGGTAGGTTTAAGACAACCTTTATAGAAAGCTATCCTAGTGGTAGCTGTGGAGAGCAGCCTTCAGGCTAAGTCTTGGAGGAATGTAAAGCAGCTTGTTTTACCACACAATCTCTTGAATCACCAAATGAAAAGACACCACACAGGTATATATATCAAATATATATGTATTTATTACTAAACAACTCTCTACTAATCTCTTTATGAGATTAGAAGTCAGGAACAGATGTACAAATCAATGTTATCAAAAATAAGTTAGCACAATCAAATATCACAATCTTAGTTGGGCTAGACCTAGGTCTAGGGCATATAGAATCGAGGGACCCCCAAGAATCACCCCAGGTAGTTGTAGGAGACCCACAGGGGACGGACGCGGTGTTCAGGCACCGGTGCGAGTCCTGTATGAGTCTATGCGAACAGACGCGATTGAGATTTCAATGTAAAAGGTCCCTTGCGTGTTCGAGGCGAACACACCGATCGGTCCTTGTACGAGTCGAAGGACGCAGTTACAGATAGAGTTGCAAGGGAGTTGGACGCGATGTGTCTAACACAGACGCGAACCCTGTATGAGTCAGCGCAGTTGAGATTTCAATGTTACAGGTCCCTTGCGTGTTCGAGGCGAACACCGATCGGACTCAGTACGAGTAGAAGGACGCGGTTACAGATAGAGTTGCAAGGGAGATGGACGCGATGTGTCTAACACAGACGCGAACCCTGTACGAGTCAGCGCAATTGTCGCACTTGGAAAATAGGAGTTTTAGGGCACTTCTAGAGTAGCTACAAGCAAGTCACTTACAGGGTAAGTAGTTCTAGGGCCAACACTCACAGGAGCACTGTTGTGCTAAAGTTACCTCACCCAGGGGAGCCGGGTGCATAGGTGTCCTTTGGTGTCGGGTTGCAGCGTCGTTTTCAATTGGAGCCAGTGAAGACTTGCTGCTTGCGGCGACGGAAGAAGTGTCCGGTGGAATCCAAGCCTGGATTCGGAAGATGGAAGACCTGAAAGAAGAGGGGACAGTGTTCAAAGTCACTTGGCAGTGACCCGGGGCAAGGAAGATGAATGCCCACCGTCGTCGACAGGATTCAGGTCGTTCACGGGTGTCTTGACTCTTCGACCACGAGGTTCAGGAGGCGTCGAGGATGGCCAGGAGCTGGATTCAGTGTGAGCCACAAAGTCTACAGCTGATTGGTGTGTTGGCGACCCGATTGGAGCCAACAAGCCTTGGTAGCAGCAAGTCTTGTGGTGGTGAGGAAAATTCAATGGTACAGACCAGCAAGGTCTGAGGAACTTACCCAGCGAGGGTAGATCAGGGCAGGCCTGGAGCAACCAGGGGAGCCCTTTGGTTTTGTTAAAAAGTCTTCTGGGGACCCACAAGCTGGCTGGCAAGGGATTGCAAAGACACCTCGGAAGGATTCACTCAGCAGGGGCCCATGGTCACTCGGGACGGTGTAGGCCTCTGATTTTGGGAGGGATCTCTGCTAGAGGCTGGGAACACATGTGGTCCAAAGCACAAGTTCGTAGAACGTCGTAAAGGGGTTGCACTTGACAATAGTGCATGGTACCCAGGGTCTGCGGTTCCTCGTTGCTCGTGGGGTCCACTTGCCTCAGCTTCGCTGGGGACTCACGATGGCCTTGGAGAAGTCAGGAAATCCTCTTCCTGGGCTGCAGGGACTTAAGGCTCGAGCGGGAGCGCATAGTTTGTGACTGTTGTTGTAGTTTTGGTGCCTGCCAAGCAGGGGAGTCACTCCTTTACTCCAAGGGAGATTCTTCAGTCTTCCAAAGGTAGTGGAACGTCGAAGGTCCGGGATTCTTCTTGTAGAGCGTCATCCAGGGGTATCTAGGTTGCAATGCACAGGTTCCCCCTCTTATAATAAAAGAAAGGGAGGGACTAGCTCTATGACCCCACCTATGGGAGGGTCAGGGGGGTGGGTGGCTACACCCACTTCCCTTTGTCCAGTTTCACGCCAGAGCAGGGGCAGGTAGCCCCTGAGCCGGTTTGAACTGGCATATGCACAGAGGAGCCTTCTGCTCCCCCATTGCAGGACTTCAAAGCACTCTAGGAGTGCACCCACCCAGCCCCAATACACTTAACCCTGTCTGGGAGGTGGTCACACCCCCTTGGGACAGGATATCTATTGTTGGGCTTCCTCCACAGTAGGTACATGTCTATCCCTCTAGAAGGGTGGGATCATACTCCCACACCAGGTACTGGTGTGGGGGTATGATTCCAAAGTGTTTGACACCAAACACAACATGTTTTGATGCAGCCATTCCAAAGTTAGCATTTACCATGAGGATATAATGCACTTAAGAGTATATGGTTTGACTGCATTCCCAAACAGCCCCAGAGAATGGACTCTGAGGGCTGCAGAGGGGCCCTGCTCAGGCAGAGGCACCTCCTCACATAGAAATTAAGCACCCTGCCCTCAGGATTGATAGGGCCTGCCTTAGGGGTGACTGATAAGTCTCAATGTGTGTGCAGGAGAGATATAGATGAACTATATCTCAGTGAGGGGTGCTAGCACTTCCTCACTCAGGCTGCAGTAGCAGGCCTGTGGTGTCAGATTTAGTCTGCTTCCCAGGGGTGGCATAATACATGCTTCAGCCCCTGGTAGGCCTGTGAAGTACCTATGCCCTTGGTACCTAAGGTACCATATACTAGGGACTCATAAGGTACCACAGTATCCAATCACTAGTGCACCTAGAGTGCACTCCAAATCGTTTAGAGAGAACAGAGAGGCTGGGGCCCTGATTGGCAGGGTCCCAGCCAGACTATAGCCAGAAACCAGTGTAAATATCAGAAAAAAAGTGGGGGCAACATAAGAGGCAGATCCTACTCTCCTACACCAATCCCCCCACGGTCCCGCCGGCTCCCCGCATCCTGCGGGAGCCGGCATTGCTTTTCCACATGGGGAGCTGCTAAGATGCAGCGCCCCATGTGGAAAAGCAATTTGCTTTGAATTTTGGAAGAGAGAGCAGGTTTCCTGCTCTCTCTTCCAAAATCCAAAGTAAGTTTGCTATGACAGGACGGGAGCCGCGAGGCTCCCGCCCTGCCATAGCAAACTACAGTGTCCCGGGGGTGGGCACCCCAGGACACTGCAGGAGCCGGCCCTGGGGGGTGGCGGTCCCCAGGGACATCACGGGCTCCAGGAGGGGGGCGCGGCCCCCTCCCAACATGTGCAAAGCCCCGGGGAGGTGGCGGTCCCCGGGGCATGTGGGGGGGCTCGAGCCCCCCCACACAGGTAATTTCATTAAAAAAAAGAAGCCCCGGGGGGTGGCGGTCCCCGGGGCTGCGGGAGGGCCCAGTGCCCTCCTGCACCATTTTTAATTCAAAGCCCCGGGGGTGGCAGTCCCCGTGGCTTGGGGGGGCCTTAGAGGCCCTCCCACACAAATATTTTATCATCAACTCGGTTCTACCGAGTCACAAGATGGCCACCAACACTTCCTGGTTTGGAGTGTTGGCAGCCAATTAGCATACAGCTCGTGGTCGGGAGGATCCGCGGATCCTCCGTGCCTCTATATATCGCTAGCTTTATTTTTGATTTTCTCCGCAACTGCTGAACGGATTTACACCATTTTTGAAAAGGACACTTTCGGTGCGAAGCAGTACCTTTTTGCCAAATTTGGTATAATTCCGTCCAGTAGTTTCCGCTCTAGCCTTGCACAAAATTCCCTATGAGAAATTGATTTGTTGACTCTTATTTTTTTAATTTCTCAGCAACTACTGAACGGATTTACACCATTTAACAAAAAGGGCTCTTTCTGAACCAAGGGCTACCTTTTTGCAAAATTTGGTGTAATTCCGTTCAGCAGTTCGGGCTGTAGCTTTGTCTAAAATTTCCTATGGGAAATATCATGGAGAAAAAGCGTTTTGGGACCCCCCTTTTTTCTCGGCCCCTGCTTGGCGAATCATCCCGAAACTTTCAGGATAGGAGCTGACCGGAGCGCCCCACAAAGTTTGAAATTTTCGCGAAGATTCGTCAACCGGCGCCAAAGTTATTCGGGAAAGAATGTTGTGAATTTCCTATGGATAATAGGTCCTAACTATAACTATCTACTGGCGACCGCCAGTAGATAATATATATATATATATATGTGTATATATATATATATATATATATATATATATGCCAACACAAACTTCTGTTTCTCTCAGAAAGAAACACGGACACCTTGGAAGATTGCAGTTTAAGATGTTTATTGACTGCACAAGCAACGCGTTTCGGCTTTCGCGTGATCAAGGCGAAAGCCGAAACGCGTTGCTTGTGCAGTCAATAAACATCTTAAACTGCAATCTTCCAAGGTGTCTGTGTTTCTTTCTGAGAGAAACAGAAGTTTGTGTTGGCATATTGCAGGGTTTCCGGTACCCTGAACACGGACCGCCCCGATTGACAGCCTTTACCTGTACCGGTTTCTGTTGATATATATATATATATATATATATATATATATATATATATATATATATATATATATATATATATATATATACAATAATAACACACTTGGTTAAATGCATGGATAATAATAAACACAAGAATAAGCAAGTTATACTGGATGTTCTGCAAGAAATCAGAAAGATATATACACTAAATACATCAAATAATTACTTTGGATGTGCACTCTGACTCACTCACACATCACAAAGAAAACACACCGGATGACTATAGCCACTGGAAACTGAATATGCACACATAAACAGTCATGCATCACAATGGAACTAATCAAAAATCAAACACTTCACCTGGTGCAATCTTCATCCTGACCCACTCCAGACTGGGGGAATTACAGCCAAAGTCAGGAGACTCAGCAACCAGATGCCAGCACCGACGATGCATCCACTGTCAGGCTCAAACAGTCCCGGTTTCTAAGTCAACAAACCTCAGCTTTATAGTTTAAAAACACAGTAGAAGGTTTGAGAGACCTTCCCTCTGCGCCATGGAAACTTACTGGAATTGGCCACCTTCCATGCAAGCATTCCAAAGGCAAAAGGAGTTCCCACATTCCCTCTGCATTCTCACATGTACCAGCCTTTATCTTAATGAAGCTTACAAAAGCCTCCAAGGGTACATTCAACAATCTCCTCTCCAAAAACAAAGCAACTGTGAACGTGAATAACCCAAACAACTTGATCACTCTGGGGACCTCAAGCAAGACCGAGTCAGAATTCAGGATGACATGAGGCCATGTCAAAGCCAATAGTAAGAACTTCATAATACTTCCCAATGTACAACACAATGCACATTTGTGCACTACTGCCTATAGCATCACATACTTCATCTCTCAAAGTACAACACAATGCACATTTGAGCACCACTGCTCATAACACTGCTCTTTGAGACCAAAAAGTACATTCCACACCTTTCTCTCTCTCTCTCTCTCTCTCTCTCTGTCTCTCTCTCTCTCTCTCTGTGTCTCTCTCTCTCTCTCTCTGTCTCTCTATCTCTCTCTCTCTCATGCTTTCAAATGCACACCCCACATGTTCTGTTCTTGGCAAGGCTGTCCTTCTCTGTGACAGCTCCCACTTTAAGACTGCAAGATTAAATGAAATAAACATTCAAGGGAAAGTGCACTTGCAGGACGTACATTCAGGCTAGGGTAAAATAATACACCAAAAGTCAAATATAATGTTGGTAATCAATGGTCATCACATGGTTTTAAACGAAAGGAGTGCCTCTAGCACTACAGCCTTCTTAATTCAACAGGGTTCTCAGGGCTTTCCTTTTCCCTAAGTCACAGGTGAGGCTAACAACCCTCTGTCAGGGCTGTTTGTTGGAAAGTTTTAGTGAGCAGACAACAATGTTACACTCAGCCAATACCAACTTAACAGAAAAAAGAACACTGAGGTACAATCACAGGCCATTTACAAGTTGCACCAATTAAGCTTGTAATGAGTTCTAGATCGATAAGGTACCCATTACATATAGATAGGCCACGCACCAGCCCTACACAGTCCCTGAGAAAATAATAGCATTCATAAGCAACAGTATAGGGTGCAACAGTACTTAATATTGAAAGGAAGAGACCACACAAAAGTGGCAGACCCAGGGTAAACAGTTCAATGAACCGGAGAAAGCTACACTAAAGAAAGGCAAATAGCTGCAGGGAAGGAATGACAATGGCCAGCCCAGGTGAATGCGCAAAAGTCAAAAGGCCTCGGACCAAGCCACTCTGTCCGGTGATTAATTGTGGGACAGTAAAAGCTGGTGACAGTCAAAATAGAAAAAAACACAAAAACCCCCAAGGCCGCAGAGTGGACAAACAGCAAGTGACACTGTAAGCAATCACGATCCCATATGCATAGCACGGGGACCGAAGTGTTTAGTCAGTGTAGGAGCAGTAGGGTTGAGAGGCAGGCCAGTGACCTCTCATCCACACAAATACCTTGCTTCCACTGCTTCCGGACCAGGCACGTTCTCCTCCAGAGTCTGTAGAATACAGTGATGCAACGAGTATGCAGGCCAAAGCCAGAGGTCACCCCTGAGAAAGGGCCAAGCAGGCTAGCCCTTCCCTGGCTCAGGCTTGCACTGACAGGTGCGGAACAGGCCCGTCCTTGGCCAGGGCTTCGCCCCCACGTGTCCCATGTATAGTGACCAGCTGGTCATGTTCCAGTGTACCTAAGTAATATGTTTTCATCTGCCACTCCTAGAGGGCTGGCTTCCGAACTCACCCCACACCCATCCATCACAGGTGTCACAGGTCATGTGACCCTGCCAGTAAAAGGGGCCATGCTCACATGCCCTGGGCCAGTTCCAGATATCATGCCTCTGTGGCAGTGTCGCTATTGTTACTGCATGTGGCCTAGGGCCCGACCCTTACATTGGCGACAAGCAGGTTGGACCCGGCTCCCTAGATGTTGGCATGGGGAAGTGTAGCCTGTGCCATGGCTCCCCCATCAACAAGCTGCAAGAGGTAGGAGAAGAAGATGCACGACCCTGCAGCAGGTTACTGCAGTGAGCCTGCACCAGCACTGAGATGTCCCCAGAGACAAGGAGGGACTGGGCCAAGTGTTTAGCCTGTTGCGACCTCAGTGAGGCTGTCATGGAGCAGGCAAAGTAATGGCCAACCCGGCAGACCTGAGGTGAGCCTGCAGGGTGGAGGAGAGGCAGAGGAGCGGTGGTGTTCCTACAGTGAAATAAGGAGTGGAGTGCCAGGTCTGGTACATAGACCCTGAGTGATGGAGCTGACCGGGAGCCCGCCCCAGAGCTGAATTAGTAGCTGCGTAAGAGAAGCAAGTGAAGTGCCAGATGAGTCATTGGGTGTAAGGTGAGCCCCAGTGATGGCAGCATGAGGCCACGAGTAAGGAGAAGAAACTGTGCCGACATTGAGGCAGCTGTAGTACATGCAGGGGAGAGAAGCACGTTTAGGCTTCCCGCTGCCCGCCTCCTTGATCCTGGGTAAGAGTGCTGAATAAGGCAGCTCGCAGATCGCAGAGCACGATCCAGCTGCCTGTAGTGGGACAAAGCCCGCAAGTGAGTGGAGCGGAGCATAGCACCATCCTGTGAAAGGTGCTTGCAAAAAATGAGTGAGCCCAGCATAAAAGAGAAGGTGTCCTGGTAGCTATACTGCAGCACCCCATCAGAACGCAATACAAGACTGTGCCAGTGTCAACTCCGTGACAAACTCTGTACTGGTGTTTTCCGCATGAGCTTACCAACCCTCCCCACTGCCCAGTGTGGAAAAATGACAGCTGTGAGCCGTGGTGTCACCCGGTGATCGTCCAGCACCGTATGGACTCACCTGTGGGTAAGAGGCCATCTTTCATTTGTGGTGCCTGAAGGAAGAAGGAGACTGTCCTGCGCTGTGTGGGCCATGGGGCCAGCGGGGTCAGACAAACCTACCACAGCATGGAGAGAGTGCTTTGTATCCTCAGTGCTTACAGCACAAGGCCTGCAGCATCAGGAAAGCTGAAGGGCCCGTGCTAGGAATAGTGCTGCTTGCCACCTAGCAGTCATATGGTGACACCGCACTCTGCGATTACAAGGCAGCAAGATTGACATGGAGGTGAATGCAATGGTGTCAGCAGTGAGGGACAGGCAAATTCCTCACCTCGCTCTGTTGGACAGCGGTGCGGAATGACCTGTCAGGATAAAAGCTGTTAAGGCCTCTAAATAGTGTTGCAGTGCCACCTAATGGTTACTGCACCTCATCTAAGAGAGCATTACATTTAGGATTGGCCTGCAGGACTGAGAGGGTGTGTGGTGCCCAGCGTTGAAAAAGTGAAAGTACCCCAGAGGCAAGAACTGCAAAGGGGGAGCTATGTTTCCCAATGCCGAGAACCCCTGTCAATGTGCAGTGTGACTCAGGCCTTCATGGTGAACATGCTCGAATTCAAGTCCGAAGTATGGGAGCACAAGGCATCATTGAAGAGTGCCCCAGAGAAGGAAGAAAGGGTGGGAGGTCAGTGAGGGGTTGAGGGCTGCATCTGGAGGTCAGACAGAACAGGCATGAGCCCGGGAGCTAGACCAAGGACATCACAGGGTGTGACAGACCCTGCAAATCCTGCCCGAGTGGAGGTTGGAGTGAGCTCTATGACGGCTTAGCCTTGAGGCACTAGGAGTGCATCCTCAAATGAAGTGGAAGCCAGTGAGAGGACCATGAAGAGGAGACCTGTGAGAGGTCCATGAAGAGAAGACCTGTGAGAGGTCCAAGAAGAGAAGACCTATGAAAGGTTAACAGACAGAAGATCTGTGAGAGGTCAGTAAGGAGAAGGCTGTGAGAGGCCCACAAAGATAAGGCCTGTGAGAGGCCCAAGAATAATATGTGTGAGAGGTTGTAAAAAGAAGAAGGTCACGACGAGAGGTCGGGTCAGTAGACGAGGAGAGGTTTCAGTCCTAGCAGTGGGATGTGGCCAGGGAGGCCCATGTGAATTGCATGTCACATGGAGAGGCCTGGTCAAAAGAAAGAAGTGTAAGGCACAATGCCACCAGACCGCATTGTGAAGAGGAAAACGATGAAAGTAAAGGAGTGTCTGGAGGCCACACGTTTAAATCACAAGGAAGATGGAAGAGGAGAAGAAATGTGTGGCACAAGGCCACAGCACTAGATTGTGAAGGAAAAAGAAAAAGAAGAGAATGGAGAATGAAGTAGCTATCTGGCACACCGCAAAGTACAGAATAAGAACTGTGAGTGTTATTACAATCAAGTGCATCACAGAGAATATCCAAGGAGCACTGAACATCTAGAGTGGAGCCCTGTACCAGTGAAACACCCCAAGGTCAATGAGGCATCTTTTGCCCTGTGAGAGGCTGGCTGCCCAGAAATCTTCAGTTAGTCCGAGTGAACCTGAAGCCTTCTGAGAAGGCCATACTGGACCATTTGTACCATCCACCTTTGGGGTTGTACATGAGACTTGGATGTGGTCCTGTTCGGACATCCTGAGTGACCTCGTCGTGGGGCCTAAAAGAGGATCTGAGCAATCCACACCAGCCTGTGGCAATTCAGGGGCAAGGGCCTCAGTGATTGCCAGTGAGAGAGGAATCCCGACATGAGAGATGCATGTACAGCAGCTCCCCAGCAGGTACCAGGAAGCACAAAGGTCTCAGTTGGAGTCTTGTTACCCCAAAGACTATCCAACAGATGCCGCTGCACCAGAGTCAGGATGGCAGGAGTACACCGACATTGGAACAACTGGGCGGATCGAGTAACTTGAAGGTGGGACTGGTAGTGATTCCTTTGTGGGCCTATAGTATGGCATCGCAGAGACACGGCGCTGTCCACACAGTCCCGTGGAAACCCAATGAAGAGGATCTCAGGGAACTCCCATGAGAGGGAAATCCTGGTAAGAGAAGGGAATCCTGGTGAGAGAAGGAAGCCGGAAGTTGCTCCACCATCAGGCAGCTGGAAGCACTGCGGCATCTGAGGAAGACTCGTCAACAGTCGCCTGGACATCATCAGTCTTTGGAGGCTTGCTATCCTTAGAGCCAGGGCACCTCTGAAGATCTATCAGCAGCACACTCCCCTATTGCTCCAAATGCACCCTCACAGCGAACATTGTAAATAGTTCCACGCAGTGAGACCAGGTGGGACAGGACCCCAGTGCCCAGGTGAACTGTGACAATCTGGACTGGTGAGTGAGAAATCCAGATTTCATCGTCACTACCATTCGTGCCCAGAGTAGTCTGGTTAAAACAATGGAGGCGTGCCGTGATGCCGGGTGCTCCCAGCTGCTTGAGTCCACTCATCCTGTCTGGCAAACAACCTGAAGAGACTGAGTGGAGTTTTGTTTTGTCGTTTTGATCCCTCCCACAGGTTGGACTTGTTTGTCCCTTTTTTAATTAAGTTTGGGAGGGATGCAGTGACCGGCAGGTCACGTTTTAGAGTTCCTAAGTAATGTGTTTCCACCAGCCACTGCTAGAGGGCTGGCTTCCACACTCATCCGACACCCATTCATCACAGGTGTCACAGGTCATGTGACTCTGCTAATAAAAGGGGCCAGGCGCATGTACTCTGGGCCAGTTCCAGATACCATACCTCTGTGTCAGTGTAGTTATTGTTAATGCATGGGGCCTAGGGCCTAGATCCTTACACCATGCAGGTCCCCCGCCAGAGTTGGTGGTTGGGCGCTATATAGCGTGTGGTGTGGGGAACCAGAATGAGCCCCTCCTCTCACTTGGCAGGCAGTCTGGAACTCAGAGTCCCACAGAGGATTCACCAGGCAGATTCCAACAGTACGAAGCTCCCAAGATGTCCCCAGTCATGTAGTGTTTCTGCCAAATTTGTTCCGTGTAGAGTACTGTTTTACAGAAAAAAATTGGAAACATTCAGAACAATAAATAAACATGGGCAGTTTGTACGGAACAGAGCTGGGTAAGCAACTAAAGTTCCAAGCCAGGCTGAAACCTGGTGTCTTCCTCTGGCTCAGCTTGTTTTCCTCTTGGACCCTCGAGCCAAAGAATGCCAAGTCTTCTTGTGGCCACGCCCAGTCTAACCTCCTGCACCAAGAACTGAAGGAAATAAATTAATTGATGTAAAATTGAAGGAAGAAATGTCCATGCAGTGGCTGAACTGTACAATGAAAAACCAGGAAACCTGGGATCCATTGTATTTTCCCACTTCAGCTACCAGTGTGATGCTAGCCAATTATTAAGTTTCACTATGTCTCCTTTTCCTAGGTTATCACAAATGAGAGCACCTTGAAATACCATGATTAAGGATGTGTACTATACACAACCTTATGAGTGATTATTGATTCAATTTACTATAAATATAATGTTATTCCCTATACAATAACAAACTAGGCCACATATAGAACTGTATTCTGTCTTTAATGGTATTGTCATCCGGGGGTAAAGGACATGAATGATTGTAAATTGTCACTCAATGGAGTGACATCTGATGTACTACAGTGAAATACGCATCTTACAGAAACATATTTAGTTTTGAAGATATTTTATCATATTTTACATGATGTTTGTGAACAATCTATAAGCCAATAATTCTCATAGCTTGGTTTGTGCAATGGCTCTTAGTGCCAGACCACATACAGGGCATGGCTGGCTTTGCTCGCCCAGCTAATTTGCTGGACGGCCCACCTCTAAACATTAATAAGCAGTCTGCTGACACTGGGACACATTCGATAATGCACACACTTTGCATCCATTTGGAGCAGCAACCTGCAAGGACTGATGAGGGTTTCTTATTTTCACGTCCAGCTGGACCCTACACAAAGCATCACTTAGAGGGCCCTCAGCCCTTCTTTTGTAAGAGCCTCAGCCTAACCAGGAGCTATCTGTAGCCTAAAATATAGATGCATGAGGGAGACAAGTGCATTCAGCTTGTTCTCACTTCCAAGTGCTTAGAAAAGACTATGCTTTGGAGTTAGGTTTTTAACTTTATTGAATCCTTATAAGGTACATTTGTGCATTGCTAAAATCCAGATATGTCTGTCTGTATGAGTAATTATCTAGCACATATTGGTTTTTATTTTCTTTCATAGCACTACTCATCCTAATGTAGGGTGTCAGAGTGCTTTACATCGCACAAATATTATATATTTTTTTTAACAACCTTAAAGTATTGCTATATGGAAAAAAAACTAATGTCTGAACCTATGCCTTGCAGTTTACATGAAGCTCCTTGATGCGGATTCATAGCACAGTGCAATATTAAAAGGATTGAAATACTGTAATGTATGAACTTTTGAGTAACAAAAAGCTTTCTGTAACAAAAACAGTAACCCTTTGAGCTAGCTACATAGAATATAAAGTTGTGATCTACATTTTACACATTGGGATTTGCAGAAGTCACATTAAGGCTCTGCTACTTTATGGGGTCAGCAGTGCATTACCAAAGACATTTCTGGGCAGACAAAGAGTCATTCAGCCGGAGCCATCCCGTATCCCCAGAAGTTAAAAAAAAAAATGCAGCCTGTTTGTGACAGATAAAGGAAGCTGGAGGACATTTTTCTGTCACAAAAACGAATCCTTTTTTATAGAGCGTACATCCAGAGATGTAATAAGGCATGCCCGAGAGGCACATTTATTTGAGGGTTGATTTGTGAAGCCACTTTGCATGGTATTTAATGGCTTAAAAAATCTGGCGTAAGGCAATGCAGCGCAAATCTCTGCATTGCCTTACTCTGTGCAAGGGAGGCGTTGGATGGACATTGCGGTGCATGTCCCGATGCAACATCCATGGTTTTTGACACATCCCCAGATTTACAAGAATTTGTAAAGCTGGTGATGCACCAGCTTACCTAAGCTGCTCCAGGTGAGGCAAAATTAGGAGAAATATGTTTATTTCTCCTCATTATCTCCTCTTTCTATGTGTACTGCATGCTGCAGTACACATAGAAAGAGGAAAACGCCTCTCATGATTGTTTTTTGTGCAGGAAGATGCCCCTTCCTGCACAAAAATAATCCTACCTACAACACAGGCACCCAAGTACCATGGTGCAAAGGTGCCTACGTTGGGGCTAGGCTGCCAAAACAGTGCTGTAGCAGGGATAAGGAAAGGAATACACCATATTGGATAAATACGGTGCATTCCTGCGCTTTCCTTGTGATGCAGGGCAGCCAAGCAAGGTTACTGTGCCACTAAACTCATAAATATGCCACTAATTATCAAGGCAATAATCTGGGTAATCTGTAATGTGCTACCCTCAATTATATGCACTCACCTCAATGTTTGTTGCACTAGAATATAAATAGCAGATACCTCTACCCGCCTGAATTATATGCACTCATCCCAATGTGTGTTGAACTGGAATATAAATAGCAGATACCTCTACCCGCCTGAATTATATGCACTCATCCCAATGTGTGTTGAACTGGAATATAAATTGCAGCTACCACTCCCTGCCCTAATTATATGCACTCACCCCAATGTGTGTTGAACTGAAATACAAATAGCAGCTACCACTCCCCGCCCGAAATATATGTACTCACCCCAATGTGTGTTGAACTGGAATATAAATAGCAGGTCTCACTCCCCGCCCTAAACATAAACACTTACCCCAATGTGTGATGAACTGGAATATAAATAGCAGATACCACTCACTGCCCTAATTATATGCGCTTACCCCAATGTGTGATGAACTGGAATATAAATAGCAGATACCACTCACTGCCCTAATTATATGCGCTCAACCCAATGTGTGTTGAACTGGAATATATACTGCAGATACGACTACCCGCCCTAATTATATGCAGTTACCCCAATGTGCGTTGAACTGGATAATAAATAGCAGATACCACTCACTGCCCTAATTATATGCACTTACCCCAATTTGTGATGAACTGGAATATAAATAGTAGATACCACTCCCCCCCTAATTATATGCGCTCAAACCAATGTGTGTTGAACTGGAATATAAATACCAGATACCACTCCATGCCATAATTATATGCAATTACCCCAATGTGTATTGAACTGGAATATAAATAGCAGACACCACACCCCGCCGTAATTATATGCACTAATCCCAATGTGTGTTGAACTGGAATATAAAGCAGATAACACTCCCTGCAGTAATTATATGCACTTACCCCAATGTGTGTTCAACTGGAACATAAATAGCAGATACCACTCCCTGCTGTAATTATATGCAATTACCCCAATGTGTGTTAAACAGGAATATAAATAGCAGCTACCACTCCCCGCCCTAAATATATCCGCTCACCCCAATGTGTGTTGAACTGGAATATATACAGCAGATACCACTACCCGCCCTAATTATATGCACTCAACTGAATGTGTTTTGAACTGGAATATAAATAGCAGATACCACTCCCTGCCCTAATTATATGCACTCAACTGAATGTTTGGTGAACTGGAATATAAATAGCAGCTACCACTCCCCACCTAATTATATGCGCTCAACCCAATGTGTGTTGAACTGGAATATAAACAGCAGATACCATTCCCCACCCTAATTATATGCACTTACCCCAATGTGTGTTGAACTGGAATATAAATAACAGATACCACCCCCCATCCTAGTTATATGCACTTACCCCAATGTGTATTGAACTGGAATATAAATAGTAGATACCATCCCTCGCACTAATGATATGACCTTATTTGAACTGGAATATAAATGCCAGATACCATTGCCCACCATAATAATATGCACTTATCCCAACGTGTGTTGATCTGGAATATAAATAGCAGATCCCACTCCCCACCCTAATTATATGCACTTACCCCAATATGTGTTGAACTTAGAACATATATAGCAGATACCATTCCCCACCCTAAATATATGCCTTACTCAAATGTGTGATGAACTGAAATATAAATAGCAGATACCACTCCGCACCCTAATTATATGCAATTACCCCAATGTGTGTTGAACTGGAATATAAATACCAGATACCACTCACTGCCCTAATAATATGCACTTAACACAATGTGTTTTCAATTGGAACATAAATAGCAGGGTCCCGCTGTTGTTCTAACGTCCTTTCCTGGTGACACTGTTGATCCTTGTTGTGGGCGCTGATCCTTGCTAACGCCTATTTGGACGCTGTATCCCGCTTTATCACCCTTTGGAGGACTACATCACCCAGGGTGCAACGCGAGCCTACCCAGGTGTTTCGGGTCCTGCTGACGAGGGGGAGGCACCGGACCATCTTCGCGCATAAAGCGCAGCCTCTACACCCGCAGCGCGGGACGTGCGCGGGACGTGCCGGGCAAAGCCCGGGCCAAGGGCGGGCCCGTCCGAGACAGATTGAGGCTGGGCTGGGCCACCCCTCTGAGAAGCTCAGATTGTGCACTTTGCTATTGTGAAAACTCCTAATTCAAAAGAATGTCTAAGGTACTGTGCAAGAGCTTAAAGCATAGAGAATACCTGGGTTGTTTGATTCAATTAGTCGTCTAAAAGAAAATGGAAAAACGCAAGGGGGTTGCTGGCACCTTAGATGCCTTTTTAGTAAGAGCGGAGTCACTCTTAACCCATGAAATTCATTTGACTGAGAGACGTCTTTCCTTAGACCCTGCTATTTTACAGAGACACTTAACAACTGGTATCTCTTCACCTGTACTGGGGGACATTGATCAGGAGATCTCACCGAATATTGCAACAAGTGCCCCATTGAACTCTATTCCTTTTTTATCTTCCGCTGAAGAAATTTCAAGCTCTTCAGTGGTTCCTAATAGAGTTACTAGGGCCAGGGCCGCGAAAACTGTGACCAAAGATAAGATTGAGCCACGGTTAAACAAAAGAAAACGGGACACAGAGATAAGTAAATCTAAGGGCAAGGGCAGCATTGGTATCTTCTCTTCACTGAAAAATATTTCAGTTGGTACACAAACAGAGTCGACCTTATTGCCATCAGCGCAGAGTGTAGCTAACACTAAGGGAGTTATGACTGAGTTCTCTACAGGAGTGAATGATTCTGGGTTAGGAGCAGCCTTAATTTGTGTTAGCGACTTGGTTGAGAAATGTTTCTATAAAATCAGCCTCCTAGAGTCTGCAATTAATACCCTAAGTAGTAACATTGTGGGTGTGTTACCAACCAGAGTAGAAAGGGAGGACTTAAGGTTAGCGATGGATAGTTGTTTATCAGCTGACCAAGATGAGAATATTGTTAAAACAAACGAGAATAATTTTACTTCAAATAATAAGGGAAAAAATAGGTTGGTTCCACCGTCTGTGGGTCCGGATGTGATAGTCTCTCAGGGTGTACAGAAGGGACATGTAACAACTATGGGTAAAATGGACGATGCGAGTTCTCTTGCTGGGTGCCAGAGAATTAGTGAATCTAATGCTTCCTTAGCCCCTAATACTGAAACATTGCGTCTCCCCCCGGAATCATGTCCTTATGTTTTGATTTTGACAGGGGTTCCACCTCTGAGGGTTGGGCAGAAAGAAAACTGGATTGACTTATGGAATAAAACTTTTGATTGGCTGACCAAACACAAGAACCTCCACCCATCTGATGCTTATGAGATAATAA
Organism: Calotriton arnoldi; assembly: GCA_963921515.1. Classification (NCBI taxonomy): domain Eukaryota; kingdom Metazoa; phylum Chordata; class Amphibia; order Caudata; family Salamandridae; genus Calotriton; species Calotriton arnoldi. The sequence continues at coordinate 361,579 of CAWUFW010012293.1, forward strand.
TGGTTCGTAGAGTAGGGTGGATAGGGCAATCTACTAAGAGTATAAGAGGTGATTGCATTGTGGTCAACTTCCGCAGACCAAAGATGGTTCATCATCTTTTACAGTATTGTGATGCAACTTTTACCCCTAAAACTGATATTAGTGCACTCTCTTTAGGATACTTTTATAAGCCGGAAGGTGGGAACAAAGTTATTGGATTTCCATCGGTTACACAATCTAATAGGTTCCAAGCACTGTCAGACTTGGATTCCCAGGACTGACAACTATTCAAAATAGGGCAGGATAAGACAAGGATAATTACTTGTAAAGATTTAAGATCTAAACCTAATGATGGTGTTGCTGTACTGATATCTATTGATGTTCTAACCATCCCTATGGAGACGGGAACTATAGAAAATGATAATGTGGCCTCCGAGGCGCATACTGGTACTCGTGAAGGGAACCAGATAGTTAACTTAAATAGCATCCAGAATGTAAATGCACGTAGGAGCTTTGGAGGACCTTTAAATGACATAGTAGATGTAAATATAGTGAACATCGTGAAAGATCCATTAGTTTACCAGGGAGAGGAACTTACATTAAATGGTAATTTTGTTAATAATAATCTTGGTAATAACAGTGAGGAAACATTAAGTTTGGAAAATGGACGCAAGAAGATAAATGGTGACCAAATTAGTGAAGAACGTAAAACAGAGATAAAGTTGACTTCTTGGAATATTGCAGAGATTAAGAAAAACCAAAGGGATGCAATATGGCAGGATTACATAGGTCAGAGTGAAATAGTCCTCCTTCAAGAAACCTGGGCAATAGAAACCCCCATAAGATAGGGTTTAAAACTTTTAGTACTGCTGCAATTCCCTCAGTGAGAGGAAGGCCCTCGGGAGGCCTTGCCATTTGGTTAAAAATCACTTTGGGTGCTGACTTTACGCAAATTGATTCCCCTTGCCAAGATATATTGGGAATAAAGTTTTTAGCACCAGATAAAAGGGAAGTCTACATTTTTAATATATATAGTAGACCAAGCGTAGCAAGTAGAGATGTTCAAGTTATTGAGCAGCTGGATCAAATGTTAACTATAATAAACAAGAGTGCTCTGATAATCATTGGGGGTGATTTTAATCGTAAATTTGAACCAGTGGCTGGATTTGAAAATATTTTTGAAGATGAGGACTTGGCCAATAATATTCCAGCACTGAATAGTAGCCCAGTAGTTTCGTGTACATGTGCTGTAGCGCAGTTACTGAGGCTGGTTTCAGCCCATGGTTTACGCGCCTGTAATGGGCGATTATCTTCTGACAACCCAAACTTACCAACATTTATCCGGGGTAATTCTAAAAGCTATATAGATTATATATTGGTTTCTATCCCTCTATGGCCTATGATGCAAGATCTAGTTGTTGAAGATAGAATAGAGAGTGATCATCGTCCTTTATGTTTGACGCTCTCAGCTTCCCTATTTCAGCCAAGTTATTTAAGGAGATGTGACCCTTGTCACAGTTTAATTGAGCCTCTACTATCGAATAATCGCAGAGCACTCAGATGGCCCTTGGTTCTGGGGAATGACAAGATCATTAAAAAAATTTATGAAACTTACATAGAAATAGTCTCTCCATATATAAACTTGCCATTAACAGAGATACCAATCATGGAAATGCATGATAGGTTGGTAGAGGGACTTGAACCAATATTAAGTAAGGCCCCAAAACAATTAAAAAAGGGAATATCTAATTCAGCCTTGCTAGAGAACCCATGGTATAATAACGAATGCCGCAATGCAAAAAAGGATCTGATTCAGGCAACAAAGGATAAGGATATAGTAACCCTAAGGGAAAAAAGGATTCACTATAAGGGGGTATTAATCAAGGCAAAGAAAAGTTGGGAGGATAATATTTGGTCTGAGCTGATAAAAGCATGTAAATCAAATGACCAAGCTACCTTTTGGCGTTTATTATCTAAGGGTAACAAAAAGGGAAATGTAACAAGGACCTTTTCCTTGATGCAATACCTGGGTAACTCATTTTTCACAACTATACTCAACCACTAAAAATTATATTAATTTTAATTTTGAAGAACTTGCTATTCACCCAAGTGAGATCCCTCTACATTTTAGCTTAGCAGAAACAATAGTAGCAATAAATGCAATAAAACAAGGGAAGGCCCCTGGGCCAGATAAGATACCAGGTGACCTATGGAGGCATGAGAAGGAGGTTTGGGCTCCCTATGTTAATCTTTTGTGTAATACAGTTGCATCGGGTGCACCGATTCCCGAAACGTGGAGGGGTGCAGAGATCGCAACTATTTTTAAAAAGGGTAACCGCCACGACCCGTCGCATTATCGGCCGATTAGTCTAATTGACGTTTTACAAAAGATATACGCACGTCAAATTTTAAATAAACTGAGCGATTGGATTGGGGAGTATAATATTTTATCCAAGTACCAAGCAGGCTTTAGAGCAAAAACTAGCACTATTGACCAGGTTTTTAGATTTCTCTGTATAATTTGGAAGTATATTACAGTTAAGAAAGCCCATCTGTATATAGCTTTTGTAGACCTTAAGGCAGCCTTTGACCTCATACCCAGAAATCTCCTGTGGAAATCATTAAGAGATCAGGGTGTCCCAGGGGAAATCCTCGTGCAGATTATTAGGTTACACGAGGATAACTTTGCAAGGGTTAGATGGGGGCCAAATGGCGAACTTACTGATCGTATACAAGTAAATAGGGGGGTAAGGCAAGGTTGTATGCTGGCCCCTACCTTATTTTCGTTGTACGTTAATGATATTCCTGAATATCTCTTGGGCTGCGAGCATGACTCTCCCAAGTTGGGGGGTGCCAGTACCGGCACTTTTATTTGCCGACGATACAATTTTAATATCACAAACCCCCAAAGGTCTGCAAAACTTACTTAATACTTTCGAAACCTACTGTGAAATAAAGGGCTTGGAAATCAACTCTACTAAAACAAAATACATGGCAGTTAATCCGCACAAATCTTTTTAAAAAAACTTAACTGTAAGAAATGAGAGGATAGAATATGTGCTAAATTTTAATTATTTAGGTATTACTCTAGATTCTAAAATGAACTGGAGACCACAGCTGGATAAAAGTAAAACAATATTAATTCAAAACTCAGTCCCAATAGTAAGGAAGCATGAGAGCAGCTTATCTAAAGCTGTCTCTCCTGCGTTGGAGTTATATAAATATAGGGTACAACCTGCTTGCCTATATGGGGCTGAATTGTGGGGACATGTGACAAAGAATAGTTTTATGGTGTACGAGAATACATTTTTAGGAAATTGTTATGTTTGCCAACACGCACACCTTTAACACCAGTAGTAATAGATTTAAACATTCGCCGCACTGACCAGCATGCGGCTTTGCGGCCACTATTATTTTGGGTACGTTTGTGGTCCACAGATGAACTTGTTCATTATAGAGAAGGTTTGGAGGAAATTTTTAGAATTAAAAATATTACAAGGTTACCATGGTTGAATCATATTCAGGATTGGTTTTACAAACTAGGACTAAAACAGTTTTGGGAGGAACCTCAGGGTTTGTCTTTGGGATCAAAAAAGCTGTTGAAACAGACTTTTGGGCATTTACTCAAGATACTTTGTCACATTGTCCAAAACTAGGTACTTTATCCACAAGGTTTCTCACAATAAAATCAAACGGTAAATTCGAGTCCTTTCTAGATGAAATTCAACCACAACTTGCCAAATCTCTTTACCTTAAATTTCGCTACGGCATTTTGCAGATTAATGCAAATACTATGAAATGGGTACGTAGCGTAGGTGGTGCAAACAATGGTTGTTGTGATATCTGCCACACAGGTGCAAAAGAGAATGAACTGCATGTGCTATTCTTCTGTCCAGCCTACACTAATGCTAGGAGGAAGTGGATCAAACCCATCTGTCAACTTTTGGGTATTAGATCATGTAATGAGGCAGGAAGATTATTGCGAACAGACACAACACAAGCAATTGTATTTAGTGTAAGCAGATACCTTTTTAGTGTCGACCTAACAAGAAAGAGAATGGGACTGAAATTTTAGGCATTTTTAATGAACATGTGAGTGTTAATCAATTTATAACCAGATGTTTGATTTTAGTTGGTCACCGTGGAGTTTTGTATTTGGGTTTTAAAGCATTGTTATAACTGCTTTTAAAATTGTTTTTTAAATTGTTTTTTAAATTGCGTATTATCGGGCGGGTTACCCTTTGAAGTATTGTTGTATGATGTTTTTATGTAATCTTTTATGGGTTTTTTAAAATCGAAATAAAGATTGAAATGATTTGAAATAGCAGATACCGCTCCCTGCCCTAATTACATGTGCTTATCCCAACATATGTTGAAATTGAATATAAATAACAGATACCACTCCCTGCCCTAATTATATGCACTACCCAAATGTGTGTTGAATTGGTACATAAATACCAGATACCATTCCCCGTCCTAATTATATGCGCTTACTCCAATGTGTGATGAACTGGAATATAAATACCAGATACCACTCCCCACCCTAATTATATGCAACTACCCCAATGTGTCTTGAACTGGAATATAAATTGCAGTTACCACTCACCACCTAATTATATGCGCTCACCCCAATGTGTGTTGAACTGAAATACAAATAGCAGCTACCACTCCCCGCCCTAAATATATCCGCTCACCCCAATGTGTGTTGAACTGGAATATAAATAGCAGATACCACTCCCTGCCCTAATTATATGCACTTACCCAATGTGTGTTGAACTGGAATATAAACAGCAGATACCACTCCCCACCCTAATTATATGCACTTACCCAATGTGTGTTGAACTGGAATATAAACAGCAGATACCACTCCCCACCCTAATTATATGCGCTCAACCCAATGTGTGTTGAACTGGAATATAAACAGCAGATACCATTCTCCACCCTAATTATATGCACTTACCCAATGTGTGTTGAACTGGAATATAAACAGCAGATACCACTCCCCACCCTAATTATGTGCACTTACCCCAATGTGTGATGAACTGGAATATAAATAGCAGATACCACTACTGCCCTAATTATATGTGCTTACCCCAATGTGTGTTGAACTGGAATATAAATAGCAGATACCACTCACTGCCCTAATTATATGTGCTTACCCCAATGTGAGATGAACTGGAATATAAATAGTAGATACCACTCCCTGCCCTAATTATATAATGCTCAACCCAATGTGTGTTGAACTGGAATATGTACAGCAGATACCACTACCCACCCTAATTATATGCACTTACCCCAATGTGCGTTGAACTGGAATATAAATAGCAGATACCACTCACTGCCCTAATTATATGCACTTACACCAATGTGTGTTGAACTGGAACTTAAATACCAGATACTATTCCCCGCCCTAACTATTTGCGCTTACTCCAATGTATGATGAACTGGAATATAAATACCAGATACCACTCCCTGTCATAATTATATGCAATTACCCCAATGTGTGTTGACCTGGAATATAAATAGCAGATACCACTCACTGCCCTAATAATATGCACTAACCACAATGTGTGTTCAGCTGGAACATAAATAGCAGATACCACTCCCTGCCCTAATTACATGTGTTTACTCCAACGTGTGTTGAATTGGAATATAAATAGCAGATTCCACACCATGCCATAATTATATGCACGTATCTCAATGTGTGTTGAACTGGAATATAAAGCAGATACCACTCCCTGCAGTAATTATATGCACTTACCCCAATGTGTGTTCAGCTGGAACATAAATAGCAGATACCACTCCCTGCCATAATTATATGCACTTATCCCAATGTGTGTTGAACTGGAACATAAATACGAGATACCATTCCCCAGCCTAATTATATGCGCTCACCCCAATGTGTGTTGAACTGGAATATAAATTTCAGTTACCACTCCCCACCTAATTATATGCACTCAACCGAATGTGTGTTGTACTGGAATATAAATAGTAGATACCATCCCCAGCCCTAATAATATGAACTTACCCCAATGTGCGTTGAACTGGAATATAAATAGCAGATCCCACTCCCTACCCTAATTATATGCACTTACCCCTAAGTGTGTTGAACTGGAATATAAATAGCAGATACCACTCCCCACCCTAATTACATGCAATTACCCCAATGTGTATTGAACTGGAATATAAATATCAGATACCACCCCCATCCTAAATATATGCACTTACCCCAATGTGTATTGACCTGAAATATAAATAGTAAATACCATCCCCCGCCCTAATTATATGACCTTACCCAAATGTGCGTTGAACTGGAATATAAATATCAGATACCATTCCCCGCCCTAATTATATGCACTTACCCCAATGTGTGTTGATCTGGAATATAAATAGCAGATCCCACTCCCCACCCTAATTATATGCACTTACCCCAATGTGTGTTGAACTGGAACATATATAGCAGATACCATTCCCCACCCTAAATATATGCACTTACTCCAATGTGTGATGAACTGGAACATAAATAGCAGATACCATTTCCCACCCTAAATATATGCACTTACTACAATGTGTATTGAACTGGAATATAAATAGTAGATACCATCCCACGCCCTAGTTATATGAACGTACCCCAATGTGCGTTGAATTGGAATATAAATAGCAGATACCCCTCACTGCCCTAATTATATGCATTAACCCCAATGTGTGTTGAACTGGAAGATAAATACAAGATACCACTCCCCACCCTAATTATATGCGCTCACCCCAATGTGTGTTGAACTGGAATATAAATTTCAGCTACCACTCCCCACCTAATTATATGCACTCAAGCGAATGTGTGTTGAACTGGAATATAAATAGTAGATACCATCCCCAGCCCTAATTATATGAACTTACCCCAATGTGCATTGAACTGGAATATAAATAGCAGATCCCACTCCCCACCCTAATTATATGCAATTATCCCAATGTGTGTTGAACTGGAATATAAATAGCAGATACAACTCCCCCATCCTAATTATATGCACTTACCACAATGTGTATTGAACTGAAATATAAATAGTAGATACCATCCCCCGCCCTAATTATGTGACCTTATCCCAATGTGCGTTGAACTGGAATATAAATACCAGATACCATTCCCCGCCCTAATTATATGCACTTACCCCAATGTGTGTTGATCTGGAATATAAATAGCAGATCCCACTCCCACCCCTAATTATCTGCACTTACCCCAATGTGTGTTGAACTGGAACATATATAGCAGATACCATTCCCCACCCTAATTATATGCAATTACCCCAATGTGTGTTGAACTGGAATATAAATACCATATACCACTCACTGCCCTAATATTATGCACTTACCACAATGTGTTTTCAATTGGAATATAAATAGCAGATACCACTCCCTGCCCTAATTACATGCACTTTCCCCAACATGTGTTGAACTGGAATATAAATAGCAGATACCAATACCCCGCCCTAATTATATGCGCTTACTCCAATGTGTGAATAACTGGAATATAAATACCAGATACCATTCCCATCCCTAATTAAATGTGCTTACTCCAATGTATGATGAACTGGAATATAAATACCAGATACCACTCCCCACCCTAATTATATGCAACTACCCCAATGTGTCTTGAACTGGAATATAAATTGCAGTTACCACTCACCACCTAATTATATGCGCTCACACCAATGTGTGTTGAACTGAAATACAAATAGCAGCTACCACTCCCCACCCAAAATATATGCGCTCACCCCAATGTGTGTTGAACTGGAATATATACAGCAGATATCACTACCCACCCTAATTATATGCACGCAATCAAATGTGTTTCGAACTGGAATATAAAAAGCAGATACCATTCCATGCCCTTATTATATGCACTCAACCGAATGTGTGTTGAACTGGAATATAAATAGCAGCTACCACTCCCCACCTAATTATATGCGCTCAACCAAATGTGTGTTGATCTGGAATATAAACAGCAGATACCACTCCCCACCCTAATTATATGCACTTACCCCAATGTGTGTTGAACTGGAATATAAACAGCAGATACCAGTCCCCGCCATAAATGTGTGCACTTACCCCAATGTGTGATGAACTTGTATATAAATAGCAGATACCACTACTGCCCTAATTATATGCCCTTACCCCAATGTGTGTTGAACTGGAATATAAATAGCAGATACCACTCACTGCTCTAATTATATGCGCTTACCCCAATGTGTTTTCAACTGGAATACAAATAGCAACTACCACTCCCCACCTAATTATATGCGCTCAACCCAATGTGTGTTGAACTGGAATATAAACAGCAGATACCACTACCCACCCTAATTATATGCACTTACCCCAATGTGTGATGAACTGGAATATAAATTGCAGATACCACTACTGCCCTAATTATATGTGCTTACGCCAATGTGTGTTGTACTGGAATATAAATAGCAGATACCAATCCATGCCCTAATGAAATGCACTCAACCCAATGTGTGTTGAACTGGAATATATACAGCTGATACCACTACCCGCCCAAATTATAAGTACTTACCGCAATGTGCATTGAACTGGAATATAAATAGCTGATACCACTCACTGCCCTAATTATATGCACTTACCCCAATGTGTGTTGAACTGGAATTTAAATACCAGATACCATTCCCCGCCCTAATTATATTCGCTTTCTCCAATGTGTGATGAACTGGAATATAAATACCAGATACCACTTCCTGTCCTAAATATATGCAATTACCCCAATGTGTGTTGACCTGGAATATAAATTGCTGATACCACTCACTGCCCTAATAATATGCACTTACCACAATGTGTTTTCAATGTGAACATAAGTAGCAGATTCCACACTCCGCTGTAATTATATGCACGTATCCCAATGTGTGTTGAACTGGAATATAAAGCAGATACCACTCCCTGCAGTAATTATATGCACTTACCCCAATGTGTGTTCAACTGGAACATAAATAGCAGATACCACTCCCTGCCGTAATTATATGCAATTACCCCAATGTGTGTTGAACTGGAATATAAACAGGAGATACCACTCCCCACCCTAATTATATGCACTTACCTCAATGTGTGTTGAACTGGAACATAAATAGCAGATACCATTCCCCACCCTAAATATATGCGCTTACCCTAATGTGTGTTGAACTGGAATATAAATAGCAGATACCACTCACTACCCTAATAATATGCACTTACCAAAATGTGTATTGTACTGGAATATAAATAGTAGATACCATCCCCAGCCCTAATTATATGAACATACCCCAATGTGCGTTGAATTGGAATATAAATAGCAGATACCACTCACTGCCCTAATTATATGCACTTACTCCAATGTGTGATGAACTGAAATATAAATACCAGATACCACTCCCCAACCTAATTATATGTGCTCACCCAAATGTGTGATGAACTGGAATATAAATACCAGATACAACTCCCCTTCTAATTATATGCACTCAACAGAAAGTGTGTTGAACTGGAATATAAATAGTAGATACCACCCCCCCTAATTATATGAACTTACCCCAATGTGTGTTGAACTGGAATATAAATAGCAGATACCACTCCCCACCCTAATTACATGCAAATACCCCAATGTGTGTTGAACTGGAATATAAATAGCAGATACCACCCCCATCCTAATTATATGCACTTACCCCAATGTGTATTGAACTGGAATATAAATACCAGATACCATTCCCCACCATAATGATATGCACTTACCCCAATGTGTGTTGATCTGGAATATATATAGCAGATCCCACTCCCCACCCTAATTATATGCACTTACACCAATGTGTGTTCAACTGGAACATATATAGCAGATACCATTCCCCACCCTAAATATATGCACTTACTCCAATGTGTGATGAACTGGAATATAAATAGCAGTTACCACTCCCCACCCTAATTATATGCAATTACCCAAATGTGTGTTGAACTGGAATATAAATACCAGATACCACTCACTGCCCTAATAATATGCACTTAACACAATGTGTTTTCAATTGGAACATAAATAGCAGATACCACACCCTCCCCTAATTACATGTGCTTACCCCAACATGTGTTGAACTGGAATATAAATAGCAGATACCACTCCCTGCCCTAATTATATGCACTTATTCCCAATGTGTGTTGAACTGGAATATAAATACCAGATACCATTCCCCGCCCTAATTATATGCGCTTACTCCAATGTGTGATGAACTGGAATATAAATACCAGATACCACTCCCCACCCTAATTATATGCAACTACCCCAAAGTGTCTTGAACTGGAATATAAATTGCAGTTACCACTCACCACCTAATTATATGCGCTTACCCTAATGTGTGTTGAACTGGAATATAAATAGCAGCAACCACTCCCCACCTAATTATATGCGCTCAACCCAATGTGTGTTGAACTGGAATATAAACAGCAGATACCACTCCCCACCCTAATTATATGCACTTACCCCAATGTGTGTAGTACTTGAATTTAAACAGCAGATAACACTCCCCACCCTAATTATGTGCACTTACCCCAATGTGTGATGAACTGGAATATAAATAGCAGATACCACTACTGCCCTAATTATATGTGCTTACCCCAATGTGTGTTGAACTGGAATATAAATAGCAGATACCAATCCCTGCCCTAACAATATGCGCTCAACCCAATGTGTGTTGAACTGGAATATACACAGCAGATACCACTACCCGCCCGAATTATAAGCACTTACCGCAATGTGCGTTGAACTTGAATATAAATAGCTGATACCACTCACTGCCCTAAATATATGCACTTACCCCAATGTGTGTTGAACTGGAACATAAATACCATTCCCCGCCCTAATTATGTGCGCTCACCCCAATGTGTGATGGACTGGAATATAAATACCAGATACCACTCCCCACCTAATTATATGCACTCAACTGAATGTATTTTGAACTGGAATATAAATAGTAGATACCATCCCCCGCCCTAATTATATGAACTTACCCCAATGTGTGTTGAACTGGAATATAAGTAGCAGTTACCACTCCCCACCCTAATTACATGCAATTACCCCAATGTGTGATGAACTGGAATATAAATACCAGATACCACTCCCCACCCTAATTATATGCAACTACCCCAATGTGTCTTGAATTGGAATATAAATTTCAGTTACCACTCACCACCTAATTATATGCGCTTACCCTAATGTGTGTTGAACTGGAATATAAATAGCAGCAACCACTCCCCACCTAATTATATGCGCTCAACCCAATGTGTGTTGAACTGGAATATAAACAGCAGATACCACTCCCCACCCTAATTATATGCACTTACCCCAATGTGTGTTGTACTTGAATTTAAACAGCAGATAACACTCCCCACCCTAATTATGTGCACTTACCCCAATGTGTGATGAACTGGAATATAAATAGCAGATACCACTACTGCCCTAATTATATGTGCTTACCCCAATGTGTGTTGAACTGGAATATAAATAGCAGATACCAATCCCTTCCCTAATAATATGCGCTCAACCCAATGTGTGTTGGACTGGAATATAAATACCAGATACCACTCCCCACCTAATTATATGCACTCAACTGAATGTGTGTTGAACTGGAATATAAATAGTAGATACCATCCCTCGCCCTAATTATATGAACTTACCCCAATGTGTTTTGAACTGGAATATAAATAGCAGATACCATCCCCATCCTAATTATATGCACTTACCCCAATGTGTATTGAACTGGAATATAAATAGTAGATACCATCCCAAGCCCTAATTATATGACCTTACCCCAATGTGCGTTGAACTGGAATATAAATACCAGATACCATTCCCCACCATAATTATATGCACTTACCCCAATGTGTGTTGATCTGGAATATAAATAGCAAATACCATTCCCCACCCTAATTATATGCAATTACCCCAATGTGTGTTGAACTGGAATATAAATACCAGATACCACTCACTGCCCTAATAATATGCACTTAACACAATGTGTTTTCAATTGGAACATAAATAGCAGATACCACTCCCTGCCCTAATTACATGTGCTTACCCCAACATGTGTTGAACTGGAATATAAATAGCAGATACCACTCCCTTCCCTAATTATATGCACTTATCCCAATGTGTGTTGAACTGGAATATAAATACCAGATACCATTCCCCGCCCTAATTATATGCGCTTACTCCAATGTGTGATGAACTGAAATATAAATACCAGATACCACTCCCCACCCTAATTATATGCAACTACCCCAATGTGTCTTGAATTGGAATATAAATTGCAGTTACCACTCACCACCAAACTATATTTGCTCACCCCAATGTGTGTTGAACTGAAATACAAATAGCAGCTACCACTCCCCGCCCTAAATATATGCGCTCACCCCAATGTGTGTTGAACTGGAATATTTACAGCAGATACCACTTCCCGCCCTAATTATATGCACTCCACCAAATGTGTTTTGAACTGGAATATAAAAAGCAGATACCACTCCCTGCCCTAATTATATGCACTCAACCTAATGTATGTTGAACTGGAATATAAATAGCAGCTTCCAATTCCCACCTAATTATATGTGCTCAACCCAATGTGTGTTGAACTGGAAAATAAACAGCATACACCACTCACTGCCCTAATTATATGTGCTTACCCTTATGTGTGTTGAACTGGAATATAAATAGCAGCTACCACTCCCCACCTAAGTATATGCGCTCAACCCAATGTGTGTTGAACTGGAATATAAACAGCAGATACCACTCCCCACCCTAATTATGTGCACTTACCCCAATGTGTGTTGAACTGGAATATAAACAGCAGATACCACTCCCCACCCTAATTATGTGCACTTACCCCAATGTTTGATGAACTGGAATATAAATAGCAGATACCACTACTGCCCTAATTATATGTGCTTACCCCAATGTGTGTTGAACTGGAATATGAATAGCAGATACCAATACCTGCACTAATTATATGGGCTTAACCCAATGTGTGTTGAACTGGAATATATACAGCTGATACCACTACCCGCCCGAATTATAGGCACTTACCGCAATGTGCGTTGAACTGGAATATAAATAGCAGATACCACTCACTGCCCTATTTATATGTGCTTACCCCAATGTGTGTTGAACTGGAATATGAATAGCAGATACCAATACCTGCACTAATTATATGGGCTTAACCCAATGTGTGTTGAACTGGAATATATACAGCTGATACCACTACCCGCCCGAATTATAGGCACTTACCGCAATGTGCGTTGGACTGGAATATAAATAGCAGATACCACTCACTGACCTATTTATATGCACTTACCCCAATGTGTGTTGAACTTGAATTTAAATACCAGATACCATTCCCCGCCCTAATTATATGCGCTTACTCCAATGTGTGATGAACAGGTATATAAGTACCAGATACCACTCCCTGTCCTAATTATATGTAATTACCCCAATGTGTGTTGACCTGGAATATAAATAGCAGATACCACTCACTGCCCTATTTATATGCACTTAACGCAATGTGTGTTGAACTGGAATTTAAATAGTAGATACCATCACAAGCCCTAATTATATGACCTTACCCCAATGTGCATTGAACTGGAATATAAATAGCAGATATCACCCCATCCTAATTATATGCACTTACCCCAATGTGTATTGAACTGGAATATAAATAGTAGATACCATCCCAAGCCCTAATTATATGACCTTACCCCATGTGCATTGAACTGGAATATAAATACCAGATACCATTCCCCACCATAATTATATGCACTTACCCCAATGTGTGTTGATCTGGAATATAAATAGCAGATCCCACTCCCCACCCTAATTATATGCACTTTCCCCAATGTGTGTTGAACTGGAACATATATAGCAGTTACCATTCCCCACCCTAAATATATGCACTTACTCCAATGTGTGATGAACTGGAATATAAATAGCAGATACCACTCCCCACCCTAATTATATGCAATTACCCCAATCTGTTTTGAACTGGAATATCAATCAATCAATCAATCAATATTTGCTTTATTCGATTCAAGGATTAAATCATAAAAGCACAAGAAGAATCATTCAACATTTAAAAATAAGCATTCATGATTTAAAAATTTATCAAGCTAAAAACTGATTAAAATCCAATACAATTACCATAGATATGAAATAACAGACAGATTACAAAGGGGTCAATTCCGATTCGGGCCGGAAATTTCTCCGACCGAGCCGGACCCGGAGAGATTTCCGACCAAATCGGACCCGTGCAGTCCGACCGAACGAGTACGATGCGTCCGTATGTTATCGGACTCGAGTCGGTCGGACTCCCATTGAAGTCAATGGGAGCCGGTCGTACAACGCGTACGCGGGCTCCCATTGACTCAATGGGTGCGAGTCGGACAAGGGCGCCCCTACAGCGGGTACGCGGCGAAGCGATTCGCGCCGTACACGCACAGGTAGGGGGACCCATGGGTCCCCCTGTGTGCGACTCGCGCGGCTACGCGTACAGGGGGTCCGACACGGACCCCCAAAGTACGGCTCCGACAGCTCTTACGAGCCGGAGTGCGCGGCTCGGTCGGACTGCTCGCGGCGCGCATCGTACTTACCCGGCCGGGAAACGTCTCCATTGCGCGGTGCGAGTCGAGTCCGAGCGAGTCGGTCGGAGCGGTTCGAGCCGGGAGCGAGTCGGTCGGAGCGGTCGGGACGCCCGGACGAGTCGGTCGGAGATTTCGCATCGTACTCGCTCGGCCGGACCCGTGTACGGTTCGGTCGGGAAACAGGGCTCCGAATCGGATCCGGTAAAGCCGAATCCGATTCGGAGCCCTACCGGCCGAGATCGGAATCGGCCCCAAAGTGTTAGCCGCATGCTCAGGTAGTGACCAAATCATCATGTAACTCAGTTAATTTCAACAAGAATTGGACCTTGCATCGATGACCTTGTTCTGACCACCCCTTTCAAATATTTTGCAAAGTGACTAGTGACATTTTCATCAGCTAGAGATTGAAGCCTTATAAATGCGAGTCGACATTGCCTCATGCCTAGCATCTTCAAATTAGGCACAATTCATCTTCTCCTAAGTACAGTATAAAATTTACAAAAAAACATAATGTGGATTGTCGACTGTTTAGATACATTGTCACAAGGACAGGGGCAGAGAGAACGTGACCAGTTGTTTAATTGGGGAAATGTAACTAGGTTGTGAAAGTTGCCTAAGCATAGGCGCGTCAGTAAGAACCTATCATAATTTCTTGGGGTGCATAATAAATACGGTTGCATCCCTATTTGAATCAGGAGTAATTGATTGGCTCTGACTGTCTGTTTCATAATGTTAGAAGACAGCCTGATCGTCTCCAGATGATTTAAACATAATGTTTTTAGGTCCTTCCTCGAGATATGAAGCATGGAGTCAGGATTGTCAAACAACTCAATGTGTTCAAGGTCAGCAAAAAATGTTTTAATATAAGCGAGCCAGGGGATGTGATTTACCTGCCTCAATTTCAAACAATCTAAAATCACTTCCCGATTTAGGTCTGTAGACACACCTGTCCAAACCCTATGCCATAATAAAATCGGCTGGATTTTGATAAGGTCAGACAGGTATGGCAGGCCCAGTTCGGCATGACAGATGTAAGTAGCTGTGCTATAAGGAACAGCCAAAAAGTATCTCAGAAAACCATTTTCAACTTGTTGGAGTGGCTCCACATTTACATGGCCCCAGATGCCAGCCCCATACAAGGCAACAGAGATGCATTTGGCTTTATAAATTACCAGGTCATCAATAGGGCGCTTGCCCAACCTCCTTGCAAAATTAATCAGAGCACCTGTAGCTTTAGCAAAAAGTTATTTTCTACAAGTGACAGCTTTTGCCCACAAGCCCCTATTATCAAAAACAACCCCCAGATATGAAAAATGATCTACAAAATCAAGTTTCCCGCTATTTAAGAAAATATTGCGGCACTTTACACAGGGCTTGCTACATTTCATGACAAAGGTTTTTGAGATGTTAACTTTAAGGTCCAGGCTTGACATATAGGATATAAAACTCGTCACTATTTTTTGCAGACTGTTCGGGGTACGAGCTAACAGGACCGCATCATCGGCGTATAATAATACGCCAATTGCCCTGTTGCCAATACTGGGCAGGTCTTGACATTCCCGTGCTAAAAAGTCTCCCAAGCTATTTATATAGAGGGTAAAAAGGAATGGTGCAAGCACACATCCTTGCCTTACCCCCTTTCCAATGGGAAAACTATAACTAAGCTCACCCGTTCTACCGTAACGAACCCTGGCCCGGGCCTCTAAATAAGATTGTTTTAAAAAAGTAACTAATTGACCTTCCACCCCCATTTCCTCAAAAATTTGCCAAAGCTTTGAGTGATTAACACAATCAAACGCTGAGCTCAAGTCAGCAAAACACATATACAAACTCCCGTTTTTTGCTTGGACATATTTTCCTGTAATGAGGCTCAGGTTCAGACTTTGTTCGATTGTGCCCAGACCAGTACGAAATCCGTACTGTAAATCTGAAATGATACCTGTATCCTCAGCCCAGGTCTGCAATCTATTTAAGACCACACGCCCGGAGACCTTCACTAGAAAGTCCAGCAATGAAATGGGGCGGTAGCAAGCTGGGTCATTGCGATCACCTTTCTTAAAAATGGGAACAAGAGTGGACTCTGTCCAGGTCGAAGTAAAACCTTGAACACAGCATGCCCTTAGGACCAATGCTAGAAGTGGGCCCTACAACTTAGGGCATGATTTGAAAAGATCCACAGGTACACAGTCTGGGCCCGGAGCTTTGCTCCCAGCACTTGCGTTTATAGCCTCAATCACCTCATCCACCTCAAAATCGAGGCGGATGGGGAGATGGCTACAAGGGCCCAAACTAGGGCCCACACCAATGGCGGGAGCAGAGCCACTGCCATACAGTCTAGAAAAATGGGACACCCATTGGTCCTCCCCAATTGTATTTTCGAAACTAGGGGAGTGTTTGGGGGCCAAGAACGGTGCATTCACAGCCTTCCAAAAGCCTTTCATGTCCTTTAAGACAGAGGCTTGCCTAAGTGCCTGCCACAATTCAGTTCGAATCGCCTCTTTACGTACTTTAAGGGATGTTTTATATGCCAGCCTTGCCCATTTTATTTCATCCCGATCTCTAGTCGGCTTATGCAAGGCCGATATCAGGGCGGCATGCGACTTACTGCACTGAGTGTCAAACCAACGCAAACTCCTGTTGGAGGTGCTTTTTGATTTTGTCATTAAGTTTGTTTCAATAGCCTTTGAGATTTTTTGAAAGGAATATAAATACCAGATACCACTCACTGCCCTAATAATATGTACTTACCACAATGTGTTTTCAATTGGAACATAAATAGCAGATACCATCCCCCGCCCTAATTATATGAACGTACCCTAATGTGTGTTGAATTGGAACATAAATACCAGATACCATTCACCGCCCTAATTATATGCGCTTACTCCAATGTGTGATGAACTGGAATATAAATAGCAGATACCACTTCTCACCCTAATTATATGCAATTACCCCAATGTATGTTGAACTGGAATATAAATAGCAGATATCACCCCCATCCTAATTATATGCACTTACCCCAATGTGTATTGAACTGGAATATAAATAGTAGATACCATTCCCCGCCCTAATTATATGAACATACCCCAATGTGCGTTGAACTGGAATATAAATAGCAGATACCACTCACTGCCCTAATTATATGCACTTACCCCAATGTGTGTTGAACTGTAACATAAATACAAGATACCATTCCCCGCCCTAATTATATGCGCTTACTTCAATGTGTGATGAACTGGAATATAAATACCAGATACCACTCCCCACCCTAATTATATGCAACTACCCCAATGTGTCTTGAACTGGAAAATAAATAGCAGATCCCACCCCCCACCCTAATTATATGCACTTACCCCAATGTGTGTTGAACTGGAACATAGATACCAGATACCATTCACCGCCCTAATTATATGCGCTTACTCCAGTGTGTGTTGAACTGGAATATAAATAGCAGATATCACCCCCATCCTAATTATATGCACTTACCCCAATGTGTATTGAACTGGAATATAAATAGTAGATACCATTCCCCGCCCTAATTATATGAACGTACCCCAATGTGCGCTGAACTGGAATATAAATAGCAGATACCATTCCCCGCCCTAATTATATGCGCTTACTCCAATGTGTGATGAACTGGAATATAAATACCAGATACCACTCCCCACCCTAATTATATGCAACTACCCCAATGTGTCTTGAACTGGAAAATAAATAGCAGATCCCACCCCCCACCCTAATTATATGGACTTACCCCAATGTGTATTGAACTGGAATATAAATAGTAGATACCATCCCCCGGCCTTATTATATGAACTTACGCCAATGTGCGTTGAACTGGAATATAAATAGCAGATCCCACCCTAATTATATGCAATTACCCCAATGTTTGTTGATCTGGAATATGAATAGCAGATCCCACTCCCCACCCTAATTACATGCACTTACCACAATGTGTGTTGAACTGGAACATATATAGTAGATACCTTTCCCCACCCTAAATATATGCGCTTACTCCAATGTGTTATGAACTTGAATGTAAATAGCAGTTACCTGAGCCTAGAAGAAAAGGTAGTACATCCAGCCCTAAGATATAAAACATTTCTGGTGCTAGGAGATCTAAATATACATTTTGATGACACTCATAACCGAGAAATACGGGCTATATGCAAGGACATGCTGACACTGAATTTAACACAAAAAGTAGAGTCACAAACTCACCAAGGGGGACACATTTTGGACCCTATTTTCTCAAATTTTAGCGAGATAGAGGTAGGAGTGCCTTGGCCAGTTCCGTGGTCGGATCACCACCTAGTCCCTTTCACAGTGCCATATCAGAGAAGGAAGACGCAACACCCAATGAAGGAAATCACAACCAGAAAGTGGAACAAATTTAATTCCACATCCTTCACCCAAGCACTTAGGGAGAAGAATCTTACGTTGGATAAAAATATAAATTTAGCCAATAATCAGGTGGAGACATGGATTACGGATGCCTTAGATAAGACGGCACCATGGAGCACTAGAATCCCTAAGAGACAAAAAGAAACAGCACCATGGTTCAATGAGGAATTAATGAAGGCCAAAAGAAAGTGTAAAAAATTAGAACGAGCCTGGAGGAAGGACTATTGTTATAGGGCCAAAGAAGAATATAAAAAGGAACTGAAGGACTATCATTCAGTAATTAAAAGAATCAGATGTGAATTTTACACGGAAAAATAGAAAGCGCCAGTAATTCCCATAAAGAAATGTTCACAATTTTGAAGTCTCTCAAAACTTATGAAGAGGTTAAGGACATAACATCTTCTAAAGAGAGCTGTAATAAGGTGGCAGAATTTTTTGCCAATAAGGTGACAAAAATATATGAGACCTTCCCAATAGAAATACGACAAGGCATCAAGCTAGGCGGAATAAGTCACGGGAATTTTACAGGAATAACTCTGGATGAATTCAAGATACAGGAAATTGAGGAACTCATAGACCTGGCAAAGGGAATAAAATCTGGTTCCCCTTTAGACCCCGCCCGACCAGAAAGAGTAATGGAAGGGGCAGACACGATCATGCCGTATATTGCGGAACTCATTCTCTGCTCCTTCCAAACTGGTGTGGTCCGTACCAAATGGAAACAGGCCATCGTCAAACCACTCAGGAAAAAGACATCGTTAGAATATACAGTATTAGAGAATCTACGTCCAATCTCATTATTACCATTTGTGGCTAAGATCGCTGAAAAAAATCACAAATAAACAGTTGGTTGACCACATCAATACTAATGACCTATTGCATCCATCCCAGTCAGGCTTTAGAATGGCGCATTCCACAGAGTCAGCACTATTGATGGCTACAGAGACGTTGAGAAAATATGCTGATGAAGGGCAAACGGCCGCACTGATCTTGTTAGATCTCAGTGCGGCGTTTGACACTATCTCACACCAACTGCTTCTTCAAAGACTAGAGGCTTGTGGCATCAGGCGGAACGCCCTGAAGTGGATGACATCGTTTCTCTCTGAACGGAGCTTCCAAGTTGTACAACAGACGTATCTGTCCGAAAGCTTCCCTCTGCCTCAGGGGGTCCCACAGGGATCAATTTTGAGTCCCACCCTTTTTAATCTGTATGTGGGTCCACTGGCAGAATGTGTGGAGAAGCATGAGGTGTCGATAGTATCATATGCGGATGACACGCAGCTAATTGTAATGCTGTCCCAAGACAAGGAGCAGGCAGCTATCCGTTTTTCCAAATGCCTAGAAGAGGTGGCGGACTGGATGTCAAACCACTGCCTCAAGCTAAATGGGAATAAGACGGAGGTGTTGGTGGTAGGCAAGACGCCATCAATATGGTCATCCGCATGGTGGCCAGAATCACTGGGACAAGTCCCCACCCCAAAAATAGAGGTGAAGAACCTCGGAATCTGGTTCGACTCCAAACTGACTTTTGAAAATCAGATTCGGAAGGTAGCCGGGAAATGCTATGGGTCTATGAAAACCTTGAGGAAGGTCATTGACCTGCTACCTTCTAAGGCCAGAAAGACCATAGTACATGCAGTAATCACTTCCCAATTGGACTATGGGAATGTATTATACCTCGGCGCATCCAAAAAAGGCCTATCCAAACTGCAGAGGGTACAAAATGCGGCTGCACGCTTGGTTCTCAGCCTTCCAAGGACTGCGAATACGAAGAAGGCCCTGACAACCCTTCACTGGTTGCCAGTGGAAAAGAGAGTCATGTTCAAGGCAATGTGCTATTGCCACCGCATCCTATCTAATAAGGGTCCGAGCTACCTTCAGCCACTACTGACTAATTACACCCCAGGGCGCAGTCTAAGATCCTTGGGGAAGGCACTGGTGACAGTTCCAAGAATATTCAGAGCACGAATGGGGGCCCGCTCTTTCAAGTACCTAGCAGCAAAAACTTGGAACACTATGCCAATTGACATAAGAACTGAACCAAGCGAAAGTATCTTTCGCAGACAACTGAAGACCTGGCTGTTCGCAAAAACTGCGTAAATACAGCTCGTCGGGCCTGCAGGGGGCAGCAGAAGTCTCACTAGCTATGTCTCAGCGCGGGGACACACCGGGCGGTGTAAACATGTGCTCTACAAATGAATAAATATAAATATAAATATAATATAATACCTCTCACTGCCCTAATAATATGCACTTACCACAATGGGTTTTCAATTGGAACATAAATAGCAGTTACCACTCCCTGCCCTAATTACATGCGCTTACCCCAATGTGTGTTGAACTGGAATATAAATAGCAGATATCACTCCCCACCCTAATTATATGAAATTACCCCAATGTGTTGAACTGGAACATAAATACCATATACCATTCCCCGCCCTAATTATATGCGCTTACTCCAATGTGTGGTGAACTGGAATATAAATACCAGATACCACTCCCTGCCCTAATTATATGCACTTACCCCAATGTGGGTTGAACTGGAACATAAACAGCAGATACCACTCCCCACCCTAATTATATGCACTTACCCCAATGTGTATTGAACTGGAATATTAATAGCAGCTACCACTCCCCACCTAATTATATGCGCTCACCCCAATGTGTGTTGAACTGAAATACAAATAGCAGCTACCACTCCCCTCCCTAAATATATGCGCTCACCCCAATGTGTGTTGAACTGGAATATATACAGCAGATACCACTACCCACCCTAGTTATATGCACTCAACCGAATGTGTTTTTAACTGGAATATAAATAGCAGATACCACTCACTGCCCTAATTATATGCGCTTACCCCAATTGTGTGATAAACTGGAATATAAATAACCCTGGGCGTAGTTCGCGAAGTAGCGCTATGCGAAGCTACGCGAAGTGAACTTTGCACTACGCGAGCTACGCGTAGCACTACGCAAACTGCGTAGTGCGCTGTTCGCGATGATTGCACAGTGCCGGATGCTTGTCCGCACTGTGCAATCATTGAAAACGGCATCTTGCACAGTGCGAGCTGTCTTTTACTGCCGCTCGAGTAGATTTTTACTCGAGCGGCAGCTTTCTCAACGCGGACTGGTAGATTCTCATCACGAGCGGTCGCGAGCATACGCGACCACTCGCAATGAAAAACCTGACCTCCCGCGTTGAGAATCTCGCCGGAGGTTTATTTTCCACGCTCGCGATCGGCAACTTGATGTTGCTGATCGCGAACGAGGAAAAAGTCTCGCCGGGATGTCATTTTGCTTGCTCGCGGTCGCCAACTTGATGTTGAGGACCGCGAGTAAGCAAAAAATGACCTCTGCATACGCTACGCTACGCGTGTTTGCACTGTGCTACGTGCAATTCGCGCAGTGCGAAGTAGCGCAAACTTCGCAAACTACGCGAGCGTAGCGTAGTGCTTTGCCCACCCTTAAATATAAATAGCAGATACCACTCCCTGCACTAATTATATGCACTCAACCGAATGGGTGTTGAACTGGAATATAAATAGCAGCTACCACTCCCCGCCCTAATTATATGCGCTCACCCCAATGTGTGTTGCACTGAAATATAAACAGCAGATACCACTCCCCACCCTAATTATATGCACTTACCCCAATGTGTGTTGAACTGAAATATAAACAGCAGATACCACTTCCTACCACAATTATATGCACTTTCCCCAATGTGTGTTGAACTGGAACATATATAGCAGATACCACTCCCCGCCGTAATTATATGCAATTCCCCCAATGTGTGTTGTTCTACAGTTAGAGAAGTAAATATGCCTCTCTAAGTAATGTATTTAATTCCTTCATTTTTTATGCATGAGGTTTGCATCTCAACACATATTCTTCAAATATCCCGTCTTGTTAGGAGTGTTTTCTGTGCATAGGTTCCTTTCAGATAGCAGGAGAATCCTAGTATCTATTTCAGTTATAATGATGTCTCCAGTTACATTCCAAGATGAGGATTTGCACAATATAGATAAGCAAAATACATAGATTATTATGAGTTTAAGATGTACAGACAAGATGTACGACAAGGTGTCAAAACAATTTTGTTGATTTCTAGATAGTATGAGTGTAAATTCCAAGATTAGTACAGTTCATGCAATACGGGCTGGTACAATGAGATACAATGAGATAAGTTCTGGTCATATCTCTATATTAGACTGCTCAGAATCTAAGGTAGGGAGAGTGGAACCACAGGCAGAGGTGTGAAACTGAGAAACTCAAGTGCAGGCAGTTTTTATGACCAGGTTGTAACAGGGGATATATGGATATCAGGGGAAAGTTGATTATATGCAACATGTCATTATTTATTCAATAACTATGGATACTCTGTTTATTTTCTGTAAAAGGGTGAAAAATGTGATATGCCCATTAGTGTGATATTTTATTCCGCTGTGGTTGCTGTGGGGACTCCAGGTCCCAGAGATCCTTGCACCAGGAGGCGCTATTGGAGCAGCAGAGGGCAGGAGAGCCTTGTGCTACAAGCTTGGCCCCGAATTCCTGCAGTGTCGAACGGCATGGTTGCTGTGGGTACTCCAGGTCCCAGAGATCCTTGCACCAGGAGATGCCATCGGAGCAGCAGGGGGGCAGGACAGCCTTGCGCTACTAAGCACAGCCCCCATTTGCGCAGTGCCAGATTCTGTGGTTGTTGTGGGGACTCCAGGTCCCAGCTATCCTTGTGCCAGGAGGTGCCATTGGAACAGCAGTGGGGCATGACATCCTCGCACTACAAAGTGCCGCCTCAATTCCTACAGCGCGGGACGTGCATGGTCACACCCGGACATGGCCCAGGCAAAGACCAGGCCAAGAGCGGGCCCGTCTACACCCCTCAGCATCATGATGAGCCGGGGCGGGGCCACCTCATTTCCATCGCTCCCTGTTCAACCTGCTGCCAAGTAAGGCCTGTGCTCTTTCTATTTATCTGGGTTTTATATCCTCATTGCTGACTTGTAGCTCTTCAATGATTTAAATCTTCATCCCTCTTTAAGACTGGTTGCCATTGTTCTTGAGCATGTGAAGGTGTCTTGGTTGTGTAAACCTCTTTTTAGCTCTAGAAACAAGTGCCGACTTGTGGTAAAGACGCTCTTCCCAGCTTGATTGCAAACAAGTTATAGGGAGGTGGAAAGCTATGGACTCCCCTCAGGGAAAGAGGGTAAAGAACCTCAAACCAGCTTTGCCAATTTCCGTGAACGATCCAGCGAACAATGCTACCTTAAAGGACATTGATACACTTATTTTAGAAGTTGAAACCCTATTGAGGGAGGGCAAGGGGCCTGACATACATTTCTCTGTGAGTACAAAGAAAGTCCCTTCTATCTTTATTAGGAAGCAGAAGGGTAATGCCAAAATATCACCTGTCCCACAGAAAGGTGAAAACTCCCTACTCTGACTGCAGCTAACAATGACCCAGCCTTTTCATCTAGATCTCGTACCACAAAAAAATGTTGATACAATTGCATAAATGGGCTTTTACCATTGATCTCGCTTGCCCCTGTTTTAGATTAATCTACGATTACAGCAAATGCTGGGGTACCTTGACACTTCCCGCTCATCCCTTAGATCCAGTAGATCCAGGACCCGTGATCCCTATCACATTTACTAGTAGCAAGGATAGCCAAGCACTGAGCCTGGTACCAAACCTGCAGGCTGAGGTCCTCAGTATAAAGTCCCAGTTCTCTTCTCTAACTTCCCAGATGAAAGCACCAAAACTTATGGTGGAGAACACTTTACCTAAAAATATCCAGGTTGTCATCCACCCTGCTTACATAACTCTCATTAATGAGATAAATAGTGCAAGCAATCATATGGTCTTGGCTCATCCTCCAGGTGTGGAAAATATCCATCTACCTATAATGATGTCCTTGGCCACTAATCCTGTACAGTGTCCACCTCACCCGCAGCAAACTATACCCACAAGGAATACCCACAAAAATCCTGAAAGAGAGTATTGGAACCACATTGGGCAGCCCCATTCTGCTGCGCACATCCAGGCGAGAGGCAGTCATTGGACCCCCCCAGATAGGAAGGTTAGCACCACCAAGACAAACGGCAACACCTGTGACCTATATGACTAAGGGCCATATGTAGGTAGCTAAATACCGGTCGGTAACGGCCGAAATTCGGTAAATCACCCGTTACCGACCGGTATTTAAGCAATCGAGATGTAGGAGGCCAAAAAGAAGGAATCGGTAATTATGAATCGGTAAATACCGATTCATCATTACCGAATTCAAATCTACCCATTCGGAAATCACCGATTCCTTATTTACCGAATCGGTAAATAAGAATCGGTAAAAACGAAAAAAGAGATGTAGGTAAATTCGGTAATACCGAATTACATGAAATTCGGTATTTAAGAGTCGGTAATTAACACTGACTGAAAGCAGGTGGTAATCATCTACAGCGAATATAAGCAATCCCAAAATGCAACAGTGTGATCACTATGGCGGCTTTCTATGTGATTGCAAGGCGGCTACGTCTACAGGCAGCAGGAGTGAGGATCTGGAGAAGGGAGGAGCGCATTTACAGACAGCGCATCACAATCTTCCAACAGACTGAGGCTGAGATCCATGAAAGGTACAGGCTACACCCCCACACCATCCTGGACTTGATAAGGGACTTGCACCCACTCCTGGAGCACCCAACACCAAGGGCGCACACCATACCACCACATGTGCAGGTGCTCTGTAGCCTACATCTACTCGCATCTGGCAGTTACCAGGGGGTGATAGCTGCGGTAGGCGGGGTGTCTCAGAGTTGCCTGTCCCGTTTCTTCAGAAAGTTCCTGGATGGCATGATGCAGAGAATGCACCACTACATTAGCTTCCCAAACACACAGGCGGAACTGCTGAAAACCAAGACAGACTTTTACCAGATGGCACAGTTCCCGCATGTCATAGGCTGTATTGATGGCACACACATTCCAATCTGCCCACCAGCAGCCACTGAGCACATCTACAGGAACAGAAAGTCCACCCACTCCATAAATGTGCAGGTAATCTGCGATGCTGCCAACATCATCACTGACATCGTGGCCAAATTTCCTGGGAGCACCCACGACTCATACATCTTCCAGAACAGTGGGATCTACACACGCCTGGCTGCGGGAGAATTTGGAGAAGGATACCTGCTAGGTAAATCACTGTGACACTCACTCATACTTACTGCAGATGAATGTGTATTGGTGTATGTGACTAATGGCACTCTCATCCTCACCTAGGCGATAGTGCATATGCCGTGCGGTCATTTATCCTCACTCCCTACCTAAACCCATCAACCCTGAGTGAGAGACGATACAATGTGGCACACAAATCAACACGCAACGTTGTGGAGCGCACGTTTGGACTATTGAAAAGCAGGTTCCGCTGCCTCCACAAAAGCGGAGGCGCACGTCAGTACACACCCATCATCTGCTGCAAAATCATTGCAACTTGTGCAATGCTGCACAACCTTGCCACAAAGAAAGGTACAGAAGTGGAATTAACAGATTTTGAGGACAATGATGATGAATTAGCACAGCCAGAGCCCAACGCAGCAGGAGTGCCACCAGCAACAGATGGGAGACAGAGACGGGCAGAGATCACATGCAACTATTTTTAAGTAAGTAAGGAGACACAGCCAGTAGTTGTATGTAATGACGTAGTTTTAATTTCTGGGCACTACGCCACAACACAAACGGCCAAACATGGCATTCCAATTTCTGACATCCATAGTAGGAAGTCATGGGTTACTTCACCCAATTCTGTCCTGTTAGTGTGGGCTGCATCAGCGTCTGCGGCCACGCACAACAGTACTGGATGCCAGTACGTGACTGTCCTCACTGGCTGTGGAACCAGTGGCAGCCCCATGCCGTCTGCTGCTCCTCCGGGTGTCTGTTACAGGGGGGTAATGCTGCTCCGACTGGTCGTGTCCTCGCTGTCCCCAACTTCCACAGCACCAGTAGTGGCAGACTGACTTGTCAGCAGCACCTCAAGAGCAGTGGTCACCTTCACCAGCCCCCTAGTGACATCAGTGCTGCAGTGCGCCAGGCCCTCCTGCATGGCCACGGAGCGCCTGCAGAGCAGAGAAGTGGCAGTTGCTAGGCGGTTCACTGCCCTTGTATGGTGCTCCATTTTCTGCCTCTCCCTGCGCCGTGTAACTCTGTCCTCATCCATTTTGCTGCACAGCAGCATCACAGACTGGGACATGTCCCGCATGCCTGCAGCCATCTCCTTCATGCCCTCAGCCATTGTGCCTATGCCCTTGTCAATGTTGCTCATGTTGTCATTGAGGCGCCTCATTTGTCGCTGGACTGACTGTATTGCCTTTCCTTGTAGGCGCTGCACCTTCACCATGCTTGCCTCCAGCCCTCCGAAGACACCATGGCTCTCACCCTGTGGAGGTGGACTGCTCACACGAGCCCTGCGGCGGCGTCTGGCACCTGTGTGTGCTCCCTCAGTGGTGGACAGCACACCAGCATTGCTACCATCCACTGGCACAGTGGATGTTTCCCCCTCGAGTCTTCTGAGGAGGACTCAAACTCCATCAGTCTGGCAACAGCACGCCTCCTAGGTCTCAGCACTGCAGGTGGTGTTGATGCTGGTGAGGCTAGCAGTAGTGGCGAGGCTAGCTGTGGTGGTGAGGCTGGCAGTAGTGGCGAGGCTAGCTGTGGTGGTGAGGCTGACTGTGGTGGTGTTGTGTGCCCTGCACTCGTACTGGCCTTCTCAGTGATGTCCTTCCGGGGTGCCCTCTCTCCCTTGTCCTGAGCAGTCCTGCGCGATGTCTCGCCTGTGGACAGAAATAGTACATTAGCTCAGTGTACCTGCAGCCCTGCATAGCAAGAATAAATATACATTTCTGCCACACTATCTCATTGTCTTCTGCCTGCTTATCGCTGATGTGTGTCACATGCCTTGTTGTTCAGTGCGATTCGAGTCATGATAGGGGTTTCACTGACTACATCTCCCATAATGCATTGCTGGTTTGCACTAAAATCGGTTCTGGAGTGGGATTCACAGAGCCCAATTGGGGATTTGGGATAGGGGAGGGGGGGCACAATGCTGTGCATGCTTCTTACCTCGTTTAGATGCAGCCCTGGCAGAGCTGTCTGCATCCCCGATCCCACAGACACTTTCTGGCTCTATCGTGGTCTCCACGAGCCGCTCGAGTTCAGTCAGGGCAGGTGCCCTGTTCCTTCCTCCTCCTGTCAGCCTGGCTTGTTTCTTGAGATCTGCCATCTTCTTCTTGGTGATGCTCCTGATGTCATACCACCGCTTCTTGAGCACATCAATGTCCCGGGGGTCACTCCAATGGCATTCACCTGTGACTGGATTTCAAGCCAGATTCTCCTTTTCACTGACTCTGCAACTTGCAGGGACTGCTTTCCAAACAGCTTTGCGTTTTGCTTCACCACCTCCTCCACAAGGACCTGCAGTTCCCTCTGACTGAATTTCAGTTTCCTCTTCCTTTCCCCTCCTTCTCTTTCTGTGTCCTGGGTGTCCATTGTGCAAGATTTGCAGGCGAGGTTCAGGCAGTGGCTCTGTTGCTCTCCTCTGCACTCCCAGCCTCTCCAGAAGGTTCTGATTGTGTGCACCTGCCTGGGTGTGGCCACTTCCTGGTTGGGAGGGGTGGTGGTTGCACAGGATTGGCTGATTCCTCAATTGATGTTTTTTGAATTACCGATTCGGTATTTACCGATTCGGTATTTACCGATTCGGTAAAACCGATCGGTATTGTGGATTCGGTAAATATTTACCGAATTTTACCGATTCGGTATTGTTTACCGAATATTTACGTACATCGGGAATACCGATTCATAAATACCGATTCGGTAAAATTCGGTAATTAAGAATCGGTATTTTCAGATTACCTACATATGGCCCTAAGATCCCCACCCTAACCGCGGGTGTCCATGAAGAAACAGAGTCACTTATAAACAAGTGCATCTTTCAGATATGGACCGTCCACCATTGCTATTCTATTGTTCAATCAGATATTCTGGATGCGAAACGACTCCATTATCCTACAGACCCGTCAGGCTCGCATGATTACATTTGGCTCAAGCTGAAATCAAGATTCTTAGTTGAGGGCTTAGTGAACATGGAGCTACAACATCACCTGGTTGAGGTACCACTGATTAGGTGTAAATTCAATCCGCCTGTCCAATGTGATTGACTATCTCCGCTAAAAGGTAGCCATCATGATCAAGCTGAGCTGCTGGGCACTTCAATGATAGATTGACTGAAGGAGGCACCTGACCTAGACCCAGCGAGTCTAGTCTATGTCCCCCACCAGGATACTCTTACCTCTAAAGCTATTGTTGTCCCTAACTCCATCCCTAACACTTACACCTGCCCAGCTACTACTCCCTAAAGCCCCCCTCCCGGTACCCCTAGCACTTACTGGAATGTAGGATGAATCAGGAGTAAGCTGGAGGATGTGGTTTGGGGGTCTTTTATTGAAAAATTGATCTTTGTTTTTCAAGAAACCTGGGCTATGAATGTCTTCATAGATCAGGATATACAACGTATTATGTAGCTGCTTGTAGTACTGGAAAGGGGCCACCTTCAGGTGTACTTCTTATCTGGGCCAAAACAAATATTAATTTCAAAATAGAGTCCCTCTCTCCAGTCTCACACAATATAATGGGGATATCGATTACTGGTAAAGATTCTCGCACCGACTATTTTTATAACATCTATAGTAAGATGGCTAGGAGCCGGAGGCAAACTGAGACAATGCGGGACCTTGTCCAACATAGGGCCTCGTTTGATTCACATGAAAATGCGATATTGTTGGGTGATTGTAATGCTACCTATGAACCCTTTGATATGGGTACTCAATCTCCTGTAAGTGATGAAGTTGATGAATGGGGGATACCAGCTCTTAGCATTCCCCAGTAAAGCGTATGACAGGAGCTACATACCAACTCCTGTAATTTACTTTGACATGTTGTCTGAGGGCATGTAATGGCCGCTTTCCTTCTGACCTAAATACCATGTATACCTTTAATTGTCCAGGTTGCACTACTAGATTTGATTATATTCTAATACCAGTACAGCTTGGGAAACATGTGGCAGTTTTCAAGATACTCCCTAGGGAGGATAGCGATCACTGTACATTATATGACCCCTTTTAGCCTCTGTTAAATGTTCCAATATCTCTTGTCTCTAATCTACTTCCACTAAATGATATGTGTAGAATTGAATGGGGCCAAGTAGTTCATAATCAACTTACCAGAGACTGCATAAATGGGGCTGTTATGAGAGCAGTGCATGAAATAGATAGGCTAGGTTCCACCAATCATGGGGGCAACTCTTGGACCTCAAGTATAGCAAGAATAAACAAGGGCCTTTTTGAAAACCTGAGTATGTGCTTCACACGTGTGTGCAAGACGTCAAAGGCCCAGCTCAAGCCTAAGAGGTCTTGGTATAATATGTTGCATAACAACAAGAAGAATGAACTCCGTCTGGCCCTTACGTTGGGGAAACATCTTTAATCAGACTGAAAAGAAAGGAGTATAAAGCAACCCAAGTAAAAGCACTCAGGGATTGGGAAGCTAAAGTATGGGAAAGTATCTATGAGGCAGCCGTATCTAAAGATAACAAAACCTTTTGCAACCTGGTTGCAAATGGCCATGATACCCCATCCTCATCAGATACAATTCCACCTGGGGTCTGGAAAGCCCATTTTTCCGATCTGTATCAACCACAGCAAAATTCAGTGGAGGCTGGATTACCACAGCATAATGACGTAATTTGCCTTCGGGCAAGTTCTTTGGAGATGTAGATGAGGGACACATTGGAGGCAGTTAAGGCAATTGCACCAGGTAAAGCTGCTGGTGCAGATGAGATTCTAGGTGATCTCTTTCTGGCAGATATTGAGACCTGGGCCCATTATTTTAATAAATTGGCAAACTACATACTGAAAGGGCTAGCGTCCCTGCCAGCTGGAAGGCGGCCGGAATTGTAATAGTCTATACAAAAGGCCTGCGTGATTCACCACTATATTATAGACCTATTAGTCTAATAGATGCAGCCCAAAAGGTCTTTGTCAGACAACTGTTGATAAAATTAGATTTTTGGATTGAGGGACATAATGCTTTTTCCCCTTTGCAGGCATGTTTTAGAAGAGGGATTAGCACGATTGACCAGATTTTTAGATTACTTCTTATCTATTGGAAAACTGTTATTATGCAGAAAGCCCATCTTTATCTGGTCTTTATTGATTCAAAATCAGGGTTTGATTTAATAGCTAGAGCCAACTTGTGGGTTGTCCAGAGGAATATAGGAGTCCTGTCTGACATCTTGAATATGCTGGTTCGTCTCCACCCGGACACGTTTGCCCAAGTGAGATGGGGTCTGGGTGGGGAGTTGATAGACCGGATTGAGATCAGGAATGGAGTACGTCAAGGCTGTGTCCTTGCCCCAACCTTTTTTTTCCTGTACCTTATGATGTAACATCTTTTGTGGAAGATGACCTAAATGATGCTCCTTGCCAAGGTTGTAAAGAAACTCCCCTTTTGTTATTTTCAGAAGATACCCTCCTGATATCTAAGACCCCTAGTGGTCTTTAGCTGTTGGTAAACAAATTTGAAGATTTCTGCACTGAGCGAGGGCTGACGATAAACCATTCTAAAATGAAGTTTATGACCCTCAGCCCCCACAAGTAATTCACAGGATCAATAATGCTGGGGGACACCCTCTGGAGAGGGTTTGTGAGTTTGACTATTTAGGGGTCAAGTTCACTAGATCTATGTCATGGGCCCCACAGGTGGAAAAGAGTTGTTTAAGTCATACCCATCATTCTTCTTCAATATTGAGGCACTATAGAATGTCCCGACTAGACCTATATCCCCTGCACTTAAGGTCTATAGAGCTAAAGCAGAGGGTAGTGCCCTGTATGGTGCTGAAGTTTGGGGCTTTCAAATTGACCAGTCTCGGAGTAGCTGAGAATAATTTTCTAAGAGCACTGACCAACCTCTCCAATAATACTCCCTTAATACTGCTAAAAAGGGATATGGCCTTAAATCCAATAACATATAAGGCCCAAATAAGGCTGCTACTTTATTGGAGAAGGCTGAAATACTCTGGAGACTTGGAGGTTTATCGAGAAGCCCTGGAGGAGGTAGTATAAATGGCTGGATGTGTCAGAATTAATTGGTTTTCTTACGTACGAAAGCTAGTGGCACAAATAGGCATTGGGGAGTTCTGGTCCACCTCGGCTGCTTGTCTAGGTTGGCACTCATGTATGCGTATTGGACCTATGTCTATCATAGGGAATTCCAGAATGTACCTGAGGGCTCAATCACTTTACTTTTCCTAGATGTAAAACCTAACGTCCAATGGGAGCCTTTTTTGGATCGTATTAATCCACCATCAGCAAAGATCCTCTTTCTTAAATTCCGCTGTGGCACTTTATTTTATTTTATTTTATTTTCGAGGTTTTATATAGCGCTAGCCAGACCCGAGGGTATCGGAGCGCTTTACATCAGTCGAGAAGCAGAGGAATACGTAGAACAGTACAAGTATAGAACAGGGGAGAATTCCCGAAAGATGAGAGTCCAGGCTCATTAGAGATGGTGAGACGTCTTCACTGGGTGCCAGGGTCCTTGGGCGATCGACTCATCCATTGTTGGTGTCCTCCTACAATCAGTGGCTCTTGTCCCTTCCCCAGGCGCGATCTAGAAAAAGGGTGTTAAGCTGACCTTTGAACTTTGCAAACGAGGGGATGGTTCTAATATGGGGTGGAATCGAGTTCCAGATTTTGGGAGCATTGCCCGCGAAGGATCGTGCCGCGGTTCTTTGTTTGCGCGCTTTCAGTGGGATGAGAAGTAGGGTGTTCGAGCTCCTGAGGGCCCTCGTCTGGCCGGCTTTTTTGAGTTTAGAGGCTAGGTATTCCGGTTTGCCTGTGTGGAGAGCTTTGTGAGTGAGGCAGGCTGTTCTGAAGCTGGCGCGCATATCCACTGGGAGCCATTTTAGATCTCTAAGTGCAGGTGATATGTGGTCGAATTTCTTCACTCCTGTGACCATTCTGGCAGCAGCATTCAGAGTAGTTTTGAGGGGAGCGAGGTGTGTCTTTGATGAACCAGAGAGGGCTGCAATCCCATAGTCTAATCTCGATAGCACCAATGCTTGAGTAGCTTGTTTGAAGTCCTTGGGAGGGATGTAAGGTTTAATTTTGTTCAGTAGCTTCAGGTTTAGGAAGACGCTCTTGGCAGAGTTTTTAATGTGTTTGGTCATGTCCAGCTTCGGGTCTAGAGTGATGCCAAGTGATTTTACTGAGTCTGCTAGGGAGAGGTTACTGTTGAGTGCATCGATCGCTTTTATCCATTCCACAATTTGGGGATTTT
The DNA here is from genome assembly GCA_963921515.1 of Calotriton arnoldi. Lineage (NCBI taxonomy): Eukaryota > Metazoa > Chordata > Amphibia > Caudata > Salamandridae > Calotriton > Calotriton arnoldi. The sequence continues at coordinate 394,982 of CAWUFW010012293.1, forward strand.
CTTCCTTGTTAGAGATGAGGAGTATTTCTGTTTTGTCTTGATTGAGTTTTTAGGTGGTTACTTGAAAGCCAGCTTTGGACATCTCTGAGTGTGTCATTGAGTCTCTGGATGTCTGACATGGAGGAGGTTTCCAGATATCTGTGTGTCGTCTGCATATAAATGGAAGGGGATGTTAGCTTTTTTGAGAAGGGTGGTGAGGGGTTCCATGTAGATATTGAAGAGTTGTGGGGAGAGAACTGAGCCTTGGGGGACACCCCTGGTGACAGGGTGTAAGTCGGACTCAAAGTTCTTGATTTTAATTCTTTGGGTGCAGTTGTGAAGGAAGGAGGAGAACCAATGGAGTACTACCTCGTTTAGCCCCGCTCTTTCTTGGAGAACTTTGATGAGGAGTTTGTGGTCGACCATATCGAAGGCTGCCGATAGGTCTAGGAGAATGAGAAGGCAGCATTGGTCTGCATCCAGTGATTTGTGGATGTCATCAATGACGTTGAGGACCGCGGTTTCTGTGCTGCATCCTTTTCTGAAACCCGATTGGTGGGAGTCGAGAAGGTTGATGCTATCTATGTGTTGCGTTAGTTGAAGGAGTACGCATCTTTCTAAGGTTTTTGCTAGAAGAGGTAAGTTGGAGACTGGTCTGAAGTTGTTTAGATCGTTTGAGTCTAGGCCTGGTTTTTTCATCAGTGGCGAGACTTGGACGACTTTGAGACAGTCAGGTACGACTCCGGTTTTCAGGGAGCTGTTTCAACTTCAACTTTAATGTCTGTAGTGGAAAAATTGAGCCAGCCAACAGTAAAAAGCAATATATGCCCATTTTGCAAACAAGCTGACTAATCACTAGTGCACTTTATCTTTTTTTGTCCGGGTTATATTCGTCGACTGTGCAATATCAAAATGTATACACTGGAGGTGGTCTATTAGAAGTGAGGCCATGGAATGATAAGTAAAGTCCATACTTTTATGGAGCCCCAAGGTACCCAGAAACATGTGATTCTTTGCACATTTGCACTTTTTTTTAAAATTAATGCTTTGTTTTATTAAAAATGACTACAATTTATTAACAATGGAGTAAACTGATCAAATTATTACCATATTCAACATCAACTGTTACTGAGGAGCCACAAAATGTCTATTGATATGTTTTAAAATGTGCTTTTATTTTTTTTAACTGTGTATGTATATTTATATTTATGTGTATTGTGCCATTGTGTGTACTTTAATGGGCAGATAGCCCGAATAAAGTATTTTGCTGTCCTTTGAAGTCACTCAGATAGATTTGAATAAAGGCAGTACTTCCTGTTTCAGACATTAAGATAGGCCTCAAGCAGCATGGCAGTCCTCTGGCAGCTGGGTAGTCCTTCTTCTGTAGGGTCCAGAAGTGTACTGAAGGATGTGTCTGAGAGCCCACTATTTATATCTGGTTCAAGCTTTAAAGTCATATAAACATCTGGAGTTTTCTCTTCACAGATGGTTCTGGAATTTCCCTACCCCCTTCCCAGGTCCCAAGATGTCTGGGGTGACAAAAAATTGGCATTATGCTCCTTGTCAGTGTCGTGAGACAGCTTCTTTGAAAAGTAGTTTGGGCAGGGAATAGCTCTGCCCCTCCCATTCTGGCAGGATGGCCCTCTCCTAGCTGTACCAATGTCCTATTGTTTACTGTCTGAGACAAATATTCATTCCTGATGGGGGACCATTTAACAGGCCCAGGCAGCGGTAAACTCCTAGAAGGCCTCAGAAAGCATAGGGCAGGAAAATGTCAACTTTCTCAAACTGGCATTTTCAAAATTCTAATCTAATATCCAACCTATAAAGAGGGTTGTAAATTACAAGTATAAACTTGACATTTGTACCTCCTGCCAATGAAAAGTTATCACTTATTAAATGTAATAATGTAACCCAATGTTATCCTATGGGAGAGGTACGCCTTGCAGTAGTGAAAAAACAACCTTAAGAGTATTTCACTAACAGGACATGTACATTTTTGACATAACTGTACAACTTTTTAAATCCACAGCCCTCTGTCCTAGCTACTATTTATGTCCTACCTTAAGGGTGCCTTATAAGTATTAAAAAGGGAGTATTAGGTTTGACAAACTGTTTATGTTTCCAGGTTGAATTGGTAGTTTAACATTATATGCTGGCTGCAGTGACAGGCCTGATACATGTTTTGAAAGGCTACTTAAGTGGGTGGCACAATAACGGCTGCAGGCCCATGACTAGCATTTAATTTACAGGCCCTGAGTATATGTAGTACCACTTTACTAGAGATGTATAAGTAAATTAAATGTGCCAATTAGGTTCAAGCTAATTTTACCATATTTTAAGGAGATGTCACATGCACTTTAGCACAGGTTTTTAGTAAAAGCCAACAACACTTCAGCAGTCTCCCTGCTCCCCGCCAGCGACAGATTGGAGGTGTTTTCTTCTTCAAATCCCACTAGAACACCAGAGACTTTATTTTGAAGGGGGAGCAGCCCACCTGGCAATGGACTAGTGCTCCTCCCTGCTCACAGCCTCAAATGTCTGTCTGCTCCCGGGGGGCATATTGGAGGTTGCTACCTCCAATCTGCCCCCAGGTGGACAGAAAGCCCACTAGGCACCAGGTATGATTATTTTTTAGAAGAAGTGGGTGAGGGTGGCCTGCGTAGGCATTAGACCTGACCGCTCCCCTAAAATTACCCACGGCAGTCTCCGTGACAATCCCATTGACCTTAGTTTGAAACTTGCCAATCGCATGCACAAGGCCCCTTTCCAAATGACACGTCCCCCTTCCAAATCAGTGCTCAGAAGCTGATTTATGCCCAGAGCACTGACATAAGTGAAAGTAAATGAGTCGATCGGGTCATTTTACTTTCACTTTCTGTGAAATGGCGTCAGGGCATAATGCATGCTGATCGTCATTGCACAGGAATTAAACAGCCTTGGGCACTATGAAAGCTCTTCCCTAGCTCCAGAGGGATTTCCTGCCTTGATCTCTTATCTGAAATAACAAGATACATTCTGATAAACACACAATCACATTAATTCAGAGAGAGAGAGAAATTGAATAGCAAAATGCAATGAGACAGTATAATCTTATCTAATAATGAAAGATCAAGAAATCACTCAGCTAGCTGGGAGCACCTCTTCGTGAAAGACACTGTACAAGGTGATCAATGAGTTGGTTAGTGGACAGTCTTTTTATACAGTTGTAATGAGGTAATGTTGACCGCAGAATCAAAACATTAGCAGGTGTTTGATTGCAGAGCATGACAACAGCTGGGCAATTTATTGAAAACAATTTACGTCACTTTTTCAGAAAATAAGAAAAGCAAAAGTTACAGAAGGTACAAAAGTTTATTAAATGTTATGGGATATTTTGAGCCATGTAGTTGTCTTAGTTTCAAAAGCTAGCAAAATACAAGTGCAAAGTTGTGGTTGGCCCCCACCTCTACTCTTAGCCCATCTTGTTTTTCCAGATGGCAGATGCATCAGGTTTACCTCTTCATGGTCTCAATTTACAGTAAGATGTATTGTAAGCACAGAGAGTGGAGGTTCTGGGACGTGTTTATCAGTAAGAATGTGACCTGGGGTTATTGGAGTCATCTGAGGTTACAAAAGGGCAGATGCTTAGGGCAATGTGGACGATGTAGCATAGCCCTGTCTATGGCCTGTGAGAGGGTTTTGAGAACCTCAGGCTTCAAGTGTGGACAGAATGGGCATGGGGCATTATACGGTAAAATTAGACCCTGCTACAGGTGGGAGGATGGCATGGAGCTGCCCTCAGCACACTAGGACTGGTGAGGAAGATGGCCTAGAGCAAACAAGGGGTTAAAATTCCTGTGTAGCACCTCACCGAAATGCAGCAGTAATTGAGTACCCAACAGTGATTGCAATTCAGCCAAGGAACGGGCCACTTAGAGATCAACATTTTCTCAGGCATTTGTTAAAGAAATGTCTTTTTATAACAATAAAGCTTTCAGACTGCTTAAGAGATCAAAATTAATCTGGGAAAAAAGAACAGCCGGCTACAAAGTAACTTCTCCCACAGAATATTTGGCGGGAAATAGGACTTTCATACAGCAAGTCACATTCTTGGAAACTCTGAATACATAAGGGTCACCTTTTTTCATCCCAGAGCAACTCTGATAATTTAAAATGTAGCCTGCCATTTGAAAGTAGCAAAACATTATACTTTATCACTGGTTCAGGAACCCCCTTCAAATAGCACACAAGTGTGGCATGGAAGAATTACAGACACCATGATGTGTTATCTCTCTGCAAGAGAAGAATTGACTCAAAGACATACCACACTCATGCAAACGAATAAAGGCCTCTTTGTCCTCATGGAAACATCTGTATTTGAATAGAAGAAACCAAGCCTCAAGTAAAAAGTGCACACCTATTTTCTCATATCTGCCCACAAGTAAATGTCAAAGAGAAATTAAAATAGGTAAGGACATGAACCTGTAAATGAGCCATGTGGTGATAGAGTTTCAGGTATTTTTCTATTTTAAGCATAGTGTAGGTTGCATCTTTTTTAGCCATAACATTTTGCATGTCAAATCAATTGCATTTAAGTATTTGCATTGCACTCTATTTGATTTTAAAAACTGCAATGTCCAAATTATTTGCAAAATCGATATGAACTGACTCAGGCCATGTTGAAGCATAGACATATCATTCTGTATGATCTCAAATGCAGATGAAACAATGCTATCAAATAATAAATATGTGACATCCCATTATCCACAACTGCCAGGAGCTTTTTCCAAATTGTGCATATCAAGTTGTCTTAATCATTCAGCAGCTTCTATTGTAGAATGAGGAGTTCTGGGACCTAATAAAAAATATTGTAAATCCATAATATCAGAAATCAGTGCTAATGGAATCTTCAAACCATTTCTGGCAAAACCTTCCTATGGTATAGGTAGTGATCACTCCTGAGTGTTGTGAGTGAATATACCAGAGGTCTGGCCTGCATTCTGTAAACCCTTTTGAAGAGTTAAAAAAACGGACATAGCAGCCATTGGTAATAATGGGTCATAATAACCACCAGCCTGAACTAGAAAATGACAAACTGTATGTTCCATTTTTCACCATTACATTGTGCTGGTGTTTGTGAAATTAGTCAAATGTTGCCAAATATCAAATTTTGAAGCAGAATGAATGCTTGGCATATTTAAAAATGTTTTTTTTTTTTTGCATTAGCCATTCTAAGACATTTAGGGCCCGATTCTGATCTCGCTCGGAAGGGATCCTGATGGCATCCGTCAGGAGCGAGTCCGAGTTGCGCGTGCGATTTCCGACCGACTCGTCACGCCGTACGAGCGAGCAAGTACGATGTGAATATCGCCTCATGCTCCGAGTGACTCGTACCCGTCAGAGAAGCCCTCCGGACGACTACAACATGGCCGACTCGTAGAGCGCAATGGGTCCGATTTCCATGCGACCAAGTACGATGCGCGCATCGAGCAGCCGGATCAACTTGGAGCCTCTGACTCGAAAAAGCTTCAGGAAGCGGACTTGGGGGGGGCAGTAGTGGGCCCCCCTTCACCTGAAGCCTTACGAGTTGGTCACAGGGGGGGACCCAAGGGCCCCCCGACACATGCATGCACGGTGCAGAGGGCACCGAGGCGTACCGGCAACAGGGGGCGCCCTTTTCCACGACATACCTTTTTTCTGTATGGGAGCTTATGTAAGCAATGTACATCAGGCTCCCATAGCCATCAATGGGACTCCGAGCGACCCGAGTCAGTCAGCGCGTACTTGCATCGTACTCATTGCGCTCGGAGCCCAGGAGCATGAGTCGTTCGGAAAGCTCTAAGGGACTGAGTCGGCCGTAGGGCTTTCCCAACGAGATCGGAATCGGGCCTTTAGTCTGTTGTACTGTTTTATTTAAAAATATGATTTGGCAACTTTTAAACATGTTAGCCTTAGAGTGGTCTTCCCCCTAACTGCTATCTCCTCTTTTTGCGGATTCTTTTGTTGTGCTTCTCCCCTAAGCATTGTAACATTGGTGTGTATCCAATTGGCATATTTAATTTACTTATAAGTCCCTTGTAAAGTGGTATACCGTGCACTCAGGGCCTAAAAAATAAATGCTACTAGTGAGACAGCACCACTGAATATGCCACCCACACAAGTAACCTTTCACACCTGTCTCATGCCTGCTACTGCAGGGCCTGTGTGTGCAGTTTAATGCCACTTCAACTTGGCATTTAAAACCCTTTGCCAAGCCTTAAACTCCCCTTCTATTGCACAAACGTTACCCCTAAGGTAGGCCCTAGGTAGCCCATAGGGCAGAGTGTTGTGTAAGTAAAAGGTAGGGCATGTACTTTTAAGTTTTGCATGTCCTGGTAGTGAAAAACACCTAGATTTGTTTTCCACTACTGTGAGGCCTACTTCTCATAGGTTAACATTGGCAATTCATTAATACTCTTTTAATTTGTAAATCCTGATCAGAAAGGAGTAGCTGTGGCATGTTTCATATCTTTGGAATTGTGATACACATACTCTTTACTGATAAAGTTGGATTTGACTTTAGAAATACCACTTTTAGAAAATGGTCATTTCTCTGCTCTTACAGCTCTGTGTGCCTTAAGCCTGTCTCCAGTACATGTCTGGGGGGGGGGGTGACAGCTACACTTTGGGTATTCCCTCTAGACAGCCACAAACACAGGAAAGTTAGGTGTGCTTGAGCACTCATCTGCATTCTGATGGCTCGTCCTGGGCAGAAAGGAAGGGAGGGGCTGACACTTGCATCTGAATAGAAGAAATCCTGTCCCCACACAAAGGGGCTGATTACCACCTACTGGTAGTCTAGAGCCAGGGCTTGGAAAAAAGGACCTGTGTGCACTTCAAAGACCCTGACTGTGTGGATCAGAACCAACACATCGGCTCAATCCAAGGGATTGACGCCAGCGCATCACCTCATCTGCTCCTCGCATCGAGTCTTCCAAGTCGACATTTCCTCCACCCAAGGAACTTTTTCAGCGGGACCTACGTGAGTCCTGTAGCCAGCCTTCTCTGCATTGCATTAGGCCTGAACTTTGGATTTTCCACAGTCTAGTGTGGCCAGATGTCCCCAGTTGACGCTTCATGACTCTAAGCACTATATTTTCATTCAACCTTTAAAAAATCATAACTTCGGTTCTACTTAGTGGTTTTTTCTAACCTTGGTCTTGATTTACTCTTAAAATATTTTCTATTTTTCTAACCCTGTGTGGAGTCTTTTTGGTGTGTTTTCATTGTTTTACTATGTCTGTATTGCACAAATGCTTTACACATTACCTCTTTAGATTACCCTGACTGCTCTGTGCCAAGCTACTAAAGGGTGAACAGAGGTAAACATCTAAAGCCTCATTTGCTAATTTTTGGTAAAGAGCAGTGCCATCAGACTTCTTGCAGCACTGCCCTGTATCAAAAGGAAAGGGCAGGAATGCTCTGTATTATTAAAATACAGCACATTTCTGTCCTTTCTGCCCCTGCCAGAGCACAGGTTGGTGCCTAGTACCAAGGGATACCTTCCTGCATAAAAACAATCAATTGAGTCATTTTCCTCTTTCTGTGTGTGCTACAGAGAAAAGAAAAAATGAGTAGAAATAAAGTTATTTCTCTTTGTTTCACAGTTTTGACACATTCCCAGGTTTACAGATCCTTGTAAATCTTGGAATGTGTCAAAACCCATTGGTGTTGCATGGAAAAAGCCACCACAACACCCATGGAACTCCTCCTTGGCGTAGAGCAAGGCAAGTCAGAGCTTTGTGCTGCCTTGCCTTACTCCATATCTATGATGCCATGCAAAGTCATGCAGGGTGGCTTTGCGTCACCTCATAGATATGATTGAGAGACCTGTGCCACTGGAGTGTCATACAGAGTGACACTCCGGCATCGCAGGCCTCTTGTAGATGAAGCCCCTAATGTGTACCTTACTTACCCTTACTAGAGTTGTGCCACCTACTTGGACAGGGTGCATACCTCTTCAAACTAGAGAGCACATTTCTAACACCAAAGGATCAGACAAGCCCTAAATAAAGCACCAGTGTCCTGCACCTGCCAGTGTCCTCTACACAAATTTGAGCTCAATTTTGTCCTTTCAATATTCATAACCTTGTAGGGCCAGTTGTGAAATAAATTGGAATAAATCAATTTTGTTTGCGTGAGCATATTTTGTATCAGTAGTGAGGTGTAAGTTTTCAAAAATAAGAAAGATGTTCTGTAGGGACATGACCAGGAAAATAAGGGAAACTTTTTTAAATAGGATTTAGAACTACCCACAGGTGGAGTCAGGCAGTGTTTCCACTGTACATATTTAGAAACAGCACATGGAGTACTAGCTCTGTGTAGATAGTGATGTGCATAATGATGGTTACAAAATATGTCACCAGAATTTTCAGAATTCAAATACAAATCTTCATTCTCAAATACAGTGTACGGTTCTAATTCAGATAGCATGTTGGAAACAGTCATAAAATCCCAGTCATTAGAAAGGGACCCCTGGGAGAGAACTGCATCCATAGCAACTTTAAAAACATATGAAATTTGCAATGTTTCTAGTGGATCAATAGGTCATAGGGAACCTTATCCCAAACAATACCATCATGGACTGGGATGGCAGTAATGGTCACCAGGGACAAGTCCCTTTGGACCTTATGCAGGGCCGGACTGGCAGTAGCGGGCACTGGGCATTTCCCCAGTGGGCCACCAAGGAGGGAGCCAGTTTTGGACCCCTGGGGTGCTGTTTTTGTTACGGGGGCCGGTTTTGCAGCATAGCTGCAATATTGGCCCTCTTTAACAAAAGAGGCAGTGGTGAGACAAGAGTGGTGCTTCCAACTAACACCTTCCCTGCCCCCGGGGGCCAGCTGAGCTGTTTGCCAGGGCTGGTTTCGGTTCCCAGTCCGGCAGTGACCTTATGCAAAGGGCAATAGGGTGTAAGCACCTCAGCTACAGTTTCTGGTGAAGTATGATCTGGGAGATAGTGTCCATTCAATATTAGGAAAAAAAACTGTAATAAATGAAATCCAGAGGAGGAGAAACAAAAAAGGGAAGAAAAATGTAATGGTAAGACCATGAAGGGATCAGATAAGTTTGTTTCAGCCAATTTAAAAGTGCACACCCACAATGCTGGGACGTATGTGAAGAATACAAAGAAAAATCATCATGTTAACAAATAACTGGAGGCAGTCTGAGTAAAACCAGGGGCCTCATCGGGCAAAGGAGAGCTGCCAGGCACCTCCAAAGGTGGTTGATAGTCTATATCTTAATTGGAAAGAGAAGCAGTAGAAATCAGCAAACTCATGTTAGAAACACAACATGTGTTCTGAGCATTATCTTGCACGTTAAAAATGTCAGCATCTGAAGTCTGCTACCTAGGTGGAGAAAGATTTGGACTGCTAAGAGTTTGTGGAGGGATTTTATGCAGGGTAGGGAGAGGTGTGAAAGAACTACACAGAAACCCCTTTGGCCTACTATGAAGAACTAGCCACATGAGGTAACTTGATAAAATCAATGGAAACCAGTCGGTTATTTTTGCAACCAGTGAGCTGTGGCAAAATCACAATTCTAGTACCTTTAACAGCAAGGACAGGCACAGGTGCACAGTAGAACAGGCAACACTCATTTTGATCTGCAATCTTCTCTTAGACTAGATCCCCAAATTTTGGAATCCATCCAGAAACCACTGGTTGCTCCCTCACTTCGTCAGTGGCAGAATGTTTAGAATAGACATTGAAATGCTCATTTTGGAAGTCTTGAAAATTCCTGTAAGACAGCAAAACGTTCATTGATATTACAGGCAGCAACTCCAACCACTGTGCCAGAGTTATCAAGATCTTGAACATACATCTGAACCCCAAAGAGAACTTCATAGTGGGTCTCGTCACCCAAAGACCTTCTAGTCAGATTATTTAATGCTCTCTGGACCTCATACAGGTGATAGATCCAACTACAACCTGAATCTAACACTCTAGCTGTTATGGACTGCTTTAAGTCACTGAACTTCCATTCCACTATTGCCCTGAGGAGGATAGGGGGCAGAATAATGTACAGCAAAACCCCAGGTACCCATAGTATCCTGGTAACACTCAGAGGTGAAGTTCGGGCCTGTGTCCAAGAACAATGCTGCTACTGAATATGTGCTGATAAAGACTAGGCCCAGGCAGTAAACTCTGCTTCGCTCACAGAGTTTGTGAAATCCTGCCTTCCCAGGTGCTAAGCAGAGTTTTGTTTTTCGTTCGCGCACTTGAGATTTGTTTTGGTGCTCCCTGCACCATAATAATCTTGTGCCACTAGTTAGCTCGTGTGATACTTCACATTCATTTTCACAGCTTCAGGGTGCAACGAGGCCACTGTGGTGCTGATCGCAAACACACCTCTCGAGTACCTTTTGTGCTAGAGATGCAGCTGAGAGGCTTTTTGAGTGGATTTTCTTCTCTAACGGGCCATTGGAGTGGTTTTTTTTGTACAATAAGTCTTTTTTTGCCAACAGAAAGGAAGTGTCCCAGAGACTCCAACTTCCTGTTCCTGTCCAGCAGGCTCCTCCCAGTGCTTTGACCATCTCCTGGTCACTTTTCAGTGGAATTTGGAGCTGGAAAGATCACTCTCCTTGTCTACTGCAAAAATACCATTGGATTTAAGGACTTTGTATTTGAGATTTCACAATTACATTAAAAAACTGGTGGATTACGGTATTGTTTGGTCCATTAGGGGCATGCACCAGGATGTATTTGTACTTTGGTTCAATTTTTAAAATTTATTATGGTGAGTGGCCTGTAGTTTTAGTAGGGGCCTAGTTATTTTTTTTACATGTAATTTTTTTTCTTTTGTAAAGGACACTGTTGCACAGTTTAGTACATTCTGTCCACAGTTTTTAATGCATTTTCAATATTCATTTAATTAAATATGTGGCCTAGTCTGCCAATGGGCCTTCGAGCCAAAGGCCCATGCCAGTACTAGTCATGGGTGCATGGAACAACTGTGTCTGTGGTGCCTGTTGAATTGAAACATCATTTAAGTCATGGATGGCATTGGATTAAATTGTAAAATGTGTTTTTTGGGGGATTTCACATTTTTCTGCAAACAGTCTATAGGTGGGGTAATATATGATGCCTATGTAGGATGTGGGTTGTGGTAAATTGTTTTTGGCCCGTTAGATTTTGTTTTTGGCACTGCTCAACTAATGCTGTTTTCTCCTGGGCTACCAATTACCATGCCTCCTTTCTTTGTCTGGCCAGTGTGTGAGTGTGTTTGCCATAGGCCACCATTTGTCTTTGTTCACCATGCTATGTGGCCAGGGGCCATTTTTTGTGTATAGTCAGTTTCAATAGGCCTGCATGTGTTCTTTGTTCTCCATACCTCCTGATTGTTGTTGTGACCATGTGGCTGGTGGCCATTTTGTGTAGACAGCTAGGGTGCTTTTGCCATAGGCATGCATGTCTTCTTTGTTGTGGCCATGCATCCTTGCTGGTTGTTGTTGTTGTGACCATGTGGCTGGTGGCCATTTTGTGTATGCAGCCAGTGTGCTTTTGCCATAAGCCTGCATGTGTTCTTTGCTAGTTGTTGTTGCAACCATGTGGCTGGCGGCCATTTTGTGTAGGCAACCAGTGTGCTTTTGCCATATGCCTGCATGTGTTCTTTGCTAGTTGTTGTTGCAACCATGTGGCTGGTGGCCATTTTGTGTTGGCAGCCAGTGTGCTTTTGCAATAGGCCTGCATGTGTTCTTTGTTTTCCATGCCTCCTACTTGTTGTTGTGACCAAAATGGCAGCCATTTTGCCTAGGCAGTCAGTGTGCTTTATCCATAGGCCTGCATGTGGCCTGAAAGTGTTCTTTGTTGTCGCCATGCCTGCTTGCTGGTTGTTGTTGTTGTGGTTGTGACCATGTGGGTGGTGGTCAATTTGTGTAGGAAGACAGTGTTCTTTTGCTATAGGCCTGCATGTGTTTTTTGTAGTGGCCATGCCTCCTTGCTGGATGTTGTTGTGACTATGTGGCTGGTGGCTATTTTGTGTAGTCAGCCAGTTTGTTTTCACCATAGGCCTGGCTTTCTTCTTTGTTCCCTATGCCTTCTTGCTCAGTGTTGTTGTTGACCATTTTATGCATCCAGCCAGTGTGACCTTGCCATTGGCTTGCATTTAATAATATGATTGAGGATAATTTCACTTGTTTTTATTTTTTAATGTAAATGTTTTAATTATATTTTTTCTTCATTTTTTTAAATGTTTAAATGTTTAATTATTTTTTTCCATTTTGCCTTGGCCAATTCATCATCCTTCCATCCATCCATCCACCATAGGCGTACAGTCGCACAACAGCATGAAGTTTTTTAGGTATATAATATCATTTCTTCCCCGGCACCCTGGCTGTGGTGCACTTTAGAGTAGACATTAGCATCATTCATATGTGTAATGATGGTGATTATTCAATTCCTCCCTGGACCACATTGCCTGCCATAGGTGCACACTAACCTCCATTTTTAAAAGATTATTATTCCATTTACCCATTCAGTACCCTGAGTGGCACATGTGTCTCCTTTAGAATATTATTTCTGGTGGTGAATTATGGCATGGTGGTGTGGTTTGACTTTAAAGTGATTATTATTGCCAAAGTAAACAAAACAACCACCCTAATATTGCCTTTGTCTGCTCTAATTCAAACTGCAAACAGTGCCACATTTCACACTAAATGTTTTTATTGCTTGTTTGCTTTTAGGTGCACAAGAGAAGAGACATCGTCCACAGTAGTGCCAAACAGAAGGCCTGTGCAGTCATACGTCAGTCCTCCAATCTCTTCCACTTGTGAAGCTTAGTGACACTGCCAACTGAGAGATTTAAGATGGTCCCATAGAAAATTGCTGCCAAGAAAATGGTCAGTGAGAAGAACCAGCTTTCCACCAGTGGCATGTCGATCAAAACCTTTTTCGGACAATATGTGCCTGCCACACCGTCCTCCGGGTGGCAAGCTGGAAGAAGCACTCCTGCATCAAGAGCACCCCCCAACCTAAGCCCAGGGCCATGTCTGACAGTGAGGCAGCCACTGCAATCATGGCGACGCCGATGAAAAGTGATGTTGAATTGGATTTGTCCCTTTCACAAAGTAGTACAAAATCGTGTCAGGAAACAGATTAATGTGGATAGCAGCCACAGCCACCAATAGTACAGGAGGTTGAGCTTCCTTCTGAGCAATAGCCTTCTCTTTTAGAATTATTGGCTCCCAGATCACCATCAAGGAAAAGGAAGGGTACTACTCCACCATCTTCTCCAAGCACCACTTCTGTTGATGATGATAGAGATATGGAGTGGAACCCGGCAAAGTCAAGGAGACAACAAGAGAGGCAAGGGAAAAGAAAAGTTCCTGAAAGTCTTAAACTTACAGAAGAGGATGATGATGAGGAGGAGTCATTATGGAAGGTGACACAGAGGAGTCCAAGGTTGCTATTCAATCTGCTCTGAAGGATGTGGCAAAGGTAGTACCCCCAGCTCCCACATTTGCCATACCTCAGCTGAGACCTGCACTGACTCTTACCTCAGGAGAAGCAGAGAGGCAATCATTGACACACCCATCTACCTCCAGTTCTTCTGCAGGCATTGGCAGTGGCACAGTAAAAAAGTGCTGCACCCCAGTTTTCAGTTAGCAAAGAGGGGGAGCACATTGCAGTATGCAGCATTTTCCCCACTAATATCTGCTGAGGTAAGCCTGGTACACATTATGGTACTGGAGGGCAAACGACCCATATGAACAAACACCACACAATCAAGTGGGAGGAGCACCTTAAAAAATTGCTTAATGTGGTTATGGTGTTGAAGAGTGCCGGGAACATCAGCTACAAGTCCAAACACAGTGGGAGGTGATGATGAGAAGAAGAGGGTGACATCTTCACGCAAATCAGCCCTATCCCCAGCTTTGTATCAGCAGAATCACCCACCTCAGCAACTTCACAATGGCACAAGACTCAGAGTGAGATGGAGATGCTCATTAAGTCTACCACCTCCATCTACTTCTCAAAATACGCCTGTATCAGTGGCCCCAGAAAATAAGAAAATCCAGGCTACTATTATGGGCATGTTTAGGCAGGTGGGGCCCTATGAGTGGAACCACCCAACTACACGTTTGTACAATGAGAAGTTGGCAAACATGCTAAAGCTGGACCTCCTCCCTTTTACTTTTGCTAAAGGAGTGGAATTCTTAAAATTCATGGCAGCCATCTGTCCAAAATGGAAGGTATAAAGTTGGACCTATTTTTCCAGAGTTACTATTCCACTGTTGCAGTTGGTTGGACAAGCTTTGCAGCACAGCATGTTTTGTTCAAACTATGCGCCTGACGACAGACATATGGACCAGTTGTTAGACGGCTGATTACATATGCATTACTGCACACTAAATCTGTTTTGCATGGGTAAAGCAAAAGATATCTGCAGGTCTTAGCCCTGAAAAAAGTTATAAGAGTGTTCGCGGTATGCAACAGTGGCCATGTTCACCATGGAGAAATCACAGCTGGAAACATTTTGGATGAATTTTACAACAAGGTGCATGAATGGCTGTGAACTTTTTGTTTGAGAATTGGATTTGTTGCCACGGACAGTGCCAGTAACATAGTCAAGTCTATTTCAGGGTCCTGTGCTTCACCCATTGCATCAACCTGGTGGTGCAAGACTTTCTCAAAAAAGAAGACATAGTCAGCTACATACTGACAACCTGCAGAAGAATCTGCACTCATTTTAGCCATTCTTTTAAAGCCCGGAAGCAGTAGCGGATAATTCATAGTACTATTAGAGCACCAGCTAAAGCCCTGATACAGGAGGTGTCAACACGTTGGAACTCGACCTATTACATGTTGTAACATCTGTTTGAGCAGTACAAACAGATCAATGACTATGTCATCCTAGGAGGAGGGGGTGCAGTTGGGAAAGCTATGAACATGGATGTGGACAAATGGGACCAAATGCCTGACACAGATGCTGCTCCCTTTTTAGGTTTCCACACATGAATTCAGCAAGGAGGATAGTATGATGAGCCAAGCTATCACATGTTTGTATCTGCTACGGGACCAGGTAAAGAAGGTGTCTGAATGTTTCACCCTCATAGGTGTGAATGAAAAAACAGAAGCGCATGCCTTGATTGAGAGTTTAATCCTTAGCTTGACTTGTAATACAAGGCTGTATCATGACATCATTGCACCCAAAGAGTACATCAGTGCCACATAACTTGATAGATGGTACAAAACAATTCTGCCCTCTTTCATTCCTTTTTCTGAAGGGGGTGCTTCAAAATACAAGAGGTGGATTATTGAGCAAGCCTGAGACCTGGAAGAAATGCAGCTGGAACTTAGAGTCCTACCCCACAGTTCTGGGGAGCTGCTTTCAACTTCCAGAGAGGGCAGTCTTATATCACAGCAGCCAACAACACCATCAACCAGAAACCCGGCAGCAATAGCAACAGAAGGACTGGACCCAACCTCTGCATTGTATTGGTTTCAATTGGCATAGTTTAAATCCAGTGCAGAGGTGATGGCAAAAGAGGTTTAGCAAGTGGTAGTACTAATGACCATCCATAGGATGTTCTAGGAGTATCTGAATAACCAAAAGAGGTCTACGTGGATCAAAACCATTGATGTAGTGGATGGGCAGATGCACCAATGGCCAGAGCTCAGCAGGCTGGCAATAAAGTATCTGGCCTATCCTATCACCAGTGTGTCTGCTGAGCGTGTGTTCAGTGTAGAGTTGTTACAGTGAGAAGGACCAGTCTCTCACCTCAAAATGTGGAGAGATTGACTATGATCAAAATGAACCAACATTTCAAACAGCACAGGCGGATGAGGATTATTTGTCAGAATAAAGTGTGTTAGCTGACCAACTTCTGAGTGAATCACCCGAGTTTGAGGATGACCTCGACTTCCCGGACTAAGTATGTCAGTGCCCTCATGAAACTTTTTAATTATTTCTCGTTTCCCCACCAAAAAAGGAGCTAGTGTAACATTATTATTTTTGCGACAGATTTATGGTGTCCCACTTTTTTTTTGCAGTTGGACCACTGTGCGTTGAAGAAGCCTCCACAATTCCTTCATTACAACGCCTGCGCCCCTCGCATGCCTATCCTTTTTTGCATCACTTAGCTCCTGCAGGGCTGCCCCAGAAGATTGTTGATTATTAAAAGAGTGCCAATACCAAATACCAATGTGTTGCCTGCATCAAAGATGAATACCTAATACTTAAACTACCCGTGCTTGGATTGGAAGAGGTAACAACAATTATTGCAACATTGAGTGAGTAATTGTATAAGTATGATTTCTATGGTGGCAGACAGTGAGGGAGGATGCTGAACTGTGATTAGGGAACTTGCTTGAGATGATTTGCAATGTTTGAGGCCTGAATGATGGGCAATCATCTTTTCCTTGGAGGTGATTGGCCTTTACAAACTTACTTAGGGAAAAATAATTAACCTGCACAGTCCACTCCTATGATCCTTCTGTTTTTTCATCACCTTGGAACGCTGCCCCAGACCATTGTTGGATTTACAAGACTGGCAAATTCCAGTCTGATGCTTGCATCAAATGGGAGATAGGGTACCTACCACTGTGCTTGTATTAGAACAGGTATCTATTGTACCAAAGATTGATCTGATTATCTAGTGATTGTAAGTGATGATTGATGATGCATGTGGTGGTAGACAGTGAGGAAGGTTATTTAACTGTAATTTGGGAACGTGCTTGAGATTATTGATTTCTGTTTATTAGGAATATAATTCCTGTGCATCCTGGCTGTGGAGCCATGGGACTACGCAAACACAAGGAGATGATGGACGGAGCACTGAAACTTTTTAGACACTCAGCCCCACTCACAGAACTGGGTTGAATCCATCATCGTTAACCCTGGGCAAAGCACTACGCTACGCTCGCGTAGTTTGCGAAGTTTGCGCTACTTCGCACAACGCGAATTGCACGTAGCACAGTGCAAACACGCGTAGCGTAGTGCAGCGGTCATTTTTTGCTTGCTCGTGGTCCTCAACGTCAAGTTGGCGACCGCGAGCAAGCAAATGACATCCCGGCGAGATTCTCAACGCGGGAGGTCAGGTTTCTCATTGCGAGTGGTCGTGTATGCTCGCGACCGCTCGCGATGAGAAACTACCAGTCCGCGTTGAGAAGCTGCCGCTCGAGTAAAAATCTACTCGAGCGGCAGTAAAAGACAGCTCGCACTGTGCAAGATGCCGTTTTCAATGATTGCACAGTGCGGACAAGCATCCGGCACTGTGCAATCATTGCGAACAGTGCACTACGCAGTTCGCGTAGTGCTATGCGTAGCTCGCATAGTGCAAACTGCACTTTGCGTAGCTTCGCGTAGCGCTGCTTCGCGAACTACGCCCAGGCTTAATCATCGTTCTTTAGCTCACTTCGCCACCCCAGTTCAGACACAGCTATATGCAAACCAGTCTTGACCCTGTGCCTCATGGGAACAGTCCAGCCCGAACTACCAAGCCATGTCTTCCCTGGACCGGAAACAAGCATCTTGGGACCGGTTTCGAGCTAACAGCCCTCATCAGCCAGGCTAGCTTGAATCCAGTGGCAAAGTGAGCAAGGCACCCACGTCTGGGCATACCCTGCCAACTTAGGGCGAACAAAGCAAACACAAGGAGATGATGGACGTAGCGCTGAAACTTTTCAGACACTCACCCCCAGTCACAGATCTGGGTTGAATCCATCATTGTTCTTTAGCTCACTTCGCCACCCCAGTTCAGACACAGCTATATGCAAATCAGTCTTGACCCTGTGCCTCATGGGAACAGTCCAGCCCGAACTACCAAGCCATGTCTTCCCTGGACCAGAAACAAGCATCCTGGGACCGGTTTCGAGCTAACAGCCCTCATCAGCCAGGCTAGCTTGAATCCAGTGGCAAAGTGAGCAAGGGACCCACGTCTGGGCATACCCTGCCAACTTAGGGCGAACAAAGCAAACACAAGGAGATGATGGACGTAGCGCTGAAACTTTTCAGACACTCACCCCCAGTCACAGATCTGGGTTGAATCCAGCATCGTTCTTTAGCTCACATTGCCACCCCAGTTCAGACACAGCTATATGCAAATCAGTCTTGACCCTGTGCCTGATGGGAACAGTCCAGCCCGAACTACCAAGCCATGTCTTCCCAGGACCAGAAACAAGCATCCTGGAACCGGTTTCGAGCTAACAGCCCTCATCAGCCAGGCTATCTTGAATCCAGTGGCAAAGTGAGCAAGGAACCCATGTCTGGGCATACCCTGCCAACTTAGGGCGAACAAAGCAAACACAAGGAGGTGATGGATGGAGCGCTGAAACTTTTCAGACACTCACCCCCAGTCACAGATCTGGGTTGAATCCATCATCGTTCTTTAGCTCACTTCGCCACCCCAGTTCAGACACAGCTATATGCAAATCAATCTTGACCCTGTGCCTCATGGGAACAGTACAGCCCAAACTACCAAGCCATGTCTTCCCTGGACCGGAAACAAGCATCCTGGGACCGGTTTCGAGCTCACAGTCCTCATCAGCCAGGCTAGCTTGAATCCAGTGGCAAAGTGAGCAAGGGACCCACGTCTGGGCGTACCCTGCCAACTTAGGGTGAACAAAGCAAACATAAGGAGATGATGGACGGAGCGCTGAAACTTTTCAGACACTCACCCCCAGTCACAGATCTGGGTTGAATCCATCATCGTTCTTTAGCTCACTTCGCCACCCCAGTTCAGACACAGCTATATGCAAATCAGTCTTGACCCTGTGCCTCATGGGAACAGTCCAGCCCGAACTACCAAGCCATGTCTTCCCTGGACCGGAAACAAGCATCCTGGGACCGGTTTTGAGCTAACAGCCCTCAACAGCCAGGCTAGCTTGAATCCAGTGGCAAAGTGAGCAAGGGACCCACGTCTGGGCATATCCTGCCAACTTAGTGCAAACAAAGCAAACACAAGGAGATGATGGACGGAGCGCTGAAACTTTTCAGACACTCACCCCCAGTACACAGATCTGGGTTGAATCCATCATCGTTCTTTAGCTCACTTCACCACCCCAGTTCAGACACAGCTATATGCAAATCAATCTTGACCCTGTGCCTCATGGGAACAGTCCAGCCCGAACTACCAAGCCATGTCTTCCCTGGACCAGAAACAAGCACCCTCGGACCGGTTTCGAGCTAACAGCCCTCATCAGCCAGGCTAGCTTGAATCCAGTGGCAAAGTGAGCAAGGGACCCACGTCTGGGCATACCCTGCCAACTTAGGGCGAACAAAGCAAACACAAGGAGATGATGGACGGAGCGCTGAATCTTTTCAGACACTCACCCCCAGTCACAGATCTGGGTTGAATCCATCATCCTTCTGTAGCTCACTTCACCACTCCAGTTCAGACACAGCTATATGCAAATCAGTCTTGACCCTGTGCCTCATGGGAACAGTCCAGCCCAAACTACCAAGCCATGTCTTCCCTGGACCGGAAACAAGCATCTTGTGACCTGTTTCGAGCTAACAGCCCTCATCAGCCAGGCTAGCTTGAATCCAGTGGCAAAGTGAGCAAGGGACCCACGTCTGGGCATACCCTGCCAACTTAGGGTGAACAAAGCAAACACAAGGAGATGATGGACGGAGCACTGAAACTTTTCAGACACTCACCCCCAGTCACAGATCTGGGTTGAATCCATCATCGTTCTTTAGCTCACTTCGCCACCCCAGTTCAGACACAGCTATATGCAAATCAGTCTTTACCCTGTGTTGTTTTTCAATTTGTCACCCCAAGTGGGACAGGTATGCCCAGACGTGGGTCGCGTGCTCTCCATTCCACTGGAGACAAGCTATCCTGGCTGATGAGGGCTGAAAGCCCGAAACCGGTCCTAGGATGCTTGTCTCCAGTCCAGGGAGGACCTGACCTGGCAGTTCGGGCTGGACTGTTCCCATTGGGCGCAGGGTCAAGACTGATTTGCATATGGCTGAGTCCAAACTGGAATGGCATGGTGAGCAAAAAAACGATGGATTTAGGCCCAGATTTCTGTACTGGGGTGAATGTATGACATTGTTCTGCATTCTGTCCATCAATTGTTGTTTTTGCATTTATCACCCCGAGTGGGATGGGTATGCCCAGACGTGGGTCCTGTGCTCTCCATGCCACTGGAGTCAAGCTATCCTGGCTGATGAGGGCTGAAAGCCCGAAACCGGTCCTAGGATGCTTGTTTCCAGTCCAGGGAGGACCTGGCCTGGCAGTTCAGGCTGGACTGTTCCCATTGGGCGCAGGGTCAAGACTGATTTGCATATGGCTGGGTCCAAACTGGAATGGCATGGTGAGCAAGAAAACGATGGATTTAGGCCCAGATCTCTGTACTGGGGTGAATGTACGTCATTGTGCTGCATTCTGTCCATCAATTGTTGTTTTTGCATTTGTCACCCCGAGTGGGATGGGTATGCCCAGACGTGGGTCCTGTGCTCTCCATGCCACTGGAGTCAAGCTATCCTGGCTGATGAGGGCTGAAAGCCTGAAACCAGTCCTAGGATGCTTGTTTCCAGTCCAGGGAAGGACCTTGCCTGGCAGTTCAGGCTGGACTGTTCCCATTGGGTGCAGGGTCAAGACTGATTTGCATATGGCTGGGTCCAAACTGGAATGGCATGGTGAGCAAAAAAACGATGGATTTAGGCCCAGATCTCTGTACTGGGGTGAATGTATGACATTGTTCTGCATTCTATCCATCAATTGTTGTTTTTGCATTTGTCACCCCGAGTGGGACGGGTATGCCCAGATGTGGGTACTGTGCTCTCCATGCCACTGGAGTCAAGCTATCCTGGCTGATGAGGGCTGAAAGCCCGAAACCAGTCCTAGGATGCTTGTTTCCAGTCCAGGGAGGACCTGGCCTGGCAGTTCGGGCTGGACTGTTCCCATTGGGCGCAGGGTCAAGACTGATTTGCATATGGCTGGGTTCAAACTGGAATGGCATGGTGAGCAAAAAACAATGGATTTAGGCCCAGATCTCTGTACTGGGGTGAATGTATGACATTGTTCTGCATTCTGTCCATCAATTGTTGTTTTTACATGAGCCATGGGACTACCTCATCAACAGCTATAAGCAAGAAGTAAACCATGAGTCTGAGGCCTACTGCTCAGCTATGTGGAATGGATAGAGGTGCGTTGATTTGTGAAATGCTGTTTTGTGTGTGCGTTGCACTAGTAGCAAGTGAAACTCTGAGTCCCCCTCCTGTTTTTCTGTCTTCTTGATAAACTCCTCATGAAGCATACCGTGCCTCTGTATTTTTCCTTGACTCTAAAATACAGTTTCTGTTTTACACTCTGCAGGCCTTCTAGTCTCCTGCATGACCGAAAGGTGAAAGCTGAGTTCAACACTCTTGCTTACCTACTGGACAAGTCCAGACTTGCACCCAAGAGTGATGGACATTCCAGAGGAGAATGCAGATGCACCATCTAATTTAGCAATACAGTATCATTTTTCTTTTAACAATCATATTTGAGACTGGGTGGGTGAGTGCACTCCCAACCTAGAAGACAGAATATTCGATATCTAATAAATTGGGTCTCAGGGCAGGAGGACTGTTTACAATACATTTAACTGTACTGTGTCATGCTCATTTCTTAATTTGCTTCCACAATAGATTGATGACAAATTATATTCTGCTCATTGTCCAGATGAATGTTGTCATTGTGTGGTGTTTGTCTTTGTCAAACCTTTTCCCTTTCCCATCTATTCATCAAACCCCTAACCCTCTTCCCCCGGACTGTGTGATTTATTGAGGTTTGGCTTAATTTACACAATCAATTAATCTCACACTTGGTGGGGTAGATGTGGTGAAAGCAACTACAACTCACTGCAGGCTATTCTTAGCAATAGCCCACACTGGCCCCATTTACCCACCCACACATAAAAAGTGATCCCAATTTTAGATATACAATGAAGAACATCAGTAATCAGCATCATCATTCAAGTGTTGTGTTGCGTAACCGTAAGCGCCTACCCTGAGCTTGTCCACTCCAAACTTTGACTCCATTTTTTATGACTCAAGGATTTTGTAAGTTACTAGTAGCTCCCCATTGCTCAAGTTACTACTATAACTATTGCTATTTTTTGGTATTTGATCACTATTAGGAATTCTTGTTGTGTCAACATGTTATACTCTGGTGTCAATTCTTTGTTAAGCTTTGATATAACCCACTAACTCAGTATTTGTATTTTCATTTAGTTGCCTACGATGGATAATCCTTACGATTAATCTTGCAGTTGGAGCTCACCTAGGTGGAAGTGGGACCTCACTTGTGAAGTTGTGGTGCCTTCCATCTTACTGCTTTGTCTTTATTCAGATAAGACAACTATAGAGTGAAGTGAACAAGTTAAGTTAGAAAGTAAGTAACTAACTGCTACTACAAGTAATTATTTATCTAGGTTGTTGTAGACAATATAGGTCATGGCAGCATCCCCCATAATAGTCAATACAGAGAGGTATAACTCTGTAACAAACTGGTACACTCTTACAATAAAATAAACAGGATGCGTAAAAACTTAGAGCAGCAGAGCAAAGTAAAAGTAAAACAAACGACTTCAGGCATAAATTAAAAAAATATAAAATAACTTTTCCCTCTATTTATTTTTACAAACAAACCCACCCTCTCTACCCACACAACAAGCCTACATCTCCCCTCAAACAAACAGACCCAACCCCCAATGTCCAAAAATCTGAAATGGCAAAAGAATAAAAACAACTCCCTTCCCACCCTCTCCACCCAGAACAAGTCCCACCCACAGAAACAAAAATGTAAAGAAGGGCTAGAAGAGGACATTTGAGATTTGGGTCCGAAGCTGGTTCAGGCTCTGCTGCATCATGGTGAGCCGGCTCGCTGTAATGTCCAGTAGCTGCAGAATGTGCCATATCAATTGCATGCTGTCGTCTGTATGGTAGAGAGTGGTAGCAGTTGATGTTAGCTGGCGGCAGCATCAGCGTTGGAATGGCCGGGAAGCTAGAGGCTGAGGCAGACCGGCTGCACTGGGTCCGGCAGAGAGGTATTTATTTTGTGCTCCTCCTCCTCTTACAAGACCACCAGATGCTGGTATACCTGTGTTATGTGGTAAAGCCTCTGCCACAGCAGACGGGCCACCAACTCCTGCCTGCATTGCCTGGTTGTTGGTACAGTTGGACCACCAGGAGTAGCTAACTTGAGAAAAACAAAAAAGACAAATTGTAAATAATGCTCTATGCAAACAATTGTTTTAAACTAGTGGGTGGCATTGTAAGTAGCTGTACTTTGCTGGTCTCCTAGGGCGATTGGAATTTGATGTGATTATAATTAGGAAAGTCACAAGACCAATTTTGTTTTACCCACACATGACTTGCATAAAAATCACTGACTGTGTAACAGAAAAGTATTAAGGCAGAATAACACTGGATTAAAAAAACAGTGATTTGATTTTTTTGTTTTCTTATAAAGGCTTAAACAGACACTTTGAGTGGAAAAATAAATGGCCTCTCATTAATGAATATGGCATTATGTACTATGGATTACAAGTAGTGTGTTGGGATACAATAATGGAGCCATGCTCATTGTTAGCTAGCGTGTCAAGTATTTTGCTACTGTCTGCAGCTGATACAGCTGTAGTTGACAATTATCTATGTTTAATCCCAATGACCCTGCTCTTCTCCAAATGCATTTTTCTTTCTGCCCTGACTCCAAAGAGGCAGATTATTAATAAATAAGATACCACATCACATACCTCACTTATGAAATGCGGATATTATCCTGTCTGCCATAAGTATAGATTGGGGAAAATGATGCACTGCACTACAGGAACGGGCTATATAGATTGTATTTGGCATGTTTGTCACTGTGTATTCCATACACCAAACTTGACATCAAATTATGCACTTACTCCCACTTTACTCACTGGCCTCGCCCACCACCACATATTATTTCCAACAAATTAATTTTCTGGGCAGTGAGCAAGGAAAGGAAACTTGACTTACACTGCTGCAGGGTAGGGCAGAGGAATTTGGCAGGTAGGGTATAGCTTTTGATATGGAATAGAGGGGTCACTACATTAAACATTGATTTGTCGTCTTTGGCATATTCAGTCACTGTACTAATCAAAGGAAGTCAAAAAGGGAAAAATCTGAACATTTGTAAAATATATTTGTTATGGGAACCCTTGAAATATATTCTGAAATCCCTTCACTTCACATGGTTATAAAATCAAATGTGGCACAAGCCAAGAATGGATTTTCAATTTTTTTGGTAGGCTGGGATGGAATAACTTAGGAAAAAATAAAGGAATTAAGTACTAAGAGGTGAATGAGTGGGGAATGGAAACATACCTTGTGATTTCAGTTTGCAATGCATTGAACACTTTGTAAATGCTCCATTGACTGAAGCAGATGCTCATTGCACAGCCAACACTGCAGTCACAAATTGAAGCATACTGCACTTCAGTCTTATGTGGAAAAATGCCATGGGCTGGGAGGGGGGTGATGAATGATGGGTGGGTTACATCTGGCTCGCTTAACAAATACAGTGAGTTAAGGGAGTAGAACAAACATTTTAAAATTACCCCCCACTTTGAACCACAGCTTTGATAACCCTACATGAACAAAGTATGCGAAGTAGGTGAGCAGCATGCCCCTCTCCATGAGAAGAGCTGCCTTGCTTATTCATCCAAGCAATCAAAATATTCATTCATCTTTTCATTCTAATTCACCCATAGCCACAACGATTAAGCTTTACATTCTCTCATCCAATCTGTCACCAAAAGTTCCAATACATTATCCATGTTGGACAAAAGCTATCCAGTAGCCCGTCATATACACGAAAAACATGGGGGCAGAGCAGAAGATCTGGTCTATTATGTCATAGATTCTGTCCCAAACAACATGAGGGGTGGCAATAGGAATCACAAACTGCGGAGACTGGAGTCTCGCTATATAATAATGTTGAACAGCAAAATACCAAATGGTCTGAATTCGAATGAAGAACTGTACATGCACCTGTAACTATGCCATAGATAATTTTCATTGATTAGTTCCCAGTCTCTCGTAGCAAAAATAATTGTTATGGGCCGCAACTGCAAAGGAGTAGATCTGTAGTTTTATGTTATTTTTTTTTCAGTTTAGATATCACAGTGAGCATCCCTTCCCCCTTTTTTGTTTTTTTAAGGTTGTCACCCATGAGAGCAACCCTTGGTAGGGCAGAAATGGGTTTATAACAATAAGCTCTAACATAAGACAATATCCTTCCAGGTCATATGGCCCAGACACTGGTCTAGAATCTAGCCCTTGTAAGCCCACACTGAACACGGCTGATGTAGCCCAATGGGGCTAAATTTGAGTCAACAATGTACAACGGAGATGAAATGATTTTACCACATTATGTGCAATTGTCATAAAATATGCTGGGTGTAAAAATTCTCTATTTTAATCCTGTGTGAACCACGGGGTCAGAACGTATTTGTTGTATGGTAGGTAAAAAGATTTTGATTGAATTGATCTGACCCAGCAGATATATTAATACCTCTTTGAGCATGGATGATATTTTGTTTAATGTATATTGAATGCTGGAATTCATTGATTCATGTGTCCCAATGTTGTCAATAGTAATATAATGGAATTGTGATGCAATATATTGCTAGGTGAGACATGTTAAATTGCTACATTAAAGAAATGTTATGCACTTTAATTAAACACACAGCACTTTATTATATTTATTTTAATCATTGTCATAAGTATTTCGTCAGTGTTTACACGGAGTATAGGTGAGCAATGAAGTACTTAAGTAGAAAGAATATGGCGGGCACACTATGTGAACAAGGTGGGAGTCACCACCAAAACACATCGTCTTTTGTCATTTTTGCCGCAGATAAATACGTTTTGACTTCAAAATCCCAAGGTGCCTGCTTTTGGAAACAGTTGCTGGGATATATATATATATATATTTATTTATTTTTCACCAAAGGTCCAAGAACTTTTGAGAGCGCACACACGGCAAGGTGAACCACCTGACTTTCACTTTCTGGCACAATCTTGCATCATTGTTCGCTGGTAACATGTACAGACCTCTCCGTTTCTAGGCTGCTGCCTTTCATCAGAGGTCGCTCTTGGAATGACTCACAGGCAGTTCTGGTATACTTATTTATAGCATGCCACGCCCTCAGTGGGTTTACTTTTTCGTTGCATGCTGGGTCCCGTAGTTCCCTCCAGAACAAATAATACCTTTATTAGGTCCTGCTATCGTCATCACTTTCCAAGCATGTTTTCTCCACCCTAAGTGGGCCCCAGAGCAAGGTGCAAGTAATTCTCGCCACAGTTCGCCGTGCCGCAAAATGGGTCCGGATCCAGTTCCGACCCACGGCTTCCTTTAATTATCAAGGACGGTGCTGCTCCCCGCGACAGGACTGCCGCGTGATAATTTTTTCCACCAAAGGTCCAAGAACTTTTGAGAGCGCACACACGGCAAGCTGAACCACCTGGCTTTCACTTTCTGGCACAATCTTGCATCATTGTTCGCTGGTAACATGTACAGACCTGACACGTTTCTAGGCTGCTGCCTTTCATCAGAGGTCGCTCTTGGAATGACTCACAGGCAGTTCTGGTATACTTATTTATAGCATGCCACGCCCTCAGTGGGTTTACTTTTTCGTTGCATGCTGGGTCCCGTAGTTCCCTCCAGAACAAATAATACCTTTAGTAGGTCCTGCTATCGTCATCACTTTCCAAGCATGTTTTCGCCACCCTAAGTGGGCCCCAGAACAAGGTGCAAGTAATTCTTTCTGCACCTCATTTGCTTCTTTCTGCACCCCTGTTGTCTCTTTATGTACCTCTTTTGCCTCTTTCTGCACTTTTCTTGCCTTTTTCTGCACCTCTCTTCACTCTTTCTGCACGTCTATTGCCTCTTTCTGCACCTCTTTTGCTTCTTTCTGCACCCCTGTTGTCTCTTTATGCACTCGTCTTCCCTCTTTCTGTACCTTTCCTGCCTGTTTTTCCATTTCACTTGCCTCTTTCTGCACTTTTCTTGCTTCTTTCTACACCCCTGTTGCTTCTTTCAGCAATTCTCTTGCCTCTTTGTGCACCTCTCTTGCCTGTTTTTGCACCTCTCTTGCCTCTTTTTGCACCTCTGTTGGCTCTTTCTGCACCTCACTTGCTCCTTTCTACACTTTTCTTGCCTCTCTCTGCACCCCTGTTGCTTCATTCTGCACTTTCCATGCTTCTTTCTGCACCTGTCTTGCTTCTTTCTGCACCCCTGTTGTCTCTTTATGTACCTCTTTTGCCTCTTTCTGCACTTTTCTTGCCTTTTTCTGCACCTCTCTTCCCTCTTTCTGCACATCTGTTGCCTCTTTCTGCACCTCATTTGCTTCTTTCTGCACCCCTTTTGTCTCTTTCTGCACTCGTCTTCCCTCTTTCTGTACCTTTCCTGCCTGTTTTTGCATCTCACGTGCCTCTTTCTGCACTTTTCTTGCTTCTTTGTACACCTCTGTTGCTTCTTTCAGCAATTCTCTTGCCTCTTTGTGCACTTCTCTTGCCTGTTTCTGCACCTCTCTTTCCTCTTTTTACACCTCTGTTGGTTCTTTCTGCACTGCTCTTGCTTCTTTCTGCACCTCATTTGCCTCTTTCTGCACTTCACTTGCTTTTTTCTGCACCTCTCCTGCCTCTTTCGGCACCTGTGTTGCTTCTTTCTCTACTTCTAATGCCTCCTTCTATACCTCTTAGAGGTAGTTTTAATGCCCCTGCCCTATTATGTACTAGGGCCATACAGGGGAGCTCATGCCAATCACAGGGGTACCCCAACCCATAGTGTACCCTAGTGTATGTAGGTGTTTTCACTGTATTCTAAGTATCTTTCAGCATAGCACTAGCTCCGGGCCTGGTTAGTCAGAGTCAGTTACCACCAGTACCAGTCAGCAAAAAGTTGGGGGCACAGGATGACTTTGCAACAAGGCCTCTTTCGGCTCTTCTGTTGGTTCTTTGTGCACATCTCTTGCTTCTTTCTGCACCTTTCTTCGACTTTCTGGACTTCTGTTGCCTCTTTCTGCATTTCTCTTGCTTCTTTCTTCGCCTTTCTTCCTCTTTCTGCACATGTCCTACCTTTGTAGGCATCGTTAGAAATTAGCTTTTAAAAAACCTTTGAAATTCACTGAAAAAACCACAGGTTTCAGGGACGTTATAGTTAGAAATTAGCATTTAAAAAACCTTTGAAATTCAGTGAAAAAACCATAGGTTTCAGGGACGTTATAGTTCGAAAATACCATTTAAAAAAACTTCGAAATTCACTGAAAAAACCACAGGTTTCAGGGACGTTATAGTTAGTTGGACATTTCACTCGTACAAAACCAGAGAAATTCGGCCGTTATAGTTAGTTCAGCTAACTATAACTCGCACCCCCGCAATGCACTGCTGTTGATGTCACATATTACATCATTCATGACATGGTCAGTGACATCACTGATGACATCACTGATGACATCTCAAATGACATCACTGATGACATCACTGATGACATCATCCAGTCTCTCCATACAGTGATGGACTGTCACTGCCAGCAGTTTCACTTCCCTCGTGGGTCGGGTGGCGGTCCTCAACTACCGATCACTCGGATAAACCAAAAAGTGTCGCCACTGTTGCCTGTGATTCTGAGGACGCTTAACGGAAGGGTCCCTCCTGTGTGTCACAGCCAAACACGCCACACATGAACAAAAATCTTCTCCTTTGACGAAAAGATGAGGCAAAGTGCTTTATTGTGCAGACCCCCTGTACTGACAGACGCGTTTCGCCTTGCGGCTTTATCAATGTCAGTTTTCCAATTCAAACACGGCAGTATTTAAAATGACAATACATCACATGTCTTTTGTGAAAATCAAGGATGGACTTACAAAGCATTGGTGAAAATTTCATGGCGGCCATCTTTGAACATGTTTTCTACATATACTTGTGCAATCACCTATATACAAAGTGCATTAGTGCAATATAAGAATCAATTAAAAACCTGATATATTGGGGGAATGGGAGTCAGTTAGAATACACTTGTGGGCAGTATATGGCCTATTTTTTTTATCCAAATTCATTGTATATGAAAATTGATAGGAAACAAGTGTTTATGCGATTGTATTGCATATGGCCTTACAATGTTGATCCCCCAATATCAATTATTGAGCCCTGAATGGGCAAATACATTTCAGTCATCCCCTAATATCAATTATTAGGCCCTGGATGGGCAAATGCGTATCAGTCATAGAGGAAAGAAGAATCATTATTTATTTTTTCAACAGTAAATCAACCTTGTAAGTAGCACACTTATAATGTGAGTAATTCCATTTCACCGTTTCCCAAGTATAGGCCTGGTCAATTCAGTAACAACACTTTATTCCAGATGGACCCACAACTCTTCCTCATTATTGAGCCCTATGGGAGATTTAGTTTGGAGATCAATGATGTATTTTGACTCCAAGACCCGAAGTCTTCTGACTCTATCCCCTCCCCTCTCATTTTTCTGTATTTGATCTATGCAGTAGAATCTTAGGAGGTCACAGTTGCTTTGACGAAATTTCTCAAAGTGACGAGCAACCGGATAAGTTGCATCCTTGTTTGTAATTGCACGCATGTGCTCAAGTATGCGCCTTTTAGCAGGGTGGATCGTGCTCCCTATATAGCATTTGGAGCAGGGGCATTCTAAACAGTATATTACATGAACAGAGTTGCAGTTAAAGAGCTGCTTGATTGTTCTTGTGGGTTTAGGGTCTCCGGTCTGCCTTTATAGTTGATAACTTTGCCACTGTTTTTGCAGGCCTTGCAACGCATGCATGGAAAGAAACCTACTATACCCATTCTGTTCTTGACCTTAGGAACTGCATCATAGTGACTAAGTATTAAAATGTCCCTAAGGGATTGACAACGTCTATATGTTATGAGTTGAAGGATAGGAAGGTTGCTTTTCAGAGTGTTGTCAGTCTGCAGGATGGCCCAGTACTTTTTGAAAATCTGCACAATATTGTCTGATTTTACATTTATCATTCTAGCCAGGCCATCCTGATTCTCTTTTCTTGGACCCTTGGCTATTAGCAGGTCAGTTCTATTAATCGTCTCTACCCTGGCCTCCGCCTGATTTAGATCAGCATTGGTATATCCTCTTTTTTTAAATCTTTCCAATGCTAATTCTTTGGCTTGTTCGAAGTCTTGTTTGGTGGTGCAATTGTGCTTAAGACGCAAGAGCTCCCCATAAGGAATACTTTTAACGAGACTTCTTGGATGGTAACTCCCTGCGTGCAGGATAGCATTTCCTGCTGTAGGCTTCCTGTATAATTGTGTTAATAAGGCATCCTTCTCTACATATACTTCCAGATCTAGATAGTTAACTGCAGTATCGCTAATATGACCTGTGAACCATAGATTTAGGTAATTGTTGTTCAGCGAGGCAATATACTCCTCAGCCGAGGAGTGACTACCGCGCCAAACAACAAAGAGATCATCTATATATCTCGCACATAATATTATTTTGTCAATCCACTGTTCATGGGATTCCCCCCAGGCCACGTGCTTCTCCCACCAGCCCATGAAAAGATTTGCGTAGCTGGGGGTGAAGCACATGCCCATGGCGGTCCCACGTTGCTGTTTGTACAACTGTCCTGCGAACAAAAAAATATTATTATTCAAGCAGTAAGTGATCATATGTTCAAGCATTAAATTATGTTTTTGGAACTTCAGAGATCTCTTGTTAAGGAACCGTTTTGCAGCTGTAATCCCTTCCTGATGTTTAATGCAAGTGTACAGACTGGTAATGTCCAAGGTTATAAGCAGCATATCTGGTTCACAAACAGTACCCTCAATAAGTCTCAGGAAGTCCTGGGTATCTCGTACAAAGGACGCTAAGTCTCTAACCAAGGGTTCTAGAAAAAAGTCTATATATATCAATGTGTTCTCTAGCAGACTATTTATTGAGGGTTAGCTGAATCCTTATGTATTTTAGGAAGGTGGTAGAAGGTTGGAAGGACCGGTGACTCACATTGGAGGAACAAGAATTCACCCTGGTCCAGCATGCCTTCGTCCCTCCAACCCACCAATAGTTGTGCATTGCTGTGTTTTTCGGTGTATAAATTATATGGCATTGTTTCGAGTGCTTTGTAAAATGAGATGCTCCTGCATTTAACATCTTTCAAGAAACCGATTAGCATCATCTTATTATAATTTACTATAATTCACTCACATACCGATGGTATTCTGGCAAAATAAAATGTATTCCTAGTTCTAGAATTCAATTGCTAAATGTGTTTTTCACAAGCACTGGCTGCGCTGAGATGCAAGTTGGTTTCTAAAAGCCAGGAACGATTTCCAGGACCATAAAAGGAATAGGCCCATTAGAAGACAGATCAATTTCTCGGATGAATAAAAGGCAGCATAATATCTGCAACAAACAACCACTGTTCAAGGGACCGCCACGGGATGAATTATCTGGTTGTATATTAACAGCAGCAGAGATCGCGAGAATATGCAATCACTGGTAAAGGAAAGCGTTGAACCCTGTCGGTTCTCACTGCTTCCAAGTTGTCTTCCAACTCAGGCCTTTGCTGCTTTTTGTATTCCACGCTGTGGATGCTTTATTGGTCCAGCAGGTTAATGTTTACTTCCACCATAATAAGGGGCATATTTACGTTCCCTGGCGCATCCCTGCATATCAGCAGGGATGCGCCAGGGAAAATGCATCACGCAAGTTTACCCTTGCGCCACGTCCGATGCGCCGCATTTACAATGCGGCACATCATGGCGCAAGGATAAGCAGATGCGTGATGCATCTGCCGGTGGAAGGTTGGCGCAGTGCTGAAGTTGTGTCGCAAGCGCGACGCAACTCCAGCACTGTTCCAACCTTCCCTATCCCTAACATGGTGCGTCAATCCTTACGCCTGCTTGAAGCAGAACAATCCACATAGTCTACCCAGTCTTGAGTCTGTGCTTTTTGGGTGTCTCTGAACTTTAACCTGTATTGTTCAGTTGTTAGGCCAAACCCATCAATTAGAGCACTCTTCAAGATCTTGTAATTATCAGCATCCTCCTCTCTAACAGTGAGGAGCTTGTCTCTACCTCTGTCTGCAAAGGAGAGCCACAAGATTGCTGCCCACTGCTCCTGAGGGACCCTCTGTACTTTACAGGCCCTCTCCAGTGCAGTTATCCATTTGTGGATGTCATCCCCACTCTGGTAGGGAGGGACAATCTTGCTCAGGTTTCTATGGTCATAAGACCTTTCCCTATCTCTGGGGAAACTGCTGCCACCATGGGACTCTAGTCCCAACTTTTTTCTCTCTCTATAGAGATTTAGGGACTCCCTGTCTATAGCCAATTGCTGTTTTCTGAGTTCAAGCTGGGCTTGCTCATACTGAATCAGTCTTTTTCTCCTCTCATGAGAGGATTACCTCCTATGAGAGGAGACAGAGGTCCCTATTGAGGTGTCAGAGTGGTTAGACTCCTGAGAAGGAGATCTAGACCTTCTGGGCACACTCAGTACTCTTCCTGGGGGGACAAAGGGGAGGTCATTCTGATCCCCCTCCTCCTCCTCCACAGGAGGAATTGGGTTTTCCAGGTCAAGGTCATTTTCACCTTCCTGGCCAGTTTCAGAGGGGGGGGGGCTGGGTTTATTCACCCCTGGCCCCTTCCTCATTTGCTGCCCCACCCTCTCTGCCTACCCCTTCAGACCCTAGGGGCCTGCTGAGATCATCAGCTAGTAACACCTCCTTCAGGTGCTGAGTGCTGGCACTTTTGCCTGCCTTCAACTTTCTAGTATTGCATAATGCTCTCAATTCCAAGAAAGGGAGTTTATCATACTTGGAGGGAAGAAGCCCACTGGCTTCTGGCAAGGACTCACTGGGTCCTGGCTTTGAAGACATTACTAGTGAGGTGTGGTGTATGCACTACCTACTCTAGTGTGGCCTACTAAACTCTCTTGAGTTGTAGAAATGGTGTGCTATCCCTTAACACACAACTCTAAGTTCAGTAGAACTTACTGTATACTAAGCTTGATTTATATGTACCTTAGGTACCCTTAGTGGTTTTCAGTTGATCAATTCAATTGAGATTATCTGGTAAAACAATAGCAAGCTGGAATCCCACACGCTGCACACCAATGTGAGAAGTTGGCCTGGTATATGCTGTCCACTAATTATAGTGGGCACCTTGCACCAGTCCAAACAACCCCTTATTGGAGATAGGTTAAAGACAACCTTTATTGAAAGTTATCCTAGTGGTAGCTATGGAGAGCAGCCTTCAGGCTAAGTCTTGAAGGAATGTAAAGCAGCTTGTTTTACCAGTCTATAATCTCTTGAGTGACCAAATGAAAGAGGACCACACCAGGTATATATTCAAAATATATGTATTTATTGCTAAACACACCCCTCTAGTCTCTTTATGAGGCTAGAGTTCGAAGTACATAAGTTATAAGTTAGTTATCAACAGTAATAGCACAAATACACGTTTGAGCCCTAGGGCGTACCAAACCATACACCAATAAAGTGGTATAAGAACCACGACTGAGCTAGACACAAGGCCTAGAGCCTGTAGAAGTGCTTGGACCACAAGGAACCACGCAAGGTAGTGACACAGGGGACCCACGGGGGACGCGTGCAGTGTGATAACACAGCTGCGAATCGCCGTTGACTTCTATGGGGAAAGTCGAGGTTGGAAGTTTAAAGAAAAGGGACACTTAGAGGAGGACTTGGAGCAAACCCTTTTAGAACTAGGTCGTTCTAGAGTCTATACCCACGGGAGCACCGGAGTACTCGAGTTACCTCACCCAGGGAAGCCGGGTGCATAGGTTTCTTTCGGGGTCGGGTTTCGTCATCGTTTTCAATGGCGATCTGCTGCAAAGTGCTGCTGGCGACCAAGTCGAAAGTGTTCGGATGGATCCAAAGGTGGATCGAAGATCTGAAGAACCTGAAAGCAGAGGGGACAGAGTCTGGGTCACTAGCCAGTGACCAGGAAGGCGATGAGCGAATGCCAACCGATGTCGGGTGCTTCAGGTAGGTTGATGGTCGTCTTGACTCTTCAGCCACGAGGTTCAGGAGGTGTCGACGATAACCAGGAGCTGGAATCCAGCTGCCGCACAATGTCTGTCGATTGCTGAGGTGTCAGCAACCGGATTGGACCCAACAAGCCTTGGAAACGGTAAGTCTCCTTGAAATAGAAGAAGGATGGTGGTGCAGACCAGCAAGGTCTGAGGGACTCACCCAGCAAGGGTAAGTCAGGGCACGCCTGGAGAAACCAGGGAAGCCCAAGCAGGATAAGATTGGCCTTCGGGAGGGCCTACTAGACAACGGACTAGCAACCGCGAAGGAGCCTCGAGTGGACGCACTTGGAGCTGGCTCACGGGATACTCGTGGAGTGGAGGCCAGTGATCTTCAATGCAGTCGGTGCTGGAGGCGGGGGCTACTCGAAGCCCAAAGCACAACTTCGTGGGATCCCAGGAAGAGGATGCACTTGCAAATGTGCTTGGTGTCCAGGGGTCACGGTTTCACATTACCCACAACAGATACGGGCCTCAGCTTTTCTGGGGACTCAGGGCAGCCTCGGGGAAGTCTGAAAATCTACCTCTGGTGATGCAAAGACTTCGGCGTCCGGCGGGAGCTTTGGCGTTGCAGACCGGACAATTGCTTCTTTGGTACCTGCCAAGCAGGGGAGTCACTCCTTGACCCCAAGGGAGATTCTTCAGTCCTCTAATCTTAAAGTAGAGCGTCGAAGGTCCAGGATTCTGTATCAGAGTTTCATCCAGGTAAATCTAAAGTCCTAAGGACTGGGGTCCAATACTTATACTAAGGTTGGGGGTTGGACATACTCTGGGGACCCACCTATGGGAGGGTCAGGGCAGAGGGGTGGCTACACCCCTTTCCCTTTGTCCAGTTTCATGCCATAGCAGTGGCTGGAAGCCCCTGAGCCGGTTTGAACTGGGGTATGCACAGGGACACCAAATGTGCCCCCAGTGCAGGACTTCAAAGCACCAGAGAGTGCTCCCGCCCAGCCCCAATACACACTATCCTGTCTGGGGAGGTGGTTACACCTCCCTGGGACAGGAAACCTATTGTCCAGGCCTCCCCTGCCGGAGTTTCGGTCAGCAGCAGGAGGCCAGACTCGTGTCTGTGGCAGCGGCATCCATTTTGTGATGCCAGGGCTTGGAAAGAAGTTACCGGGCAGGCCGGTGTGTACATGTCTCTCCCTCTAGAAGGGTGGAATGCTACCCCCACCACCAGAACTGGTGGGGGGGTAGTATTCCAAGATGTTTGACACCAAACACGACATGTTTCCGTGCAGCCATCCCAAAGTTAGCATTTTAACGCGAGGTTTATAATGCGCTTAGGAGTATATGGTCAGGCTGCACTACAAACAGCATCAGAGAAGGGTCTCCGAATGCTACAGAGGGGCCCTGCTCATGCAGGGGCACCCTCTCACATAGGAACCACGCACTCTGCCTTCAGGATTGATAAGGCCTGCCATAGGAGTGACTTATAGGTTTATATGTGTGTATGTATGTAGTGATATAGGTAACCTATATCACAGTAAGGGGTGCATGCACCCCCTTACCCAGGCTGCAGTAGCAGACCTGTGGTGTCCTTTTGGCTGGCCTTCCAGGGGTGGCACAATACCTGCTGCAGCCCCTGGTAGGCCTCTGAGGTACCTATGCCCTGGGTACATAGTATACCATATACTAGGGACTTACAAGGGCACTCCAGATTCCAATCAGAGATGTGCCTAAGGCACATGGAAACCATTTTAGAGAGGAATCAGCTAGGCTGGGGTTCTGATTAGCAGGGCCCCAGCCAGACTAAAGTAAAAAAACAGTGAAGCATCAGCAAAAAGTGGGGGTACCCATGTGAAGCAGATCCTACTCTCCTACAAGGGACACCCGCTTCAGTTACTTTCACATACAGCCCAGGACGGAACCACGCCCAGAGCCCCAGGGTCAGTGTTCACACCCTTACGCTGGACTGGCATACGCCAGGCCAGCCCACTCCGCGTACGCTTACAGGGGGGGACGACAACACTACATGTCCCAGGTCTTCCTTGTAGTGATCTGCTGATCACAGGTCTAGTTGTCAGCATGCCACAGCCACAGCCACTCCCTCACGGCTGGTTTACAACAATACCACACACATCCAGCACAGGCATCACAGGACACGTGACCCTGCCAATAAAAGGGCCCGGGCGCACGTGCTGGACGTCATTTCCACTCTCTATCTGGGTGTGTCCATGTGCGTTTCATTTATGCATGTGGGCCTAGGGCACTACCACATCGCAGTTCACAGGGCCGGAGCTTACATGATGGCGTCCGCAATACACAATCATAGAGGGACCATGATTTGCAGGTGAAAGACTTGGTGGCACCGGACACACTGCATCCGGCACAGACACACCATCAAGGGACGGTGCCTTTTGGTGCACTGAGGTAGGGGCACCTTAATTGCCGAGCGGGTGTGCAGCCTGCGATGATGCCCCATCCTGGCGGTCCAGACTGGCAAGGGTTTGTGTGAGGCCTGCTGGACCGCAGTGTGGTGGCCAGCGTGGGCCTACCGCCACGTGGCGTTGCCTCGCAGTTCACAGAGTTAGTGGCACCTAGGGGCTGAGCCGGCGTGCAGCCTGCGATGATGCCCTGTGCATTGATATGTACTCGGCCATTGCAAAATCAAGACCCAGAATCATGTGCATGACCTTGTGGCTACCGAGTGCGCGAGCCCCGGGCTTGGAGCTCTCTTCGTCACGTTGTGGGCCCTCCTGGAGACACGCCGGTGGCGGAAGGTGAGCAGTGAGGCCTGGTTTCGCAGGGGCGGGCAAACACCTCTGGGCGGCGGGAGGGGCTGGGGTGCAGCAGCCTGCTTGCGCAGGGGCAGACAAACACCTCTGGGTGGCGGGAGGGGCTGGGGTGCAGCAGCCTGCTTGCGCAGGGGCAGGCAAACACCTCTGGGCGGCGGGAGGGGCTGGGGTGCTACAGCCTGCTTGCGCAGGGGTGGGCAAACACCTCTGGGCGGGGGGAGGGGCTGGGGTGCAGCAGCCTGCTTGAGCAGGAGTGGGAAAACACCTCTGGGTGGTGGGAGGGGCTGGAGTGCAGCAGCCTGCTTGCGCAGGGGCGGGCAAGCGATGAAGGCGTGTGCAGTTGTATGTACTCTGCCATTACTAAATCTGGACTCTGTTTCAGATGAGTGAGCTGGAGGGCTGCAGTGTGTGCCGGCACGTGGTTGGAGACACACCGGTGGCAGAAAAGTGAGCAGTGAGGCCTTGGTCCAAAGTGTCGCACTCACTCCCTCTCCCTCTCTTCCTTTCTCTGTCTCTCTCTTTCTCTCTCTTTCTCTCTCTCTCCCACTCTCTCTCTTTCTCTCTCACTCTCTCTCTTTCTCTCTCACTCTTTCTCTCTCTTTCTCTCTCTCTCTCTCTCTCTCACTTTTCTCTCTCTCTCTCTCTCTTTCTCTCTCACTTTTTCTCTCTCTCTCTCTCACTCTCTTTCTCTCTCACTCTTTCTCTCTCTCACTCTCACTCTCTTTCTCTCTCACTCTTTCTCTCTCTCACTCTCTCTCTTTCTCTCTCTCTCTTTCTCTCTCTCTGTCCTTTGAGGCGCGCATGACGCACATTCTTATCTTGAATTTTGTCTTGCAGGGTGTGACTCACAGATTGTCCAGAGATGACACGCCATGGCTCCTCCTACAGTTATTTTTGTGTTTATTTTTAATAAAATGTTTTGTTTGATAATCCAAAGATAACTGCGATTCTCATTTTTCCAACCTCACATGCATGTTGTGTGTTGGATTTTGCGACATCAGGCGATTTGTTTGGTTCCAGATTTCATAAGGTTGCTGTCACATATGTTTGTGGGGGGGGCTTGAGGGGGGTGGAGGACCCGGGGGTATGGGGCAGTGGGTGTTGTGGCCCTCTTGGGTGTCCATGCTGCATGATCGTTGGCTCCATGGCATCTGTTGTTCTTCATGTGTGGCTCTGGGCTGGCCTGCCTTTTGTGTTACAGGTAGTTGTCCGACTTTACCCCAGGTCAGAGCAGGTGTTATCTTCCTATCACCTGTTTTGTGATCCTATCGCCGATCTTGCTGGTCGTTGTGAATGTTGCGAAGTGGTGTGTTCGCTGCTTTTTGCACGAGAACGCCTACTCTGCATCTTATTAGCGATAGTTGCCGGTGTCCTCCGTGGTGATGTTTTTAGCGACTGCTATCGCAGGTAAACTGGTGATATGGGCTGTTAGCACCGGCTTGTGAATGGTGCGATATATTTATCGCCACTTTGGTTGCGATAAAGTGCCGTTAACTCAGCGATAAGTCCTTGAGAATATGCCCCATGGGGTTTTACTGGGTGCTTTCCTGGACCTGGTAAAACTTGGAATCGGGAGGGGTGGTGCGCTCTCCGCAGATAGTGCTCCGACCTACAATGCTCAAATCTTCTATATTAATTGAACCCTTTGAGTCTGTTCCCAGAATATGAGACAAAAGAACTTTCAGATGGGTTTCTGCATCTCTGTACACTTCTGGGCAGTTCCCCAAATGAGCCATATCTCCCATATCTAAATCCTCGTTTCTGCTCTCATCATTGAGTATTTCTTACATTTCCATATAAACGTTTGATGTGCATTGCTGTGTTTTTCGGTGTATAAATTATATGGCATTGTTTCGAGTGCTTTGTAAATGAGATGCTCCTGCATTTAACATCTTTCAAGAAACCGATTAGCATCATCTTATTATAATTTACTATAATTCACTCACATACCGATGGTATTCTGGCAAAATGAAATGTATTCCTAGTTCTAGAATTCAATTGCTAAATGTGTTTTTCACAAGCACTGGCTGCGCTGAGATGCAAGTTGGTTTCTAAAAGCCAGGAACGATTTCCAGGACCATAAAAGGAATAGGCCCATCAGAAGACACATCAATCTCTCGGATGAATAAAAGGCAGCATAATATCTGCAACAAACAACCACGGGATGAATTATCTGGTTGTATATTAACAGCAGCAGAGATCGCGAGAATATGCAATCACTGGTAAAGGAAAGCGTTGAACCCTGTCGGTTCTCACTGCTTCCAAGTTGTCTTCCAACTCAGGCCTTTGCTGCTTTCTGTATTCCACGCTGTGGATGCTTTATTGGTCCAGCAGGTTAATGTTTACTTCCACCATAATAAGGGGCATATTTACGTTCCCTGGCGCATCCCTGCATATCAGCAGGGATGCGCCAGGGAAAATGCATCACGCAAGTTTACCCTTGCGCCACGTCCGATGTGCCGCATTTACAATGCGGCGCATCGTGGCGCAAGGATAAGCAGATGCGTGACGCATCTGCCGGTGGAAGGTTGGCGCAGTGCTGAAGTTGTGTCGCAAGCGCGACGCAACTCCAGCACTGTTCCAACCTTCCCTATCCCTAACATGGTGCGTCAATCCTTACGCCTGCTTGAAGCAGGCGTAAGGATTTCACGCACCAGCGTCGGAAAAGTGACTGCGTGAAATCTTGTAGCTTTCACTACGTCACTTTTCCGAGGCGTTCCTGCGCCGGAACGCCACCCCCTGCGCCGGTACGCCCACATGAAACCTGACGCAGGTTTCATGTGGCGCAGGGGTTTACTACGTGACGCATCTCCCTAGATGCGTCACGTTGTAAATATAGCGCAACGCGGTGCATGGTTTGCGTCGCCGCTGCGTCACATGCGTGATGCAACGGCGGCGCAAAAGTGGCGCAAGGGGCTTGTAAATATGCCCCTAAGTGTTTGTCATCACGAAAAGGTCAGTGTGCGCGTACAGTAAAAGTTGTGTCCATTGCCATGTTTGTTACTCTTTCATGAGCTCTGTGTATTTTTCCACAGCATAGCAACCACATATCTCCACTTCCCAATTTAAAGAACCCACGGCAAATGCATCACATGTGAGGGGGCGGGGCAACAGTGCTCAAATGACTTCTAAACATGAACACAAAACCGTCAATCGGATTCTAGTGTTTCTTTCTCTTCATAAAACTAAATCAAATCCAGTCAGCCAGCAATCCCCCATCTTCAGGGGACCGTAATTAAGGGAAGTTAAGATAGATAGCTCTATTTAAAAGGAGAACAAGGCACTTTCAGCCAGCAATCCCCCATCTTCAGGGGACCGTAATGAAGGGGAGTTAGCATAGATAGCTCTATTTAAAAGTGCGAGAACAAGGCACTTTCAGCCAGCAATCCCCCATCTTCAGGGGACGGTAATGGAGGGAAGTTAGCATAGATAGCGCTATTTAAAAGTGCGAGAACAAGGCACTTTCAGCCAGCAATCCCCCATCTTCAGGGGACCGCAATGAGGGAAGTTAGCATAGATAACTCTATTTAAAAGTGCGAGAATAAGGCACTTTCAGCCAGCAATCCCCCATCTTCAGGGGACCGTAATGAAGGGAAGTTAGCATAGATAGCTCTATTTAAAAGTGCGAGAATAAGGCACTTTCAGCCAGCCATCCCCCATCTTCAGGGGACCGCAATGAAGGGAAGTTAGCATAGATAGCTCTATTTAAAAGTACGAGAATAAGGCACTTTCAGCCAGCAACAGAAGGCTAAAGCAGTTTCCTTAATTGACAATATGTTTTACACCACTTTAAATGCATATGTGCCTCCAGAAACAGCAGGGTGAGAGAATGGGTTGTCTGCGTGCACGCTCGTATTTTATTTGAGCACAAGCTCTGAAAAGGGAAGCATTGATCGGATCTGCTCCGTCTCTTTTTACTGCTCTGTCTACTCTGCTTTTATCAGGTTTACCTGCATGCTTGGACATACAGATGGGTAACAGATAGCAGTGCACCGGTTTTTTCCACAGTCTTGCATTTCAAAATCACCCCTTTACCGAGCTCGTGCTGAAGCGTCTGTGTAGCGCTTCATACCCTGTTGAAACCAGAAAGCACTTACTTGTGCCATTCCTTCTGGGTTGCGGATGTCACGCATGCAGGTTTTTAACTCCTCGACGCATCGCTATATATCTTCGTTAAAATCGTCAGGTCTTGGATAGCACA
This sequence comes from Calotriton arnoldi, assembly GCA_963921515.1. Lineage (NCBI taxonomy): Eukaryota > Metazoa > Chordata > Amphibia > Caudata > Salamandridae > Calotriton > Calotriton arnoldi. Next base: position 435,918 of record CAWUFW010012293.1, read on the forward strand.
GTGCCTGTTACTTACATGACCTCATGGCGCTGTGTATGGATTGCAGCATTGAAGATATTTAACGAACGCCTTACAGAGTGTGCAGTATTTCAGCTTGCGTGTAGCTGTATGAATTGTGTGTTTTTCTTGGTATTGTATTCCTTTTGGAGGAGTGTGCACTGCCAGTAGTTTTAAAAGCACGTTTATGGGGGGCATGCATGACTCCAAATGCAAGAGGCACAAAAGTGGATGCACCGGAGGATAAACACACGGACACCCATGTTTGTCTTTTTTTTTTAACAAAAAGAACGGCCCGAAGATGTAGAGTTTTTGCAAATGAATAAAGTAATTTTCTAAAGGTCAGCACTTGTAACTATGACAACACAGCGCAGACTGTGAGCACAGCTGTGCAGCTCAATTCAATTGTAATTCTAATGGTTCGTGTAGTGCTGCGTGCAGCGGCAGTGAGAAGGCGCTGTGCTGAGGCACTTTTTATAGCATCTGGTACAGGTGCTCCCTGAAGCGACACTACATTTAGCAGTCGCAGCTTCTCGTTAGCTGTTTCAGGAAAGTTCCTTTTGAACAAGGATTACAATTTTTATTCTAGCCTGGGCGATTTTATCTGGACGAAGGGTAAGCGGTTGCAAGTGAGGTGTCGCTGTGAGCAGAAGGCCTCACAGCGCTGGAAGCACCGCTATTTGAAACTGGAATGCACCGACGAGTGAGGGGAGCATGCCGTGGGATGGACACACTCCGTATTCTGTGCATCTGTCCTGTCAGCGCAGCAAGTATTGGTGCCAAGACTGCCTTGCCGCCCCGCAGCACAGGAGCTGTTTATGACTCTGTGAGTGTTGCCTCCTTTCTGTGGTCTGGCAGTGGGGACATTGAGCGGGGAGCGGGGAGCTGGGCACCCTGCCTGCTGCAGTGCTTCCCTTCCGCTGCTGGTCACAGGCTATGGCACATGGCCCGCTCTCCTTCCCAGCGCGCTGCACCTCCCATGCCCTTGGCGCTGTGTGACTGTGGGCATCCTCCAGCCAGCCGGCAGTCCTGTTGCCTCAGTTCACATATTAGCGCCTAGTTTCACTCACTGTCAGCAGTGGAAATAAGGCTCCCCCGCTGCCTCGGGTCACATATTAGCACCTAGTTTCACTCCCCCTCAGCAGTGCTACTGCGGCTCCCCTGCTCCAGCCCTCTCCTCCGCTCTGGTGACTAATCTGCAGCAGCAGAGCCCCGAGCGTGGCCAGCACCACCCCCAGGAGCAGTGCTACAGTGGCAGCGATGGACGAGGCCCCTTCCTTGTGCACCAACTATTTGGCATCAGCTGATCTCGACCCCGCCTTTTATCTGGAAGCTTCTTTTTGGGTGCACTTTGTGTGTTTTTTCTTTAGTTTGGGGCGTTTCCCTAAGTCTCACATAATTTACTGCCTCATTCGTTATGCGGGGAGGGGGTCGGAGGCTACTCTGTGTTCCCTTTTATCCCTATCTCTCCCACCTTATGGTGTCTCAGGTCGGGCCGACTGCTTTCCCTTGTTGGAGGCTGCAATGTTTATAGAATTTTTTAGTCGCTGTGCTTGATATAAGCGCACCCTGTGTCCTACCTTTGTCTGGAGCTGGAGTGGAGATCTGTTATCCCTCTTCCTGGGCACTCCCTCTCCCTCAGACCACACCTCACTTCCTCTTAGCACACTCGTTGGCCTGCTGTCCCTAGCTGGTGGGTTGGACCTCTAAGGTCATGTGTTGTTTAATGAGCCAATGAACCTCTGGCAGCTTTTTTTTTTAAGGGTATGGCAGGGTGACCGGACCTTGGAAACCATAAACCGAAAAAAAAACTGTTTTGGTAATACCAAAAAAATGAAAAACCAGAGGCCTTGAACAAAAAACTTTTGCCAAAGTTTGCCGAGTGATGATGAACAACCAGGACTGCCTCAGCATTTCCGGGATGCCTTGTCACCCTAGTGAACCCCCCAACTGGAGGCTTAGACTCAACATCATGTGGATGCCTCACAGAGTTTTGGCTCTTGTGTGTGCTGTGGAGTTTTTCGGGTTCTACCATCCCAGGCTCAGAGGAATCCTGTTCTAGCCGATGAGGAGAGCTTCATTTTAGAACCTAAAGGGGGACTCCATTAAGCAGAGGCTTCTAGCTCTTTGGAGGTGCTGTTGGGACTTCACTCCATGAAGGAAACATTGGTTCCTGGGCCGGATGCCCAAGAATGGGGACCTTTTGACTTGATGATTGGAACCTGGGTGTCTACTTTTAAATATATTCTCTGTGTGCTGCCCCACCCCCTTTTCAGACTGTTCTCCCCCTGGGGCATGGCTAGCTTACCCCGCTCTGGGCGATAAGCAGCAGAGTGGGGCCTTAGCTCCTGGATGCACCCTAGGTAACCTGGTTATTCCACACTCCCTTGGGTTCGCGGTTGATGTCAGACTTCTAATGAGGGTACCCAGTTGACAGAACAGTTACAGAAGCCCAAAGCTCCTGGACCCCCATTAAATTCATGGATCCCTATTGCTGTTGGTTATCCTTTACACACTTTTCAAGGGGAGGGGGACATTGGTTGTATCTACTGGGGTTTTGTGTTGGTGGTATTATTATTACCTGTCTAGTCTACTGTGAGGTTTGGCTCTGGGAATGCGTGAAGGTGCTACCTCCCCATACAATTAACCCTACCTGTCAGGCTGTGGCCCCAGTTCCTGTTGGGCTGAGTTCCCTGTGTGTGGTTTCTACTGCCACATGTTTGTCCAATTACCTGATCCCTGCTGTATGGTTGTGGCAGATGGCGGACCTTCCTGAGGCTGAGTATAGGTGCATTCTGATTCCTTTGTGCCTTGATTTGTGGAGGGACATTCAATGAGTTTTGTGGTGGCTGGCCTGGATTATGGATCTCTGCTCATGGTATACCTTTAACTGGCATCTGTCTGCTAGGTGTCCCAGCCTGTGGCAATAGTAGCACTCCCTAGGGTCTGGTCGCTGCCAACCCCATGGCCTCTACCGCCATAACTGGTTGGAACCCTCTGGAGTTTTGCGGTAGAGTCCCTCTTGAGACCTGTGCCATTTGAATGGTTGCAGCCATTGTAGCCAACTCGAGGGCAGTCTTTTCAATGTGTGTTGAACCAATTTTAGAGGTGTCTCTTTGGGCTTGTTCCTGTTTTTCTCTATCCCTTTCTTACTTCTTTCAGTGGAAAAGTAATATATGTGAATATATATCCCACCAGGGTTTGATATCTAACCCAACTACCCACTCCTCTCTGTATCTCAGTGGGTAACCCCTTTTTAAGAATATTATAGAAGAATGGAACTTGTGGGCCAGCATCGGTCCATGGCTGTCCTGTCTCTTGTCCCCATTTACTCATTGTACTCAAGATATCGGTTATGCTTTTCCCAGGCTTCATTGTCTCTGCCATTAAGCCTCTGACATCTGGGCGGTCAGGGAACATATCGCTCAAGGCTGTCCATATCTGGTGCCTGTATGAATCAAATGTGGCTTAGTCATGCTTGGTATTTGTTAGCGTAGTTGTTGGAATGTGAGTTTGAGCGAACACCACGTTAATCTGTTTCCCCAATAAGGTTACTTAGCAGGCTCTTAATGTCACATATCGCTATGGTTGATTTCAGCAGTGATCTTCTCGAAGCATGAAATACATTTCCCTGCTCCATCCAGCAATGATGGTAATTTTGTCCTTAACCCCTCTTTATCTATCCCATGGCACATATATGTTCCCCGCTGTGCTCCTCTGTAGTAAAGGGTATATTCTTATTTCAGGTGACTCTATGGGTTTCTCCCTAACATTGCCTTCCCATCTTTTTAGGTATTTCAGCATGTAGAGGAAGTTCCACATGAGGCTCCGCCTCCATGTCAGATGCAATCCTCCAGTATAGCTGTGTCCTCTGGCTTAAACAATCCTTTCTTCAACCACGACCGATCATATTGGTTCCTTTCCTCAGTCCAGTAGGCTGATAGGTTGCAGAACGGGTGTGCAAAGATCTCACATTCCTCTCTTGTTACTATCTCCCTCAGGGTTAGTTTATCTTTATTTTGCTCTTGTGTGGAGCAGTGTGCATTCTCATTGCTGCTTTTTCCTGTCCCCTTAAAAGATCCATCGTATTTTTCCTGCATCTTGGGTAGATTAGTACCAGGCTGCCTTGGTATTTAATTTCCTGGTCAGGCCCTCTCCTTTGTTGACTGAGCAGTGAGGCTCTGATCCCTGCTAAAAGCCTCTCATTTATTTCTGGCTCCAATTCTTCCTAGATCATTACCCTGTATCTACCTCCACTTCTCTCATGTGATGAGCACACTGCCCTGTGTTCTTGCTGTACTTTCTGGTTGCATGCTCTTTCTCTCTCTAACCTCAGCTCACATCTTCCTTACTCCCCCCTACTGGCTTGCCTCCTTCGCTCTGAGCTTCACGCTACTCTTTCTGGCCAGGATTTTCCTTCACACTTGCTCTCTGTTGTCTCCTCGGTGACCTGGGCAACCTCTGTAGCCCACCCGTGTCATAAGTTCCCAGGGGAGTGTATTTCCCTTCCTCAGTTGAGCTTGCTGAGTCACTGTTGAGAACCGCCACAAGCCTCCCTGTCACTTGTGTATGTTCGCCTCAACCAGTGGGAGTGTGTGTTTGGTTTGTGGTCCTATGTGTTGGATGTGGTAGATGGGGGGTATATCTTTTCCAGACCTTTCCAGGGAACTTGGGCTGCTCTGGAAACGTCTGTGCTCGCTGGCCTTTTGGTTTCTCATGCTAGGGCCTAACTCTCCATCTTTTAGTGGAGAGCCCATCAGCTCCTACCATTGGCAGATTGGAATATCCTAATGCAGGGGGAGCTGGTGTGAGCATCTCCATTCATGCATATGGTGGGGGAGGCTCTTACGCCTTGCTGCCTACCTGGCATTGTAGGGCTATCGCCTTTGGCCTCTTCGAAGATGGCCCATAATTCTAGTAATACCTTTCTTTTGTCTCTCTTTTGACCTGTATATTTAGTTTTTATTGTGTGTTTTAGCATGCTCAATTACGTTAGTGTCAAATGTTCCCTCCTTAGGCCAGGGGAATGTGTGGGCATTCATGTGTGTGTGCCATTCATGGCAAAACATATTTAGTTTCCTTTCCTATGTGGGAAATTAGGTTTCCATGTGTTTTAATGGGAATCCATGTCAGTTTAAGTGGTTTGTTGGACAGAATATGGCTCAAATCTTTTGGAAGTTTTTGTTTGTTCTAACTGTGGGGACAAACGTACGTGATGCACTCTTGCAATTTTACATACTATGAGCTCAGTGCTATTAACAGATGCATCAAACAATTCAACTTGAACATTTCAATAAATGCAAGATAATAATGCATGTGAAATATTGCAACATAGGGGAAAAATGCAATATTACAACAGTATCTGCACAATATCAACATTTGTATAAAATACAGTTTGCAATAAATAACAGCACCATAATATCACATACACACTACACCCACTCAACATATCAATCAATCAATCAGAGGTTTATGTAGCGTGGCTACTCACACCTGAGGGTCTCAAGGCTCAGAGGGGGGTTGGGGGCTGCTGTTCTGTCTGGGCACTGGGGTTCAGTTGAAAAGCCAGGTCTTGAGATATTTCCTGAATTGGGTTAATGACGGGGATTGCCCCGGTTACTTACTGATAATCTTCATTACTCTGAGTCCTAGTCTTTCTTGCCACAGTAATAACCATTGAGCATTTTTCTCCTGCAGAAACTCCAAGTAAAAGTTACACACTAGTCTCCCTATCCCTCCAATATGGCCCCCAGTGGACACAACCAATCATGTAAAAGGACACAAAAGTCAGAGCATGACCTGTAAACAAAGCCATAAACATGAAGCCACAATAGACGTCGGGGAGGAAAGGGAAACTATACTGTGGTGAGGAAGACTAGGACTCGGAGTAATGAAGATTACCAGTAAGTAACCGGGGCATTACCTCCTCTTCCCTCTTCCTCGCCACAGTAATAACCATTGAGCAAATAGCAAAGCAATATCAGCTTCATGGATAGGAAACACAGCCCACACATGGAAGGCAGTACAAAACAAAATGTATTGATAACAACGGAGAGAGACACACATCTCAAGAAACCACAGAGTCCAGGATCGAAGAGGCAAAGGCAACAGAAGCCCCACCCCCAATCTCAAACCGATAATGAGACATGAAGGTATGAGGAGCAGACCAAGTGGCCGCCCTGCAAATATCCTCCATGGAGACACCTTTAAAGGCGGCCCAAGAAACAGCAACCGATCGAGTAGGACGCCCCAGAATAGGATGAGAGGGAACCACAGACTGGACATCATACGCCAAAAGAAAAGACTCCTTAATCCATCTACTGAGAGTGGAAAGACACGGCTTGAGTCCCCGCCGAGCCAGACCAAAAGTGACAAACAAATTGTCCACCTTACAAAAGGAAGCCAAGCGAGACAAATAAATCATCAAAGCATGCTTAATATCCTAAATGTGCAATAGAGACTCCTCCTCCGACAAAGGAACAGGAAAGAAGTCAGGAAGGACCACCTCCGCAGAACGATAAAAGAAAGAGTCCACCTTAGGGACAAAAGAAGGATGAGCCAGCAAGACCACTCTATCCTCCAAAATCAGAAAAAAGGAGCAGACCGCAGGAAAGACCCCAACACCCCAACAGGTCTGGCAGAGGAAATAGCCACCAAAAACACCACCTTCAAGTCCACCGACTCTAAAGGCTCAAAGGGAACCCCTTGCAAGGCCCGCAACACCAACAGAAGGTCCCACGGGGGAGGAGACAACACCAGACGAGGGTGTTGAAAAGCCAGAGATTTGAAGAGACGAGCCACCAAGGGCTCCACAGACACAAAAGGGAGACCATGAAAAGCTCAAATGGCAGCCCACTGGGCATGGAGGGTAGAAAGGGCCAAGCCCAAATCAAAACCTTCCTTCAAAAAATTCAGGACCCGAGCAGGATCCAAATCCTCAACAGACCAGCCATGGCGAAGACGCCAACTAGCAAAGTTGTCCCAATGTTTAGCGTAAGACTTCAAAGTCGAGGGGCGCCTGGACTACTGGATAAGACTTGCAACCTCCACAGAACAACCACTTTGAATCAGGGAACACCGTTCAAGAGCCAAGCCTGCAGACCCATTGACCGGAACACTGGAAGAGGAACCAGAGGGCCCATCAAGGGATATGAATGGAACAGTAACGTCCAACCCGGACACAACGCCAACTCCAACAATAGAGGAAACCACGGGCGGAAGCATCAACCCGGGACCACCAGAAGCACCAATGCCCTTTCCCGCTTGATCTTCTACAACACTGCCGGAATCAGGGGAACCAGCGGAAAAGCATACAACAGGCCCCTCGGCCACAGGAAGGACATCGCATCCACACTCCAATCATCTGGACAAGACATAATCGTGCAGAAACAATGGATCTTGGCATTGTCCGGAGACGCAAACAAGTCCACCACCGGACACCCAAACTTCCTCTGCAATGTCCGAAACATCAACTGGGTCAGAGAAAAAGACCCCATGGAGGGAAAGACCCTACTCAGACAGTCTATCACTACATTCTCCCGTCCCGGGAGATAAATTGCTGACAGGGACGCCAATTTCAATTCTGCCCAAGAACAAATCAGGCAACTGAGGGAATGCAACCTGCAACCCCCTGATGATTGATGAACCACATGACCACCTGGTTGTCCGTCTGGACCTGAACATGGTGACCCTCCAGCAAAGCAGAGAACGCTAACAGACCCAACTGAACCACCTTCAGCTCCCTGTAATTGGAGGAACAAGACATCAGAGCCTTCGACCACTCGCCCTGCACTGAAGAATCATTCAGAGTAGCCCCCCAGCCCAAGAGGCTGGCATCTGTAGTGACCACTCGAGAGGGAACAATCAGAAACGGCCAACCCCTGGACAGATGATCATCGTTCAACCACCAACCTAGATCCTCCCTCACCTGGGCTGACACAGGAACCCCCTGATTGAAATCCTGACCACAGGGGCGCCAATGAGACCAAACATGGATCACTACAGGATACAAATAGAGACGAGCCCACGGAACCACCAACAACAAGACGGAAATCAGACCCTGGACCCTCAACCACAGTCTCACAGGAGGGCAAGTCCCTGACAACAGGGACTGAATCTCCGATATCCAAGTCAATTTTCATGCAGGAGGCAGGAACACCAACCCCAACTGAGTCCTGAAGTGAGCCCCAATGTACGTCAGATCCTGAGAAGGAACCAGGCTGGACTTCCTCCAAGTCACCAGAAATCTGTGACCCTCCAGGACCTGGCAAACCTCCTGGACATGGAGCTCCACCTTAGAAAAAGAAGAAGCAGAAATCAACAAATCATCCAGGTAAGGAAAGATCTTAATACCCCTCCCATGTAAATGACCCATCAGAGGGGCCATAACTTTAGTAAAGTCCCGGAGGGAAGAACACAGGCCAAACGGTAATACCTTGAACACAGAATCGGAGAAACATCTGAGAGTTCAGATGGACCAGTACATGGATATAAGCATCCTGCAGGTCGATGGAAGCCAGAAAATCCCCCTGTGTGATCAGAGGGAGGATCGCCTGTAAGGACACCATCTAGAACTTTATGGGAGGAATGAATCAATACAACCACTTCAGTTCCAACACTGGTCTGAGGGTCCCTGGTGTGTTTCTCTACCAGGAAGAGAATAGAGTACACTCCCAGCCCCCGCTGATCCACGGGCACCGGAACAACAGCGCCCTTTTCCACAAGAACGGACACCTTCCAACAGAGCCACCTTTTTCAGAGAGTCCCTGGGGCAAGGAGTGTCCCAAAAACAGTCTGGGGGAGTCTGTATGAACCCAAGTTGAAAACCTTCCGACACCACCTGAAGAACCCATTGATCTGACACAGTTCACCTCCAGTTGTCCAAAAAGAGAGACTGTCGACCCCCCACAGGACCCACTCCTGGAGCAACCCAGTCATGACTTGGGGGGAGCAGAAGAAGGAGGAAGAGTTGGCAGGGAACGGGGATTTGTCAAAGGAAGGAGCACTCCTGCCAAGCCCCTGTCCATGAAAGGGCTGAGGAGCATCCTTGACGAGCAGGACCAAAGGCCCTATGAGACCCAAAAAAGCGTGAACTCCCTGCTCTCTCGGGAGCCAACAGTTTACGATCTTCAGCAGACTTCTTTACCATATCCTCCAAGGGAGCACCAAACAGTTTAACTCCAGAAAACTGGATTTTCATGAGTAAACTCTTCTGCGCAGCATCAGCTTTACAAGAACGTAACCACAACTGGCGATGAGCTGTCACAGAAGACCCAGCTGTAGAAACCGCCGTACGCAAAGAATAAAAGGAAATGTCAGAAAGCAGCCGCACATGTTGTTCTATCAGTGCGAGAGTGGGAGAAACGTCCTCTCCCTGGTCCACCAACCCAGCCAACAATTGGAAGTCTTTCAGCAAAGACTGGATGGCATAGGATGAATAGGTAGCAGCCCTAATGGAAAAGTTGGCAGCGACAAAATTGCGTTTCACTGCCGCATCCTCCTTTTTATCAGCAGGATCTGCCATAGAATCATCCTCAGAAATAACAGTACCCTGAGAAGACATGCCAGGCATCAAAGAATCCACCTTCACTGAGGCCAGATATTTAACCGCAAAGTCCTGTAACGGATACCATTTGGCCAAAAATCTGGGAAAGTTACTCTTAGCCACATCCTTCCATTTGGTTTCCCTTCAAGACATAGAAGTGGAGCAGAAACAACTCTGGCTCTTTCATTTATTGGATTATAGCCAGGGAAGGGACCACGTCCATAGACCCAGAAGACTCCCCAGCATGAGCAGAAGGCAACTCAGCACCTTCTTCCATCATGACACAACCAAAAATGCCAGACTAGACCACTACGGCAAGCTAGGACGCTTAAAAAGCATACTATTGCCATGGAAACCAAGAAAAAACACCTCAGGCCGGCAACCGCCAACCGGCACGCCCCTATTGCGCACACCACATTAATTTGCCCCTGTATAAGGTGCCATAACGAATGCGCCGACATGCAAGGAACCTGCATGAAGCCATGCCCCCAACAGGCCGATGCCAGTGAGGAAGACCCCAGTCACCGTCCCGCGGAAGCCAGTAAGATACGTGGGAAGAGGGAGCCATGCGGAAACTGAGGCGTCACTCCTAACCCCACAGGGAGTCAGCGTTAACAGAGACACATGCTAGACCTGCCGAGTCCACTATAGCAGGACTCAGCAGAGCAAATGAAGGCAGTTACAAGCACGGATCCTCCGAGTGTCCAGTAGTGCAGGACTGAGGAGGTATGCCAAAAGTGCCAAAATAAGGGGGGAGACAAAGAGTAACCCCCCCTTAATGGGGCCTATGAGCCCGCTATAGCAGGACCTCTGCCCCCAACTTACCTGATCATCCTGAACAGGAACAGCACTCGGAGCAGTGCAGAATAAAAAAAAACAGGTCGTGCTCTGACTTTTGTGTCCTTTTATATGATTGGTTGTTGCCAATGGGGGCCTTATTGGAGGGACAGGGAGACTAGTATGTAACTTTACTTGGAGTTTCTGTAGGAGCTGAATGATCAATGGTTATTCCTGTGGCGAGAAAGACAGACAAGGAGGTAATGCCTGAGGTGAGGAGGTGTTCCAGGTCTTGGCGGCGAGGTATGAGAAGGCTCTTCCTCTAGTGGATCCTTGGGTTGGCGGCCAGGGCCAGTTGGGTGGAGTGTAGGTGTCTGGCAGGTGCGTGGAATGAGAGGGCTTTGTAGGCATGTGTGAGGAGTTTTAAAGTGATTCTTTTGTTGATTGGGAGCCAGTGTAGATCTCGAAGGTGTTTGGTGATGTGGCTGCAGCAGGGGAAGGTGAGGGCCAGGCTGGCTGTGGTGTTTTAAACATTCTGTAGTTTTCTGAGGAGTTTCTGGGTGATACCGGTGTAGAGTGTGTTGCCATAGTCGGGTCTGCTTCTGACCAGTGCGTGGATTACCGTCTTTTTAAGATTCGGTGGGGATCCATCTCAATGTCTGTCGAAGCAGGTGGAGTGTGTGGAAGCATGATGGGGATACTGTGTTGATCTGGTGGTTCATTGTGAGCGAGGAGTACAGTATGATGCCGAGGTTACGTGCGTGGTCTGTGGTGGGTGTTCTCATTGCGGTAGGCCACAAGGAGTCATCATAAGCTGAGGGGGTGGGTCCCATGATGAGTACCTCGGTCTTTTACAAGTTGAGTTTGAGGCAGCTGTCTTTCATCCAGGTTGCCATGGCCTTCATCCCACTGTGCAAGTTGATTCTGGCTGCTGTGGGTTCGTTGGTGAGGGAGAGGATCAGCTGGGTGTCGTCCTCACAAGAGACAACTTTGAGTACGTATCAACAAAGGTTGACAGAGGAAAAAAAGTAATTGCTTTGTCAAAGATTTCTTAGCCCGCTCCTAATGCATGCTATCCTGTAAACAGGGGAAGCTCTGCTCGGTACACAGTACTAACTGAGCATGATTGTATGCCAACATCAGCTCTGTTACAAAGGTATTAGTAAAAGATGAAGAAAAAGGAATAACTCGAGAACCACAGGCCCCTCTTGGCCACACACGTTACAGCTAGTTTCCCAGGTCCACATCTTTTTCTCTAAAGTCTGAAACACACCCTGTGTCACACCCAGGGGTCAGGCATACAATCTTTGTCATGCCCAGTAGTCCAAGTGTACCGTATGTGTCACACCCAGTGATCTAAGCAACCAACACCTTTCTCTCCTTTCAGATACTAACAGTGGCAAAAAACCAGTAGCACTGAGAAAACCTTTTTGACTAAATAACTATGAGATTTAGGTGCCAACTCTTCCCAATCAGGGTAACTTCATCACAGAAATAGCATCCTTGGAGTTATCAAGGACTATACAATAAATATTCACCTTTCGAAGAGTGCTGACTATCGAAAAAAGGTGACTTCAGCTGGATCGCCTGTGAGGGCGCCTTATGACTACTCAGCTAGGACATGCAAAATAGGTAATATGCCAGATTCTGTCAGTGGCAGGGTGCTCAGGTTATCTTTTTATGCTTCTCCCTAGTTTACCATACGGAAAATGCTTTAAATTAAGTTCTGATGTAGTCTCTTATCCTCTGTGACGGCTTCTTCATGACGGACCTCCATCCTGTGGATTCAACAGTACTTCCAATCAATCGGGGTGTCTGCTCGCCTTCCTTGTTGCACAAATGTGAGTCCATCCAGGCAGGATGTCCTTCGTGTAGGTGCAGTCAGGTTCAAAGTACCAATCAGCTTCTGGATGGCTTGCCAAAATGTTGCTTGAACACAAAATACCTTGCAAAAAACAAGAGACAAGAGGCGTTTGGCAAAGCAGGAGCAATTTGTTTATTTAAATACAGAGGCTGGGAGAACAGTTACAGGAACAGGGTCTGAAGACTGTCTCAATTTACAATTGGTCTGTGGCCTTCTTTTATACAGTTCATCGTAGGTGATAAAGGTTTCTGGTGATCTGTATATGGTGAGGAATGTAGGTTACTGATTTTGGAATTAATTGTATAATGGCAAATACATGTGGGCTTCGACCTTGCGTGGACACAATGTGGCCAGTGGGTAACATGTATAGATGTCCAACATGGAAAGTGTGTGATCACTGTGCGTGCTGTGTACTGATTGGCTATATGTTCCTAGCTCCTGTGACATCTGACTTTATGGTGTTTTAGGAGCGGACGTACCCCCTCGGTCATGTGTGCTTAATCTCCCTTGACCATTGAAATGTTGCTGCGCCAATCTGTGGGATTGATCTAAGGTTTCCTGCTTGTGTGTTTGTCTCCCAGCTATGTGCCATCCCACCTGTGACCTATTAATCAGTAACCCTGGGCCTAGTTCTCAGAACTTGCCTGACTATGCATTTGTGAGTTGAGGTTTCTGTGGAGTTTACAACGGATGATTTAGTCAACAGGGATGTGATTTCATTCTCATAAATAAATGTATAATTTTCCATATTAGCATTGACTTTTTCCATATTAACATTACACCCCTATATGAAGAACAAACTGCAATTCATTGGTGGGCAACGAATTACCAGTATCAGAAATTGCCCTAATTTGATAAACTCTCAAAATAAAAAAATTAACACAGCAGCACATTTTTCTGCCTAGTTACAAGATTATTGAACTCTTTTCTAGACTACACCTGTAAAAATCCAGACCTTATTGCTTTCCAGAAAGAATTAAACACAGACTCCTTCTGGAAGTACTTCCCTGACCAACCCCTCTTTCAAATCCCTTCCCTATTTAATGAACAATGACCACTCCGTTATTGGTAGACAGCTCTGCTGCTTTGAGGCTAGGACCACACTGTAAAAGTATTTTAAATAAATAAATATAAATAATAAACAGTAAAACTGTTCGATTTTTCGCCGCATGTTTTTTTAAGAGATATCAATCACTGGACTAAGGAGACAAAATGCTCCAAAAATATGGAATCTATCAGTGATTGTCTGATCTCTCTCACTAGAAATCTTACCTTCTCTTTAAAATTTACTAAGATATTATAGTTTGCATTTTGTCTTCTTCCTACTGGAAACAGTCTGTGACATAGATCAGTCTATTTCTGTTTATCTTTTATTGTCTTAACCATAGCCCTCTGTTTCTTTGGAATAGATATGGGATCATGTAGATCATCCGTTGTCTGATTCATGACACTCTACACACTCTAAGAAAAAGTTCTGTGGACAGAAGACACCATTAGTCTTAAATTAAAGGGGATCTAACTGAAGACGCAATTTTATTGATAATGCTAACACTATGAAGTATATAGATTATACAATAGCAAATAGTCCCACCATGCAAGCCACTGGGTTGTGAAGTTGGATGTAGCACTGAAACAGCCATTCTGCAAATTGTTGATACAACACTACATTTATTGGACAAAAAGTGCCTTCAGCATGCCCATCCTTCTTATCCCCTCACCGTTTGAATGCTAAACCATAACACCCTACTTAGCACACTCAACAATAGAATGGGCATAAATGGTGCATTGTCTACATTCATTGAAAACTGATCTGAACAATCAAAATAGAGCAATAATCTTTCAGCCCTTCGGCTCTAGGTCTGGTGGTTCTGTAAAGCCTTTTCTGTTGTCTGCACCCTTTAATCTGTACTAACATTCTTTTACCATGCTTCTTAATCACTTTAAAATATTTTATAATCTATAGGTAGATGATACACAACTACACAGAACAGCATTGTCCACAAAAGATATATCACTACTAGAGCAGACTCTTGAAGAAATTGAATCCTGGATGTCTTTTCCCATATGAAATAAAACATCTCATGATCAAATCTGTATGTATTTTATCTATTTTGTATGTATATTTTTATGTGATCCCACTTCAAGCTTGACTAGACTCAGTACTGGACTGCAAACCTCACATTATGGAGTATTTTCTACTCACAAGATAAAAACGAAAACACACACATACACACATACACACACACACATACACATACACAGATGCAAAGACATATAAATGTCATAGCAAAAGTCTCCCAGTACTAACTTACATTTATTTGAGGAGTTTAAGCCGAGATACTTGGATTTGACTTTAAAATATTGGTTCAATCACAAATCATATTCATGCTCAACTTCAGGAATACTTTACTCATGGGTAAATCCAAGGTAAATCAAGCTTTGCTTATATCTGTCCTACAAGTAAAATGCCTAAAACACAGTACCCAATTCTCTTTTTTGTCAAATAGGAACTTAACTTATTCATCTATTTATTAAAGCAAGCATTACACAGCCACAAGTGTCTGACAGAGACAGTCGTGGACCACTGACGTTTTACTGTTGAAGAACCTGCAACTTCTTTCTCTGTGTGGCATCATTGCCGCATCAGCTTGCAGCATCTTAGATCTTGTGATTGGTGAAAAAGTCCACAGACATTTGGTAATTTCTCTGCTTCTCTACAGGGCAGAGTATTCATTATTGAGAAGAACGTGCAAGATCCTTTAAGGAAAAGCAGGGCGAGGAAAAGGTCAATATGTAAAGTGCTGTTCTTCTTTGTTTTCAAAAGATGGCAGTCAGAGCAAGGACACAGCTACTTTGCTTTGTTTTCACAATGAGCACTGTAAGAGGGAGTGCAAGATATGGCAAATTCTCAAAGAGCAAGAGTTCTCTGCTTTTATGAAAAGTGCTAGGTGACACAGTGGAGGTATGTCATCATCTTGACAGTCACACTGCAGACATCACACACATATGCGGTGACATCACATGCATAAGTGTCTATGTTGTGACCTTCTTTCATTGAAGTGGTTGGCAAAACACAGGCTGAATTTCCACAGTTAAGCTTTGCATTAAAATAAAACAATAATTCTTTAGGCTATTTAAAAAAACAGGTTAAAGACGGATGGCACAAATTAGCCACCATCTGCTCTGAGATAGCGAAGGTATTTAAACAAATCATACTACTGGTTTACAAGCATTTAAACACACATTTAGACTTGATGAACATTTACTGTGTCTGTGGCCCATATTTTTTCTAACATTTTTGACTCATTTCATCAAACATATAATGGACTGGAAAGAATATTTAACTAATGGCTGCTGCATGTATGTTCAAACATCCACATCCTTTATACCTTTGAAATATTGGAATACAATATTTGACAAGAATCTTGTGCTAATTAGTAGGAAAGAATGTTCTGCAGCCACGAAAGAAGCTGTCTACTTTACAATTTGGGTGTAGAAGGCAGGAGTATTTATGAATGTGTGGACTCCTATAAGCAATGCTGAAGGATAACTCAATGTCTTATATTAGATGTCTGCTCAGATGCTTGAAAAACATTTAGGGACACAGATCAATATAGTTTTGGAGCATCATAAATTCACAAAAGTCCAGGGGGAAGTCTGAAAAAGTAGGAACATATGTGACATCTGGGACAAAATTTACAAGCACATGTGATTTCCGTACTCTCATTGATTTGTTGATCAGGGATCAATGAGTGAGATGTATCAATAGCCAGAAAGTGAAGGAAAAGCATCTTGCTTGTTACTAGGATTACTGACCTTAAAGAGGCTTTGGCTATAATTGAGAGACTGGAAAACACCTCCTCTTGGGTATGCGAGAGACTACAGGATCAAATATGTAAATTAAGTGAGTAAATCTGTGAATTAGATTGCAGCATTTGATTGCCCATATATCTGGCAATGATTATGATAAATCTTCCAACAAAGATTGTTGAAATAACACAACACATGTTACAGGTGTGAAAGAGAGGGTCATCTCTATTATGGTCTCTGGTATTTTGTCAGTTCAGCAACACGTAAGAAATGTAGACAAAGAAGTCATTATGCAAGAGTATGTCATAGTGAGAAAATGCATACCGTAAACTGTTTGACAATTGGAAAAAGGGAATTTGAGCATAAGGGAAGACAAGGGAGTTGACTGAGAACCCATAATAATGCCTACATGTGTGATCAAAGTTGAGGGCAAAAAACTGATGTTGTTGGTGGATTCAGGTTCACCTTTGACATAGGGAAGGCCAAAACTCATGTAATTATGCAACATTACAACAAAATATCATAGTATGAAAAAGAGGAACTATGCAAGGACCATGCATCCAGCATTTAGCGCTATTTACTTAGTGCAAAAGGCCTCCTTGTGTCCAAAGTGGACGCTATAATCCATTTTGTGCTAAGAAAATAGTGCTAAATGTAACAGAACACGAACTGCAGCAGCCAGCAGCCAGTAGGCAGCAGGCGCTCTGGCTAGCTAAATTCATTGTTCCTCTGCTCCTGTGGTAGGATTTGTGTGCACAATTACTCATCATCACGTCAACAGGCCTAATTGCAAAATTTTCAGTGATTTTGCATCTAAAGAGTAATGCAAAATTATCAAAATGACTCCGAATACTTAGGTGTGATAAAAAAAAAGCCTACTTATACAATGATAGGTGACAAAATATTTTTGGTGAAGACAATATCCAGCTGTCCCCTCTTGACATATATCCCATGAGATATGGGGGCAGGAGAATTGAAGTACAAGGCTATTCTTTTATAGGATTTCAATTTCAGTATACGGAATTAATGTGCAATTGTTGCCCGGTGTGGGAACAAGCTGCTTGGGTCATGAAATCAAATTGATGTAGGGAAAAATTTGAATCACAATTCATTTGAATTAGTCCTTTTCTTGATCAACTCAGAACTGGTCAGTGATATTTGGTCAGAGTTCTCCAAAGTATTTGTTGATTAATTAGGATTGCTTAAATGTTTCTAGCATAACATTATCTTGTAAGACCTCTGACCCTTGGTCAAAGGCATAATCTCTCCCCAGCAGCTCTGCTCCTAGTCCTCCGCCATTGAGCCTCCATTCCTCCTCCTGGGAGGTGTTCGAGACTGCAGCCTGCCAGTCTCTGTGTGCCGCTACTGACTCCGCCCCCTGCAGCTTGTGACTCCGGTATTGTCATGTTTAAAAGCCTGCATTTGTCCTGTTGTGTTTTCCTTGTATTTGCCTTGTGTACTTAATTTTCTTTTCCTCACTCCTTAAGTGCCTGTGTGCCCATTCTCACCGCTCTCCTGGGTCCTTTTCCCGCCGCTGCTGCCCCTGCGGCCTCGCCCCCTGTCCATTCTGAGACCGCCTCCCAGCTGCTTGTCCCTACCCCCTCCCCTACTTAATGGCGGCCACGCACGGCGGGCGCGCTGCTGGCATGCCGAAGGCTCACCTAAGGCAAGCCCATCTGCGCCCATCCACGACCCGACCTCGACCAGCGCCAGGGACCCTGGACCTATGACCCTCCATAGCTACGCCCCCGCTGCCCTCCTCGCTCTCAACCCCGGAAGACCCACACACTGCCAACAGGCCTCGCCGCACACGACCCACAGCCAGTTCTCCTGCCGCTGCTGCCACCGGACCTTCTCCACCACCCCAACCCGCAACACCGCTAACGCCAGCACCAACGACGCCCTCCGGTGCATCCTCCTCAACGTACGCTCTGTACACAAACATGCCATGGAAATATCGGACCTACTCGACTCTCTCTCGCCCTACGTCGCCTTCTTCACAGAGACCTGGACCAACGTCGCCTCCGCGCCCCGACATCAACACATCCATCCCGTATGGGTACAAGATCCAGAGGAAGGACCGCCCCAACCACCCGGGAGAAGGCCTCGCCATCGTCTACAAAAGCACCCTTTGCCTCACCACCTCCAGAGAAACCTTCCCCTCTGCCGAACACCTGCATTTCCAGATCCACACCAGCCCCAACACCACACTCCGGGGAACCCTCATCTATAGACCCCCCAGCCCCCGGACACCATTCACCACCACCATCACTGACTTCATCACTCCCCACGCCATCGCATCAATGAACTACATACTCATTGGAGCCCTCAACTTCCTCCTCGACAACCCCAGTGGCCCGATCTCCGCCATCCTCCGTGACAACCTCGCCAACATCGGACTCAACCAACTCGTCAACACACCGACACACAGGGCAGGACACACCCTCGACCCCATCTTCGCTAGAGGAAACAATGTCAACTTCAGCCACACTACGCAGCCACCCTGGACCGACCACCACTGCGTCCACCGTCGACAAACCCAAAACACCTAAACCAGCCCCCCGCCCGCCACGAAGAAACTGGAGCAATGTCACCGACGAGCAGCTGAACTCCACCCTCGCCCGATGCAACCACTCCTGGACACCCGACGCAAACACCGCAGCCAGAGAACTACACACGTGGATCTCCAACTGCACTGACGAGCTCGCCCGCTACACTACCCCGGCAAATAACGCCCCAGAAAAGCTGCCTAGTTCACCAACGACCTTCAAGAAGCCAGGCGCACCTGCAGATGAGTAGAAAAGACGACCAACGCCCACTCCACCTACAAGGAGGCCATGAAGGACTACCACAACCTAATCAGAACAACCAAAAAGAACTTCATCCACAACAAAATCCTCGCCAACTCCAAGGAACTCTTTAATGTCATTCAGGAATTCACCAACCCCCGCAGCGAAGCCACTGACATCACCCCATCCCAGGACCTATGCGACAAGCTCGGCACCTTCTTCCACCTCAAGATCAGAACACTCTACGACAAATTCATTGACCACCCACAAGACACCGCAGCCAGCCCCCCTCCTCCCCAAGATGCCAGTCAACCTACCATCTCCAACTGGACACCAATCACGACCACAAACACCACCGCAGCCATGAAAGGAATCCACTCAGGGGCCCCCACCGACCCATGCCCCCTCACATCTACCACAGAGTTGCAGAGACTTTCGCCCCCCAACTACAATACACCATCAACACCACCTTCAGAACAGGCACCTTCCCAGATGACTGGAAGTGTGCCGAAGTCAGACCCCTGCTCAAGAAGCCCACGGCCGAACCCACTGACCTCAAGAACTACTGGCCCATCTCGCTTCTCCCCTTCCCAGCCAAGGTGGCAGAAAAAACAGTCAACAGGGAACTGACGCGATTCATCGAAGAGCATGCCGACCTCAACCGGTACCAATCCGGATTCTGAGCCAACCACAGCACTGAGACTGCCCTACTCGCCGCCACAGACAACATCCGTATCCTCCTGGACCAAAGCCACTCCACAGCACTCATCCTCCTTGACCTGTCTGCAGCCTTCGACACCGTCTCCCACCGCACACTAATCACCAGACTACACAACGCCGGCATACAAGGAACTGCCCTAGACTAGATCCGCTCATTCCTCACCAGAAGAAGCCTAAGGATCAGACTGCTGCCCTTCCTATCCGCCCCACAGACATCACCTGCAGAGTCCCACCGGGGTCATCTCTGAGCCGGACCCTCTTCAACATCTACATGGCCCCCCTCACAGACATCATCCGACAACATAGCCTCAATATCGTATCCTACACCGACAACACCCAGCTCATCCTCTCCCTCACCAAAGACCCCACCACTGCAAAACTCAACTTCCAGAGAGGAAAGCAAGAAGTGGCAATCTGGATGACCAACAGCTGCCTAAAACTCAACGCCGAGAAGACAGAAGTCCTCGTCCTTGGACCCACCCCTTAGCATGGGACAACACCTGGTGGCCCACCGCCCTCAAAAGCCCACCGACCCCCTCAGACCACACCAAGAACATCGGCATCATACTCGATTCATCACTCTCCATGAACCGACAGGTCAACGCTGTCACCTCCAGCTGTTTTAACACCCTCCGCATCCTCTGAAAGACATTCAAATGGATCCCCCCGAGTCGAGGAAAACAGTCACCGACGCACTCATCACCAGCAAACTCGACAATGGCAACGCACTCTACGCCGGCATCAACAAGTCCCTACTCCGGAAACTGCAAACCATACAGAACACCACGGCCAGACTCGTACTCGGCATCCCCGGCGTGAACACATCAGCCAACACCTGCGACGATTGCACTGGCTCCCCCTTGGAGAAGAGAGTAACCTACAAAATCCTCACCCATGCCTACAAATGCCTACACAACAGCAGACCCAAATACCTCAATGACAGAGTAAACTTCCACGTACCGAAATGAAACCTGCGATCTTCCAACCTCGCACTAGCGGAAACCCCACGAATCCACAGAGCCAGAGCCGGCGGAAGATCGTTCTCTCACATCGCAGCCAAGGCCTGGAACGAGCTACCGGCAGACATCAGACGTGCCCCCTCCCTGAACACCTTCAGGAAGATGCTCAAGACCTGGCTCTTAGGCTGAACAGGAGCAACGTACCCCCCCAGCGCCTTGACGCCTTGACTCACGGGTGAGTAGCGTGCTTACAATTCCCTGATTGATTGATTGAAGAAAAATGTGGTACCTTGTTTCCATAAAGTGGAGGAAGTCCAAACATGATGTTAGCCCACTCAAAGAGGACTACCTTTTTTGAGAAATTTGAAATGGTTTTCCCTAATGGTTTTAACACTTAACGATGGATGAAAGAACTAAGAATGTGTGTCCATCTGCATGAATTGAATAAGTATATTTGGGTAGATCGCCAGCCACTGCAATTATTTCTGAGACACTTGAAATGATCGGTGGATCGCCAAGTAGAAGAAACAGTAAGAGCCTGCTGGAAGTTTGAAAACAGTGATAAGAGTTAAGCCACAATCACCACCCCTCTTACATCAGTAGAAATTCCTTCTGAGACATAGATATAATTTGGAATAGATATCACTGGTACATTTGAACTGTTGTCTCAAAATAAACAGTAGTTTTTTTTTTGGTTGATTAAACATCAAAGTTGGTGGTAACTAAGTGTATTACCCAGTGACCTGTGATTGAGTTCCTCAAATTGATATTTTCTCAAATACATAGTCCAAGTTACATTGTCACAGGCAATGGGAAGCAATTCTTTTGCAAAGAATATGTGAGTTTGGGGAAGTGTGTCAATAGCACATTTGAAAACAGCACTATATCTGTCACAAGAAAATGGTCTAGCATAACATTTGAATAGACTTGTGAAGAGTTGTACCCAAAGGTTAATTGCCACCAGAATCCCACTCAATGTGTTTTGCTAGAAACCTGTTGGGCACACAATAACACACCTAACAGTGTTTTCTTAGAATCTAAAATGTTCTCTCTAAAGGCCAAACCCTAAATTTAGTCCTGCATGGTTGAAGTTAGAAAGAATGAGTTATGAAGATAGGATAGAATATTATCATCATCAAGATAGCTTTATTCGACTGAGCAAGTCATAAAAGCGCATACAGATAAAACAAATGGATTAAAATAGCTCTGCAATACAAAATTTAAGATCAAAGTTAAAATCAAAAATAAATACATATGTGCAAAAAAGCAGACAGTGCCATCTTTTCAAAAATTGCATACTAAAACAAGGCTAAGAAATAACACATTAAATGTAATCGTTCTCAGGCACCAGGATTGGGCTTGAATAAATCCACTTTGCCTAATGTGCCCTCCTATTCGTGTTGGGTAGTAGATGGTTTCATTGGGGACAACTGCTAGCCCTAGCTAATTTAGAGTGGATCTGCCACATCCACCTTAAAATCTTGGCCACTGGAATTGCATACCTAGGAGATGAGTCGGAGCGTAAAATTCGCAGGGCTACTTTATATAAACGTGTGCCCATATTCTTACAGAGCTGGGCCAGCCAAACTTTCTGTGGGCTCGAGTAAGCAGGGCAGACAAAGAGCACATGGGAATATGATTCTACTTGTTTAATTCAGACAGGGCATTTATTGTCCCCGGTACAAGACAATTTGGATGAGAAAGACTTCAGCGGCAATGTGCCAGATCTAAATTGGAAGTAAAGTTTCCGATCCAAAGGCTTTGGAATTTTGTCCCAGTATAGCTCTTGGCTCGGGCATGGTTTGATTTGTAAGAAGAGCCCCGTGAGTGAGGATGGATCATACGATCTAAATTCTTCGTGTGTGACCATTTCCCAGTAAATCTCTTTAAGAATGTTTTTGAGGGGAATGTCGAAGTGGAGGCGAGATCCCACAAGTGTGATAGACCCATTTTATAAAACGTATCTCTCAATTCTCGCAGCCAGCTTATCTTATGAAATTGATCTAAATAATAACATCCCTTA
This sequence comes from Calotriton arnoldi, assembly GCA_963921515.1. Lineage (NCBI taxonomy): Eukaryota > Metazoa > Chordata > Amphibia > Caudata > Salamandridae > Calotriton > Calotriton arnoldi. The sequence continues at coordinate 458,401 of CAWUFW010012293.1, forward strand.
AGCCCTCAGTATATACTGACAATTCCTGCATTACCCATAGTCGTCGCCAGTATAGGATTGGGCGAAGCCTAGCATGGTCCTTTAGGGCTTTCCTACCCAGATCATTCCTTAAAGGGAGGGTGGGTGTGCTCTGTGGGAGGCTTGTGATTGTGCTTAAAAACACGTTCTCTGCTAGTGTGAGCAGGTTCAGGTTTTCTAAGCCCCACAGCTCCGCCCCGTAGAGGACTGAGCTCACCACTTTACTATCATAAATTTGAAGAGCCGGGCTAATGGGCTTCGTCAGTGAGGTTTTGACTTCCTTTCACAGGGTGTCAGCTAGCTGTTGATGCTTTAATGCCATAACTTCAATATGAGGCTTACACCTTATGTCCTTATGAAGTTTGATGCCCAGATACACAAAAGCGTCCATCTGCTCCAGGGGGAGCTCACCCACCATTATGTTCGCCCTGAAAGATCTATGCTGTTTAAATGCCATAAGTTTTGTCTTTGCAGCTTTGATCATAAGGCCTCTCATAAGACAGAACTCTTTATAGCTGTTAATGGCACACTGCAATCCACTAGGTGTTTTGGAGATTATCAGCGTGTCATCCGCAAACATGAGAATGGGAATTTTCCTACCAGGTAAAACAGGGGCATCAGTGTGAATGGCATCAAGAAAGTTTGCAACACCTTTTATAAAAAGAGAAAACAGAGTCGGTGCTAGCACACATCCCTGACGAATGCCCTTGCACACAGGGAAAGGGTCAGTCCTATTTCCTGCTGCTCCCCACCGTATTTGTGCGTAATTGTCCTCGTGGAGGTGGACGATTAGGGAGGACAGATCTGGAGTCAGCCCCATCTCCCTTAGGACCTCCCACAATTTTTTCCTAGATACCATGTCAAAGGCAGATCTAAGGTCAACAAAGGCAGCACACATGCTGCCCTTGCCGAGGATGACTGTACGCCAGTAAATGAGAACAAAGTGGAACACCTGATCTATGGTGCTAATGTGAGCCCTGAAACCTGCCTGTAGAGAGGAGAGGAGAGAGTAGCAATATCATCAATCCAGTACTGGACCTTGGTCAAAACAAGCCTAGCCACCACTTTCTGCATGCAATCTATATGACTGATTGGTCTATAATTACTAGGCAAGGATTTGTCTCCCTTTTTGTAAATGAGTATTATCTCTGTCCCCGCAGGTATGTGGAATAGGTGCTCCTTGGGCTATGGCATTAGCAAAAGTATGTAAATAGACCATTTGGGCTTGTCATGCAAAAAAATGTCTGCGGGAATGCAATCTAGGCCCGGTGCCCTGACACCAGTTAGGGCCCCTAGTGCACGACTAACATCTTCCTCGTTAAAAAGTGTAGCGGAGGGGAAATGGTGGATCAAGGATGGTACCCCATCATCAACTTCTTCCTCGGCGTATTGAGCGGTGAAAAAATTAACTCACGCATCGGGGTCAACATGGTTATACGGTGGCTGAGCTACTCCTCCCCTGCCCCATTTCACCACATCCCAAAACCATTTGGAGTTTTTGCTATCACAGGCGGACTTTATTTCCTGCCATCTATCCTCGTCCCAGGATTGTTTGGCGCTATGAATCGCTTTCTTGTATGTTAACCTAGCGATTCTCACCCTAACCCCACTCCCGACTTAATTGCCTCCCCAAGAATTGTGTGTGCACTTCTGCACTCACAGTTGTACCATTGATATTTGGGCTGGGTAGGTTTCGTCCTCGACTTGCTCTGTTTTGGGAAATGACATCGTATCATTGAGAAAAATGAATTGTGCAGCTCCGTGAAATCTATGGCCGTTTCTGAGGTAAAATGGTGAGTCTCCATCAGTTTGGTTGTACGTTCGAGCTCGCTGCTTATGGTGATTAATGTGTCTGGACATGTTAGGATTTTAGGCCATTTAACTTGTTGCATATTGTTAGAATCTAAAAGATCACTCACTGTGGATAGGGTAGCCGGTGCCATCGGTACTCTAACAGGCACATGCATCAATGTTGGATTTTGCGATTTCTTAATTGCGATTTTTAAGGAATCGCAATTAAGGAATCGCAAAAGCCTATGCATGTAGAAATCGCTTAAAAGATAGCGATTTCTATACATTCCTTAATTGCGACTCGCAAATTGCGAGTCGCAATTAAGAATACCTCCCCATTCATTCCTAAGGGCCGAGAGGCCCATAGGAATGAATTGGAAGACATTCTCAATTTGCGATTCTCAATTAGAGAATCGCAAATTGAGAATGCAATTTCAAGGTGCCAGGGTGTCAAAAGGACACCCTGTTGCACCCTGAAATATGCATATGAGTACATCTTGCACACACACATGCCCCAAGGGCATGTGTGTGTGTAAATGGAACTTTGAAAAATGCACTTTAGTGCATTTTTCAAAGTTTTTGCAAATTACCATGAAGTTCAACTTCATGGTAATTTGCGCCCCTATTAGCGAAATCGCTAATTTTTTTACTTTAATGCATTGCATTTAAGGAATCTCAATGTGCAATTCCTTAAATGCAATCGCAATTTGAGAACTCGCAATTAATTGCGAATTCTCAAATTGCGAGGGCCTTGACCCTTGATGCATCGCAAAAGCTAATTTTGCGATCGCAAACGGCCGCTTTTTGCGAATCGCACCGTTTGCGATCGCAAAAAGCTTTGATGCATGTGCCTGTAAGATCCTTAAATCTAAACTGTGAGCAGAGCGTATCATGATCGCTCTCTATGCATGCGTGTATGGTCATGTCCTCAAAAGTGTGCCACAAATTCAGGCTGACTAAGATATAATCGATACAGCTAGAGTGGTAGACGTTATTAAAAGTATTTAGACCTTGTCTATCCGAGATGGACCGACCATTGGATGCTCTAAGGCCATGTTCCAGACACAATGCTTTTAATTGTATTGCGGCCTCAGTCCATTGTTTAATCAGGTTTAATTCCAATGCAGGGACTCCCCAGTATTCATCCTCTTCCCTCGCGTGGTCATTATCTTCATTGTCGAGCGGTTCAAAAGTGGTGTTTAAATCACCAACAACTACGACACCAGAATCCCCAGGGAGGGTGCCTAACAATTCACCCAGAGCATTGATGGTTCCACATCTTCATCCCCCACTCTGGCCTCTAGCATATACATTCACTATTGCACAAGTTCCTTGAGGTCCAAGTGACACCTTAAGCGCAAGAGTGTCATTGAAATCAAAGGGTAAGACCCGGATCTTTAGACCTATTTCTTGCTTTACCCAGATTGTGATGCCCCCTGTTGGGCGGACCCTAGCACCCGAGTAGCGGGAGTGCAATAATTTAGATAACCCAGATGAAAAAGCGGATCTGTTACCCAGGTTTTCTGAAAGGCACATATATCGTAATTCCCTATAAATTCATTCCAGTCAGGGACATCACTCCTGGTTCTCAACCCCGCAATGTTCCATGATAATATAGAGATGGTACGCAACATTGGGTGTATGTTATTTATCAGCGGGACATTGGAGGGTACAAGGCCAGAGTCGTGATTAGACCCATTCATGATCCTATCGGGTTGGTCTAGCCTAATTGTGGGGTTCCCTTTCAAAAGTGTGGAAAATAAATTGCTAGTACAATCTGTCAGAACTGCCAATGTACAGTACCCATTGGCCGGAGGTAGCCGTCAATCAACCTCGCTAAGCATAGACTCAGATTGATAGGGGGCTACGGGACTTTTGGGGGAAGATTTGGTGTTTTCCTTCGGGCGGGCTAAGTTTAAGGCGAATGGCTGTTACGAAAAGATGTTGTGTCTGTAGATCATAAGCTACTAGATTCTCAGCCAATTTTTTGTGTGGTAGGGTTAGGGCAATGACATCTGTTTCAACCTCCGGGGTGGAATATTGTTTAGCCCCAACAATATCATCCCTTATTTTGGCACGGCATCTACGCACTTTCCAAATCCAATGAATGGTTTTGTTAATAAGGGAAACCTCATCCTCTGTAGAATATCTAGGTGCAGGCTTTGGCACGTTGATCATATATATTGCCCTTTTCTGCTCTGGATTAGTGCCTCTGCTATACGGTAAGGGATACCTATCGGCATGCAGAAGTGAGGCGCTTGTTGGTGTGACCGTTTCTGGTTTTGAGGCTGGGAGACTTAAGTGGACCATCCTATTTATGTTGTCCCCCCTTCCCCGTTCAGAGTGCTGTGGGCTCCTGTAGCCCTTCCAGTATTTATCTTGCTGGCGCTGTCCCCCCAGGAACATTGGTAATGGCCAGTGACCCACTCTCGATGGTTGTGTATGGTGCTACCCTCCCATGTCATGTACCCTGTGTAGGGATTGACAACCTTGTTTGTCTTTTAGTATTTGAACTACATTATGCACCCTAATAAAGGATTTGGAGAGCTGGGCCACGGCTACCTTAAGTGCTTTTATTTATTTGGTCAGATTCAGTAACTGGGCTGATAGTGAGTTCAGCACAGGGTAGTCACTGCTCATAGATTTTAGCTGGGTATCTTTAATTTCTCTACGGGGTACCGATTTCCCCCTGCTGCGGGGGGCAGGGCTGATCATTCGGTGTGTCTTCCTTTTTAATCGTCTTTTACTGTGGGCCTCTCTTTAATTGGGTCACTACTAATTTCATTAGACTCGTCCACAGAAGCAGCCATATCTGAGAGGGGGGCATAGCTGTTACTACATTGGAAGATGGCGAGGTCATCTACCAATACTGCCCCTTCTGTGGCTGAGTTTCAAACTACGTTTGGGGTAGAGCTATGAGCAGCTATCTGACTAGTTCCCTCATTCTCACTATTAGATGGTATCTTGTTGCAGCCTTTGAATATACTGTATATGGGTAGTGTGCTATGTGCTGGGACACATGGGCTGTTAGATTTGAGGATACCTTCACATTCTGATAAAAGCCTGTCAATGTTGTCAAGTACCCTCCCACTCCCATCTTTGTGTCCTTCATAGATATTTGTGGCCTTTTTACTCTTCTTTGGAACCTTTAACTTTGAAGCTTGCGCACCTTCCTCCTTTGCCTTTCGCTTTCCCATTCTGGAACTTTTGGGGCCACACTATATTAGTTCAAAGTCAATGGACCAAAGGGATGTAATGACAAAAAACATGATGCCACTGTGGGGCAGCAGTTAACAGTACCTTGTTCCCTCGGTGGAGATGTGATGATTTAGCAGGTTTGTGCAGTTGTGAAAGAGAAGTCAGGGGTGTAGCCCAGCCTCCTCCAGGCTTTGACAGGCTCAGACAGGCCCGCCTTTGGCCCGGGCATGCCCACAGGTGTCCCGCGCGCTGGGGGAGGCCCCTCGATGTCTTCTAGCACCTCAGGGTGGCATCAGGAGCGGCTCGCTGGCCGCTTGGAGTTCTGGGGGTTGTGGTCCTCACACTCCGGTTGGGCCCCCCACTTTACTTTACTTCTTCCAGCTTCCAGCTCTTGGTATTCAGTTTGTCTTGAGGTAATCAATGATGTCCACAACTTCAGATGTAGGTTTTGAAAAACATCTGTGGTTGCACCTGCTTTCACAGATTGACCTTTCGACTGACTTATACCAGGACGCGTTTCAACAATAGCTCCCAAAGTTGAAAGTCTGTGTTCACTTATCTTGGTTGCTTATCTGATTAATGTTGGTTTTCCCTGTGCTTCCTTTACAGGGTTTGCGGTAACAGGAATCCGAAGAGCAGAGCAGGAAGGAAGACAGTCACTGAAGACGGAGATGGGCCGAGGGGCAGGGAGCCAACTGAAGAAACCGGAGCGTGGAGAGAGAAGCAGGACACCGCCAGCCGATGGGGAACTGGAGACAGGTAAGTGTTAAGGAACAACGAGGCTAAGCGCTATTAGCTTTGTTAATGGTTGGTAGCTGCAGTGGCAGAAGGTCCCGAGGGTGGATGTCTACGGGGGTGGCGAGAACGGAGCAGCACCCGGGCTGATGTTATCACCGGGGGAGCTGATCCAGCTGCAGACGCTCCACAACGGTGGGGCAGGAGGGACTTCAACTTCTCCCCCAGGTGGGATAGTGGCACAACCAGGGCCACTCTTCAGTCAACTCAGCATGCCCACCTGTGGTCCTGGAGCTCACAAGGGTGTGATGACCGAGGAACCCGGTAGGTGAAGCTGCAAACAGGGAGAACTGCTCACCTTACGTGGGGCGGCCATCGACCCGCGGCTCTGGAAGACGCCAAGGCAGGTGTGGGTGGAGGACTGAGTAACGGATAATCATAGAACCGTAGTTTCTTCTCCCACTGTAGGTTTTCAAAATCCCTTTTTGCTTTTATTAACCCATAGCTCATTTCATAGCCACCCCTTTTTACTGATTGCCGGTGGAGCTTATTAAGGGCTTTCCTCATTAGGGGACATTCTTCTTCGAACCAGCCCGAAGGATTCCTTTCTTTAGTAATTTTTCGGAAAATGGTGAGGGCTATACTCATAGAATATCAAAAACAATATAAGTCTAGGTATGATGAAAATAATTCAGTGGTGAGAGAACAGTGGAAGGTTGTAGATGTGGTTCTGGTGAAAAGACCTTGGCTAATAAAGAAAGGGCTATCCAGATTCATGGCACTCTTGGCATAAGTAAGGTAAAGAAAATATAGCTGTTGTGGACTATGATGATGTTTGTAGTATGTCCAGGTTAGTGACGTTTAATAATGCTCAGAGAAAACTTGTTCATGGAACCTTAACAACAAAGAATGGCCGCTCTATTTTGAGAAGCAATAATGATTTATTTGAAAATCTGAAGAGAAGGAACAGACTGCAGACTAATTGGCAAAAGGAGTTTGTAATGGGATAATCCTTCTCTCATTGTATCTGTACAAGATTTAATATGCAATTTCTTTCCTGTTAGGGTTAATTATTGTTGCTTTGTTTCCTGCATTTTATATGTGATAATATATATTTTTAAAGCACTTTAAAGTTTAATATTTTAGGGAGGGAACAGTGTTATGGTTTTTGGCATGTCTAATATTGGGATGCTGCTACACTGTAGCTAGGAATCCTGGATGTCATATGCTTCTAATTCTATTGGGTGTTCTTTTTAGGCAGTTGAAGACATGCTGCCTGGCTATGATGTTGCTGGTGTGTATGCTTATCAATAAACATAAATGAAGGACCATAAACTTACCTGTTGGACTCGGCCCTCTCTGCAGGGTCATCCACAAACATTCCCGTTTCTTGTGCTTTTCACCACTTCTAACCAGTGCTAATGTGATTGTGCTCTCTCTTTTAAATTCGGAAAATTGGAGAACAACCGAATGGCACTGTAAGGTGGTACTACATGTACCCTCTACCTGTAAATTAAATGCATATTGTACCACCCACTTAAGTAACACTTTAAACATATCTCAGGCCTGCTATTGCAGCCTGTGTGTGCATTTTAAACATCATTTTTGACCTGGCAAAATAAACCTGTTTGCCAGACCTAATATTTCCTTTTTAATATATATATGTCACCCCTAAGGTAGGATCTAAACATCCCATAGAGCAGGGTGCATTGTATTTTAAAAGTTGGACATGTTCCTTTAAGTTTTATATGTCTTACTAGTGAAAAGCTTTTAAATTAGTTTTTCACTATGGCAAGGCCTACCTCTCCAATAGGATAGCATTCGGTTTAATTATTATATCTAGTAAGTGGTAACTTTCAATTGTGAGCAGTTAGGATGGCCTAGTTTGGTGCCTAAGAAATTGTAATACAAAACCGTCTTTAATCTTAAAGTTAGATTTTAAGTCACAATTCTGAAAATGTCACTTTTAGAAAGTTGGCATTTGCTTGTCCTAACCCTTTGGTGTCTGCAGCCTGTATCCTGAATCCCATGACTGAAGGTAGTTGGCTGTTGGTCTTTGTGTATTGCTCCCAGATGGTGAGACAAAGGGGGAATAGGTGTCGGCAGGATGGTCAGTCTCTGGCTTGAATAGAGGGGTGGAGCTGTCACCTAACTCACTTGCATATCACAAAAGTTCTGCGTGAGCAAACCCACAAACGGTTTGACACTAGTATGCTCTGCCCCCAGACAAGCTGGGTCCTGGGCAGGGAGGCAGGAAATTCCACACATCACCGGGGTAGAAACCATTAGAACATTCCACAACCAGGTATAAATAGTGGGCCTTTAGTCCCAACTCATCAGATCACTTCTGGACCTGTGGACTCTGCCAGGAAGAAGGACTGCCCAGCTGTGAAGTCTGCCTTGCTAACCTGCTTGCCGATCAAGGACTGCTTTTCTTCCCTGCAGCCAGCTGTTGCCGCACCAGGATTCTTCTACTGCTGTGAACCACATGCTGAATCCGGCCTACCTGTGTGGACCCAGAACTCCAGTACATCTCCCAGGGTCCAAGGGTCATTTGTCTGGCCACCTGTTCTAAGCAAAAGGGACATAACAGGCTTCTTTGAAATTGGTGCATCTTGAAGGATCTTGATGCACCTCAACCCGGCGCAACTCACCTTTGACTCTGATCCAGCACAACACAGCTCATCATTTATGTCGCCGAATCTCAGCGCAAGTCCTTGCAAGGTCCAATGACTCCCTCGACACCAATGTAGGGCATCACATTGCACCTCTTCATCAACAGCTTCTACCTACATGATGCATCTCCTTGAAGACAGCCCATCGACCTACTGCTGTATGATGCACCTCGATGCCTGGACCATGCATCGCAGCTCCTCATTCAGCTCCTCATTGACTGCTCTTTAGTGCTGTTCCACGCAGCTTGGTGCAAGGACTTCACATCATAATGCCCTGGCCCAGAAGGTACGTCCTCAGCAGACTGAATTCAGTCCTATATCCAGTACTCGCTTCATCACAATCGTGGACCCCAACTACTGTGGTTTGTGCTTTTTCCTGCTTAGAGCTTAACTTTCACAAAACCTTTAAAATTGCACATCTCCAATTCTACTAATTGGGTTTTTGCCATTTTGGCGTCAAATAGTTTATTAAATTTCACTCTATTTTTCTAAATTTTGTGTGGGATTTTCTTGTGTTGTGTTTTACCATTAATACAGGCTGAAATGCTGCATCAATACTTTACACCTTGCCTCTAAGGTAAGCCTGATTGCTTTGTGCTAAGCTACCAGAGGTTTAAGCAAAGGTTAGTTTGGGGTTTGCTGTTGTTTCACCTGACAAGAATGCTGGTTGCTGCTTGGGTAGGGTTTAATCCTACATCAACAGTTAACCCAATTTCCTACACTACCTAATTGAATTCATCTGTTCATTAAGATGCACATAACATTTGGTTCAAGAAAATAAGAACAAATCCTTTAACATGCCTAGGAAACTCCCCTAAAATCTGTAAACTATAGTCCATACATTCCTGTCTGCTGCTCAATTTATTCGTCCATGCATAACTGTTTACTGCACCATATCGGTTTTACTGTCTTTAAGTAAACGTTCACACTATCACCTAATATGTATACGTGTTCTTTACCTTTTTATGTATGTTAAGATTTATATAACATGTGGTCCACTGTAAACAGACTCTGTAAAATCTTCATCCTGAATTGGGGGGGTTAGCTCTTAGCCTAAGAGAAACTGACCTACCCTTCTTTGTGATTACAATTTTTCCACAAGCTACCAGAAGGCACTTCACTGTATAGCTGATAGCTATGACTATATATTCATAATTCGTTGTGACAGCTTGAATATCAGGCTACAATGATGCAACAATACCTGGGATCCATAGCGGGAAAAGATTCTGATTTATAGTTTGCTGAATATGTCACGTGTCAAAAAGCAGTGGATGTTGTGTTCATCCCATTCACAGTATATAGTACATCTTTACTCTCTAGATAGGGAAAATAGGACAGATGTAATCCCTCTCCTAAGCTCTAAAAATGACATACACACATAAAAATGGTCAGGGTATTCAATCAATCAATCAGTAGACTTGTAGAGTGCGACGTGTCACAGGTGAAGGTATCCAGGTTTAGCAGGGTCCAGAGTCTCTGTTAAAGAGACAGGTTTTCAGAATTCCTCTAGAGTAGGAGAGATCTTGAGGTGAAAGGGGTAGGACATTTCAGGCCCTGGCTGCGAGATAGGAGAAAGAGTGTCCTCCCTTTCCGCTGTGGCATATGCAGGGGTTGTGAGTAAGCACCGTGAAGGCAGAGCGGTGGTGTCTGGAGGGTTTGTGAAACCTCAGGTGATGGTTGATGTAGGCAACTACAGAGTTGTGCAGGGCCTTGTACAGGTTGGTGAGAAGCTTGAACTGGCATCTCCTGTGTTCAGTGAGCCAGTAGAGTTCTCTCGGGTGGGGGCTGATAGAGATGCAATGAGAAAGATTAAGTACGAGTCTTGCTGCAGCATTCTGGATGGTCTGTAGTCTTTGAACGAGAAGGGACTCGAATCGAGTGAGAGTGTTGATTAGATCCCAGTCCTCGGTGGCGTGTTTGCAGAGGGCAAAAAGAACAGATGATGGACGTAATGCTGAACAAATTAAACATTCACCCCAGTCACAGATCTGGGTTAAATCCAATGTTTTTTTGCTCACAGCTCCATTCCAGTTTGGACCCAGCCATATGCAAATCAGTCTTGAACCTACTCCCCATGGGAACAGTCCAGCCTGAAATGCGAGGCCAGGTACTCCCTGGACTAGAAAGCAAGCATCCTGGGACCAGTTTCGGGGTATCACCCCTCATCAGACTGTTCTCAATGAGAAAGAGGGATAAGATGAAAAATGGAGCAAAAGACAGGAGGCTGAAGTGAGCAGAGCATGAGCATAAGAGCGCCAAACCCAAAAGGAAAGGTGAGAATGAAGCAAGAGGCAGAAAGTGTAAAAAGGAGAGTAAAATTAGTGGAAGCAGCAGGAAAGGATGAGAAAGAAAAGCGAAAAGGGAGAGAAAGAGGGGCAACCAACAAGAGGCAAAGAGGGAGAAGAGAAAGTAAAAAACAATAATAGGAGAATTGCAGTAAAATACGAGATAGAAATGGATATCGAAGAAGAATGTAGCAGAAGGGAAAAGGTCTGAAGGATAAGCAGGAGAACCCAGATCCTGGAGTTGGCCTGGAGGCCACTCAGAGGTAGGTTGAGAGCTGGGCCTGGCACTTGCTGGGCACTTACTATAAGAATAAAAGAAAATTGCTATTTTTATCCAATAGATTCATTAGTATTACAATAACGGCTCTCAAAACAAGCAACAATATGAATGCATGGGGACTGAAGGAGTCATACATTAATTGGCATTTTGTTCAGCGTATTCTTTAAGCTTTCAGAATCCTTTGCTAGCCTTTTTATTGCATCAGCAAAAGCTCCCTCTCAGGTGAATCCCTAAATAGCTGTAAAGGCTTGGCTATTAATTCCATTAAACTTTGGGTGTAGGATGTATAAGTTTCACATTGGGTGATGTTGAAAGAAATGCCTCCAGAACCGTACTTGCCACAAGATGATGCAACCCGTAATACAGACTGTATACTGGTGGATCAAAAGACCAATGTGAGAATCCTCTCTTTGCCATAGTTCATGCAGTCAGCAGTTCTCTAGAAATCCCATTCTCATGTGCAAAGAAAAGCAGCCAGAATAGACAGCATTGGTCAAAAATGGCAACATTTATTTTGCAGAAGCATGGTTTCTGATTGCAGTAGAGTTAGAAATTCAAATGGCAAACGTCAGAACTCGTTTTCTCTCTCCATATGAATTCCTGGAGTGCACATACCATGTAGAATATCATCTGTCCTTGGAAAGATAATGCTATTTCTTCAAATCCTCTAGGGTGCATTACCAAATGTGATTCTTCAGGATTCATGGTATTCAGCAGTATTCATTTGAAAAGTGAGCCTTCCTTGTGTAACATACAAATGATGTAGTCAGTTTTTTAGGTCACATTTTAATTCAGAGCTTTGATATTAATATGTTTTTGTTAATTGAAATAATAATCATAGGTGGGCATAACTCGTGTTATTTACTGTAGCATAAGTACGTAAAATTACAGCAAAATTATGCACGATTACACAAACTAATGCTGGAAGCGTAACCCAGCATTTAATGCAATTTTCTTACCTCGAAATGCACCCTTGTGTCCAAAATGGATCTTAGGATGGATTTTGCACTAAGGAAATAGCGCTAAATTCAACAGCAGATGCCAGAAGCCACTCGCTCTCTGTACCTGTGCTCTTCAGCTGGGCATTTGTTCCACAAATAACTAAGAATCTTACAAGTGGATGAAATTGTGTAACTTTCAGTTATAATAGTAACACAAAATTACTCAGATTACTCCGCCATACCTGACATTTTACCCAGGCCTAATAATATTCTGGTCTCACAAACAATGCCCTCATTAGGTCAAATGGGCAGATTATCACAAAAATCACAGCGACCAGAAGAATTCCTATACATTTATCAATCAGGCGTTTGTTAAGCGCGACTACTGACCCGCAGGGTCTCAAGGCGCTGGGGGTAGGGGGTGCAGGTTCCAGTCCATCAAGGAGGGTCTGTCGTTATATGATACTTAGTTACTTAGAAAGCTAGTAAATGGATCACATAAAACCAAGAGTAAGTGATGCAATACCAACACATGCAATATGTGTATTTGTACAGTACCTGTCATCCTTGGCCTCGTATGAAAGCTTTAGAAGTTGTGCCCAATCAAACGCTCCAGGTTCTTTATTCAACCATTTCTTGATTTCCTGAAGGCAAGTGTCAGGGTACTGGGCAACAATGACCTCGCGGAATGATTCACAAGCTGGTAGGTATTGGTAAATACTGGGTGATACGGACAGTCCAATCAGAATATCTCCCTTCACATCACCTGAATTACAAAGTTTAAGGAGGATAATTATTGTGCCGCAAGCATAGATGTTCCTCAAGCACCACATACAATTTTACATTTCATGAATCCTCCAATGAATAATACAGTCATCAAAGGTGGGGTGTCTATTACCATATCGAGTTTTAAGTACTGCCTTGTCAAACATTAAGGCCTAGATTTCCAAACACTTTGCATCAGGTTTGTTTTACTTTTTTAACACAGACCCATCGCAAAGTGTTGTGTTGGTATCACGATTTGAGTTGGATTGTAACACAAAGTAACACAAACCACTACAATATGTTGCCTTGTATTTTTTTTGTTTCAAGGAGGCTTTCCATGGGTGATGCTTGGATGTTTTTGTACATTCAATCCATGAATTGTGATGCAAATCCGTATCTACAAAGACTTGTATACATGGATTTGCGCCAAACTCCTGTGCATTCCTGAGGCTAGCAGAAGGATGAGAAATAGTTGTATTTTTCCTCCTGTTTTCCTCTGTGCTTGCGAGCTGCACAGAGAGGCAATGACCTACAAAGAGGAAAAACGATGCTGATCACAACAGAAACACCATGGTGCAAGGGTGTTTGCATTGGCGCATGGCAGCATAACGTGTATAAGCACAGAGAGACAGTAGAACAGTGCCACATCTTTGTTGATATGTCTCTGTTCTGCTCTCTCTTGTTCATGCAACACAGCACAGTTACTTCACTTCCTGCGCTGTGTTGCATGATTTAAGTGTAGATCTAGACCTATATTCAGAAAGTTGAGTACCATAATATTGTGAATATAAGTATATACAGGTAGGTATAAACTCTTAAATCCAATCTCACTACTTTGTGCCTGCATTTGAGGACCCTTAATAGAGAAACAACATCTCACTTCTACCTTAATTTAGACTAACCTTCCAACCAAGGAGGTGAGAGATGATTCTAATGTCATTGAGAGGGATTATGTTAGCCAGCAGTTTAGAGGTGGTTGTCAAAGGCAAAAATAAGTGATGGGTAGTTTTCTGCTTTGAGAGAATCTGTTATTCCCTTCAACCTGCAAACGTATGGTCTGGTAGCTTGGGCACCAGTTAAAGCAAAAGGACTAAGATGCCTACATATAATACACTATCAAACAACACTGCTTGCATTGCTGAGACAGCACATGCACAAAGTAATTCAAAAGCAGTGCCACTACCTTTAGATGGATAAATATAGGCTCCAATTGTTAGTCCTTTGAAGAGATTACATCATGGATGTTTCTAATACGTCCAGCAGCTCTATTCTTATATTCTTCTTCTTGGCATCAAGGACTTTAAATAAAGCAATATTATAGAAGGACGCATTTAAAAAAAAGTGAACTCAATCATATTGGACTGCAAATCATGTGTGCTCTACTTTAGAGGATAAAAATAATGAATAACATAATTGCATTACATTTGATAGCAATAATTCACTTCTGTGTGGACAGTGATTCAGCCACAATCTGGCTACATTTGTCACAGTAAATAATGACTCCTCACTAATAGACCATTAAAGATGTGCACTTGACATACAGCCCCATGCAAAGCCCTACCACCATTATAAAAAATGTCCTAAAATTCAGGGGTCTGCAGTCCTAATGAGGATGGGGCATCAAGTCAACGTGCTAAGAACATTACACTACTGACATCAACCTGACTTAATATATAACACATTTATTGAATTAAGATAGGTCAAATAATCAAGACAACATCTCTCTGATACCCTGATCTCAGGCTGTATTAATCTTGTCTGGCAAAACACTATCCAGAGACGTAATCCTGTTGACTTGGACGTTTAAACCGCTCAGAGTTGTTACTATGTCTAGAGACAAGAAACAACAGATAACTATGTTGACACTGTTAAAAAGTTTTCACAACTCTCTTCTCAGATCAAGGAAGGATACACTGATAATGAGGACATGAAGACCACAACACTCATTTCAAAGGGTCAACCAACTACTTATTTTGGATCCCAGTTACTGCCATTCATAGCTGTGTTCGAAAACAGACCCTAAACTCTTTAAAGCATTCATTTGTGTTGCTCTGTCTACCACTTACCTGATAAATAAAAGACGAAGGAACTGCAAGATAGAAAGAGCCATCCATTGTTGTATAGGTTGGGGTGCTAATTGTGAACTAGAGGTTCAACACTTAGCCATGTATTGATGGACCTCTGACATTTCTTTTCCCTAGAGCGTCAGATATGGAAAACATGAGTTTTCAGGATTCGGGATGACAGATTTAATATTATATATGAAGCAATGCTAAATATATGCTTTAATGTATCTTCATCTGCCAACTAGGCAAATAGAAAATTAAGAACTATAGGGTCTATAACACAAACTACACTTTATGCTACGTTTAGCATTACTACAAAAGTACTTCGCACATACAAACAAATAGTATTCACAAAGCTACGTGTGGTAGTCTCTGTCTCCACTGCTCCTATCTGCACTGCAAGCATATTGAGGATTTGGTGGCACTCCTTGATGCAGGTCTTTGAGGAATTGGGATATTAGTTGAGAGGGGTGGAAGCCCTACTCAAATAATAAACACAATCTTTTTAAACAAACAAGCAAAGCCATCTAAAAAAAAACAAAGACAGACCCCGCCTGCTTGGCAAATTATCGCCCATATCCCTACTTCCAAGACTTAGAAAAGTGTTGAAAAATATTTAATATGCATCTCTCAGAATTCATTGAAACCAACAATAGACTTTATTCCATCTAAACCGGTTTCTGGCCTAACCATAGCACTGAGACCCCCTTCTAGCGGTGGTGGGGGATGCTAAAATAAGGCTTGGACAAAGTGACATAGCAGCAATTATCCTTCTTGACCTTAGAGCTGCCTTTGACACTGTGAATTATGAAGTTCTTCTACAAAAGATTCACAGGGCTGGTGTATCAGGAACTGCCTTGTATTGGCTAAGCAACATTATTTCTGACAGAATCTTCTAGGTTTACGAGAACTCCTTCTCCTTCATTACTTTTCCTCTTCACAGGACTTCTCCTTAAGCCCAACACTTTTTAATTTATACATGTAGCCACTGGTGGATATTGTGAAACCATTTGAGGGGGATGATACCCAATTGGTTTTCTCACTTACACCAGATCAGGAACCGTATTCTCCAATTCTGGGACCTTGCATGGAGGCGGTGGCCAGGTGGATGGATAAATCATGCCAGAAGCTGAACGGCAAGAAAACTGAGTTGATGGTTCTGGGGAACTATCACTCTCCCCAATGGTCTATGGGCTGACTGGACTGTTTAAGTTTGCCCACCACTCCCAAAACATCTATAAAAAGTTTGGGAGTTTGGCTGAATAAAACCCTAATGATTGAGACCCAGACCACAAAACTCACTGCCTGCTGTTTTGGAATTCTCCACAAATGCTTAGGAAAATACTCCCTTTGCTGCCCATGCCATCCAGAAGAGAAGTAATTCAGGCACGTATCCTCTCTAATCTAGACTGCGGCAATTATCTCTTCCTGGGAGCAACCAATTAGAAAATTACCTATTTTGAAGAATGTAGCTGCACGTACCTCATTACAAATACCGAGACATACGTCAGTGAGAACAGGTCTTAAGGACCTTCATCGTTTACCAGTCCCCCAGACAATCAAATTTAAGGCTTTTTGTATTGCTTTTAGAGAACTTAGAGGACAGGGACCTCCCATCTTTCGTCAACTCATAACCCTCAAAACCCCGACGAGGGCCCTTCACTCCTTCAATGAACACAGGGAAGTTGTCCCCCGCATACAAAAAACTAGAAGCGGAGGTCTATGAAGAACGAGAGGAAGATGGCGGCCGTGTGAATCAGCCGTAGGTGGCTCCCAACAAGGTGGCAGCATTTAACCTAATATGGAAATAAGCGCTGGAACATGACAAACCTCCAACATCCTAGAAGGTTCATAGAACTCGGCTGGGCTTTACCTTGGATTGCAGTGTTGATAAAGCAGGCCGAATCGCTGATTGCCGGGTGCAGGAGTCTCGAGAAGGAGCTTTACCTTGCTACAGGTCGGCGTGTCCCGGGCAGTCCTGCGGCCATAATGGGGCCAAAATCGATCATGAGAGGGAGAGGCGCCACTCAGCATACTGGCCCCCAGATACTCCAGCAGACGATCACAGTGGATGCAGCCCCAGTCTCATCACAGTCAGGATGCCGGCATAAGACCCGGATCGAGATCATCCCAGTCAGGAAGGGGGGGTGCGGTCACGCACCCCAGCAGCACCGGACCGGTACCTCAGTGCTAGAGATGCTTAGGTGAGCGGGGACCCGGGAGCAGATCTACAACCCAGGAAACTTTGCAGCGGTCCGAGACTAAGGCTCAGGCAGGCGATCAGTGCCCCACAAGCACCGGTAAGTCCATGCTGGGCAGTGGGGAGTCTGGGGACCCCGTGGAGGTCGAGACATTTAGGGGACTATGCACAGTGTTGCCTGATGGGCTAGACCCTGAGCCCGGGGAGGATTCTATGACAATTCAAATGCACTCTGAAATGAAAAATAGCTCAATCCAGGGGTCGGCGGTGGCAGTGATTAAGAAAGGGAATCCAGAGGAGGCAGATAGTAATGGCAAAGGGGCAGCCGCAGGGCTATCTTGGCAAGCACAGACTCAGGGGCTGAAATCGGCCCAAACTGATTATCCTTATGGCAAGGACGACCAGGCACACACAGTGAAAGGGACATGGATTCAGAGGCTAATAACTTCTTCTTTTCCCTGTCGGATGCCACCTGGTCGGATGTAGGGTCAGGCACAGGTTCTAATTCAGATTCAAGCAAGGCAGAGAGCATACCAGGTACCAGCGGCAAGGATCACTTCTACCCGGAAGATGCACATCAGAGTAGGCAGAACAGACAATCAGAGGCATAGGGACTTGAAGTGGGACTATTCCCCCAGGGGAACAATTGTTTGGGGACATCAACAAGACCCCTGTTGATGGTCAGCCCACAATACCCCCTACATTGGATTCCATTTTCCAGTGTGTAGTCTCGCACCGTGAAGAAGCCCGCCTGGAAAGCAGACACTCACAGACTGCGGCTCGTAAATTACAGGGGGCAGTAAGGAAAATTGCTAAAACCTCTAATGCCATTAGTGACCGGATGACAGATCTGGAGACAAGAACAGCTTCCCTTGAGATAGACATAGCCGGCACCAAGGGACAAGCAGAAGCTCATGAGGCGCAACTAATAGACATTCAGTGGAAGCTAGAGGACAATGATAATCATCAACTGATGAAATAATTTGCGAGTTTTGGGAATATCTGAAGGAAAAGAGGGCTCAGATGCACTCATGTACATGGTTCAGTTGTTGCAGAACTCCTTCCGTGAACTTGAAGGCTGGAACTGGTCTCACGAATTTCAAAGGGCGCATCAAGTTCCGTTCACTCTTCAGCAACCAGTCAATCCAGCTGCCAAGCCACAAGCACTTCTGGTGTACTTCGGAAATTTTTACTGAGACAAAATATATTTGAAAAAGCAAGACCAGAAGCTCAGCGTTCCGGAGATGGGTTCTCATTCTTCTCCACACCGGACTTCTGTCATATCACGGTCGAACGCCGATGGTGCCTACGTCAAATGATTAAACATTTTCAGGAGAAGGGTGGACAAGCCTTTCTCTTAAATCCGGCCCGGTTGAAAGTAATTTGGGGTGACCACACCAGATTCTTTACATCTGAAATCAAAGTAAAAGAGTTTTTAAACTCAGGAGGGATATGATCCTCTGACTCTAGGACTATAGGACCTAGCTAAAATATGTATTGTTTAGCTTTCTTTTTGTTTCCGTGTTTATTCTGTGCTAAATAATTTTAGGAGAAACCAGGGGTGCACTAATGTCCCCTAGCTTGCCCTGATAGATACGGGTGGGGAGACATTAATCTAGGGGTTTGTATAGAGGGGAATAAAGAGGGGGAAAAAAGAGCGAGGTAACTCTGAGGTTATTTGGGGGAAGTAGATAAGTTACATATACGTATGCCACCAGTGGGAGGGGCACCACCAACCATCCTTCACAGACCGAAATATGTCTGTTTTTCCTCAGCACGGGTGAGGGTAGGTGGGGGTGTGGGGGAGGGCACAGGGGGATGGGGGACAGAGAGGAAGTGGGGCAGGGGAGCGGGGTGTGGGAAAGAAAACTCAGGAAAGCAGAATGTTGTTGTAATTTAAGTAAGAAGGTGGGAAAAAGCATGTATAAATGGAATGATGATCAGCTTGGCTGCCTAAAAGGTTTTATTGATGGGTAGGCTGACAATTTGCTCTGTAAATGTCGGGGGTTTGAATGATAGGGGTAAGAGAGGCAGGGTAAGGAAGGTACTTAGATCCCTGGGGGCAGATATTATCTGCCAACAAGAAACTCACATTCTGTGGCAAAACAGAGGGCTTAACGTAATCCCAGGGTACACTCAGGTAACCTGCTCATCTCAGTCCACTCTGACCAGAGGTGTCGCAATTCACGTTTCTAATCGATTGCCACCAGTAAAACGAACATTATCTGATAAATGGGGCCAGTGGGCAATAGTTTCACTATCAAGCGGGCCAACACTATGTACGGTCTACGGGTCAAATCTAGATGACCCTGGTTTGTTGGTTGAACTAGAGTTGAGTTAGCCTCCTGGTCTTCTCCCCTTATTATTTGTGGGGACTTTAATATTCACTTGGACACAAGCGGCCCCTTTATGAAGGATTATCCGGGGAGGAAGCCACAGGTTTTCAAAGCACTAGAGGCTCTGGTCGCTAGACATGAATCTAGTCGATATGTGGTCCTTTATGAAGGCAGGTGATTCAGGGTATACATATTTCTCGTGCCCACATAGGAAATACGTCAGGCTTGATTACTTTTTGTTTCCGCCTCCCTTATGGAGGGTGCTGATATCAGGAAGATCCCTAAAGTGCTGTCGGATCATAACCCTCTGATGCTGGAAATTATGGTGCAGGGGCATGAACGATCTTGTACAAAGTGGACCTTCAATAGGAAACTCTTGGTCACGGAGGGGTTCATAGAACATATTAGGGATGGACCCGACAGTTCTGTGATGTAAATAGGTTCAGTCCCTCCAGAGAAATAGTGTGGGATACGTTCAAGGCAGGGTTAAGGGGGGAGATCGTTAGCTTTGTTGGACAACGTAGGAAGAGGCAGAGAGAGGAAATATACCAACTAACAGACCTACTGTCGAGGTGTGAGGAAGAACACATGGCAGCTATTGCCCAAAAACAGGCTGAGCGACAAACTCAGCTTGAACATAAGGTTACAAGGATAAAGGCTGAAATTAATGGACGTTACAGTAAATCAATGGCCGAAGCCTTTCAAACCTACACTAGGGATAATTATGAGTATGGGGAGGCTACAGGTAAACATTTGGCATTACGGGTAAGACAAAGGGCAGCAGCAAATAACATCCTGAGACTAAAAAGGAAAGATGGGACTCTAGCCACAGAACCCTAAGAAATCTTAAAAGTATTTGCAGATTTTTATGGGGATTTGTATCGGACCAGGGATGAATCCTCAGAGGCCGTTGGGCCGGAAAATGCTGTGAATTCCGCTATCTTGCAGGAACTAGAGGAAGATATCTCAATCAGTGAAGTTACTGAGGCTCTCCAGGTGATGGCCTCAGGTAAGGCAGCGGGCCCTGATCGAATTCTGATGGAAGTGTATAAAGCCCTTCAGTTAGAGCTAACCCCTCTCCTTTTAGATCTGTTCCTGGCTGTATAGCAGAAGGGGATTCCGCCTTGATCCTGGCAAGAAACCAACATTATTGTTTTCTTGAAGAAAGGGAAAGCAGCAGAGGATCCAGCCTCATATCGACCCATCTCCCTGATTAACACTGATGAGAAATTATATTCTAAGATCATTGCGCTCCGACTTGCTAGAATTATTGCCTCTTTGGTGAGCCCATGGCAACATGGCTTTATACCAGGGAGAGGGAGCACGGACCATGTTCGCTGGGTAATCTCATTGCTCGATATAGCGGATGCCTCAGGGGAACAGATGCCCCTAATCCTCCTTGATGCACAAAAAGCTTTTGATCAGGTTGAGTGGGCATATCTATGGGACAACTTAAGATCTAATGGGTTTGGACCTCGTATACTAATGGCCATAAGAGCTATGTACGTTCAGCCATTTGCAAGGATTCAATTGATGAGTAGGGAGTCTGAAAGGATTTTGGTAGCTCGAGGCACAAGACAGGGGTGCCCTTGCTCTCCAATTCTTTTTGTGTTATATATAGACCCACTTATTAGATCAATTATTCAAGATCAGGCAATCAAACCAATAATGGTCAGGGGGTCTAACACCAAGGTGCTAGCATATGCGTACGACATAGCTGTCGTCACCCCTGATCCAATGGGAGCAATTGCAAGGATTGAAGTCTTGGCCTTGGAATTTGGCAGGCAATCGGGATACCGTTTGAACTCAGACAAGACTAGGATTGTCTGTTCTAAAACCATTACCTGCCAGGGTTCACGTAAGTCGGAGGTTGCTACTTATCTCGGGATAGATATCTCGGCGGATGTTGGATCCATATGGCAATTAACTTGGCTCCTCTCATAGAGAAGATAAGTAGAGATTTAAGAAGAATAGATCATTTACATCTATCTATAATAGGAAGGTGCAATGTGATTAAAATGATGATGTTCCCTATGGTTTTATATGTATTCTGTTGTATCCCGCTAGAACCAGGGCACGACTTCTTTAAGAAGTTAGATGGGATATTTTCACAATTTATTTGGCATTACAGGAAGTTCAGGCGATCATTGAAACTTTTGACCCTTTCTCAAGATCTGGGGGGCTGGCAGTTCCCAACCTGCTTTATTATTACTGGGCCATAACTTTGAAACAAATGGTTATACTGTTTAAATCAAATACGCTGGCAGGAACTGTCCCGAGAGGACGAGAAAGTGAAATCCCTCTTACAATCTTTGAGTTAGCCATTGGTGGTGCAGCACCAGGGGTTTTATTGAGGCAGCTGGAGGGTAGTTATTACAAAAAAACACGCTTCAAGCCTCTTAGAGCGGCTTGGAACGTCTGGCACAAAGTATGTAAGCATTTAGAAATCCCTAAGCTTCAGCGATACCTGCTAATGTGGCGATCACCAGTATTTACATCCCCTCTCTATGATGGAATAGTTAAACTTTGGGAACAGGCAGGAGTCAGTAGGATAGGTGATGTTATCGATTTGAACGGAATTATTTCTTTTGCAGAACTTCAGGAGCGTTATAGTGTGGACTCCAGATCATTTTTTAAGTACGTCCAAATTAGGGAGACTATTAAACCCGTTGTATCACATATTATCAATACGGATCAGATCCCGTTGCTAGAAAGCATTCTGTATAAACAACCCCGAACCAAGGATTTATATTCTATCCTGACAAGCGCCAATCCGGATGATCTAGTAAAAGTCAAAACCGCTTGGGCAGGCAAGTTGGAGAAACAGGATGTGGATTTAAGTAGGTCATTAAAGCTCTCTAAGAAGGTGTTTCTTTCTGCCAATTTAAAGGCCCAACATTTTAAAACAGTGTTCAATTTATACTTTACACCAGCAAAACTGTTTGCTTGGGGGAAAAGGGAAAATGAACACTGCCCAAGGTGTGGGCAGGGCCCTGCAGATCTAGCCCATATGTTTTCTGACTGTAGTAAACTAAATGTACTGAAAAAGGGGATGTGGTTTTCTCACCAACTATGATGCTATTAAGCTGTGATGAGAATGCATAGTTAGAACCAACTCAGGTACTTTTCAGTTTTATTGTAACTGCAACAGTTTGAATACTGATTGCATCAAAATAGAAGGATGCTGATCCTCCGACGTATCAAGCTTGGTATGCTAGACAGCTTCATGTTCATAACTTAGAGATGGCATTGTATAAATGTAAAGGACGGAGGGTGAGGAGAAGGGGCAGGCAAATCTGGGGCCCTTTGATGGACTAGTAGGAATTATCGCACCTCCGAGCTCCTCTAAGAATACTGTCTCTTTTCTTTTTTGGGTATTGTGTATTCATTTAAGGAACTATACGGTTGAACGGTTGTATGAATCAGTTATAATTCTGTTTTGTGTATCCATCATCCCCTTTAGTATCGCTTTGTTCGCCCTAAGTTGGCAGGGTATGCCCAGACATGGGTCCCTTGCTCACTTTGCCACTGGATTCAAGATAACCTGGCTGATGAGGGTTTTAAACCCAAAACCGGTCCCAGGATGCTTGTTTCCGGTCCAGGGAAGACATGGCTTGGCAGTTCGGGCTGGACTGTTCCCATGAGGCACAGGGTCAGACTGATTTGCATATGGCCATGTCTGAACTGGGGTGGTGGAGTGAGCTAAAGAATGATGATGAATTAAACCCAGATCAGTTGAATGGGGTGAGTGTTTGATTGGCTCAAACAGTCCGTCCATCATCCCCTTTGGTATCACTTTGTTCGCCCTAAGTTGGCAGGGTATGCCCAGACGTGGGTCCCTTCCTCACTTTGCCACTGGATTCAAGATAGCCTGGCTGATGAGGGTTTTAAACCCGAAACCGGTCCCAGGATGCTTGTTTCCGGTTCAGGGAAGACATGGCTTGGCAGTTCGGGCTGGACTGTTCCCATGAGGCACAGTGTCAGACTGATTTGCATATGGCCATGTCTGAACTGGGGTGGTGGAGTGAGCTAAAGAATGATGATGGATTAAACCCAGATCAGTTGACTGGGGGTGAGTGTTTGATTGGCTCAAACGTTCCGTCCATCATCCCCTTTGGTATCGCTTTGTGTATTTGTAAACATTTATTTTTGTTCTTTTTCTGAATTTACTGGAATTACTGCTTTTTCTAGGAAGAAATAAAAATTAAAAAAAACTAGATTCGGAGGAAGGTCTTTTAGTTTTCATTGCTCCCACTCTCTGGAACTCCCTTTCAATGGCTCTGTGGAATATAGGCAATGAATTCACATTCCAGAAACTACTCAAAACGTGGCTATTCGACAACTAATCTTTCACATTGGTCCTGTAAGTAATGTTGACTCATCCAGCTCTGGGATGCCCTCGGGTCGCCATGCGCTCTATAAATTCACATAGTATAGTATGGTGATTTTGTCTGAACTACAAAAGTCATTAAATAAGCCTGTGTTTAACCTCTGGTAGCGTGGCACAAAAGCAGTCAGCTTAAATTAGGCCAATCTATAAATAGAGACAATGTATAAAGTATTTATGCAGTGCTCAAACAATAATTCAAATAAATACAACATAAGGAAAATCCCAAAATAATTTAAAAAAATAGAGTTAATTTGGATAAATAAAATGACATCAGTAGAACTGGAGTTCTGAGTTTTTAATTTTTTTGATAAAAATAGAGATGAAAGGCACAAACGACCAATCACGGGTATCTGTTTGTGCTGGATGGGGACAAAGTCACAAGTTCAGCCTGACTACGATGGAGAGTAGATTGGATACAGGGACCATGTTCATCCCACTGAAGAGTTTATCTTCTCAAGTCCAAGTCCGCATGAGTCCACATAAGGAGCTGCAAATGGAGTTTCGCCTTGGCAGGGGCAAAGGAGTTTATTGTCAGTTTGGGGACGAGGTGTAGTATCATGGCCAATGTGAGAAAGTCATCCTTTTGGCCCTGATCACCTGCAATCATTTGATGGATACTGGTAGTAACTGACTCTGTTTGTGCCCTGGGCTCTGCTTACCAGACCAAGGGCCAGTGCTCTGCTTTAAAGGTATATGGTGATTAGACTCAATTACAATTGGCAATGACAGACCCCTATAAGTCCCTAGTATGTAATAAGGCAAGGGGGATTCAAACTACCTATATGTCCCTAGTATATAATAGGGCAGGGAGGTTTAGAGGCCCAGTAGATTTCCTGCACTGAAGTGTGCACATCTGTGTTGGCTGCTGCCTTTTAACGGCAGTCCTGCTTTGCAGACTGCCTTCAAAATTAAATTATATACATACATAAGCCAGCCCTAAGGCCTCCGCTAGGTGTGCGAGGGGTAGGGTGCCATATAACTATAAGATGGGATATTAGAAAATATGTTGTATATGCCCTGGTGAGGGAAAACCCGACAATTGTATTTTTCCTCATTGTAGCTAATTTGCTCCATAGGTTCATATTGGAATATTTTATTTAAGTATAAATATTGACAGGAGTGAGCTAAAATGTCATTTGAGGACTTAAAATGATAGTTATGATAAATCCAACAACTTGCCAACGTTAGATTTATAATAACTATCACAGAAAAGAAGTCATTAAACTTTATTTTCTGTAAGCCAAAATCCAGCCTTCCAGCAACCCTTCTCTTATTGGATAGCCTATGTCAGGCTGAGCGAACCTGTCTTAATGAGGTATGAAGTGGCCTGCTAAAGAGACAAAGGATGTCCTGTGGATGGAGAACAGCAGAAGGCAGGATAAGGAAGTAGTAGCCAAACCTGTGTTCAAAGTGAGGATAACACCTTAGTACAGGACAGGCTCACCCCCACATCCTGCAAACCCAGCCACACAAGAGTCATTTTAATTAGATTAGTGAGAGGGCTGGAAGGGGAGTGTTAGGGAATCTTAGCCACACCAGTGGGTTGGCTAAGCCTGATCTAACCTCCAATGAGAGCATTTCTTCATTTTGGATTTTGGAAGAATGGTGCTTTTCGGCGCAAGAATATGCCACACTTTGGAGGAAGTGGTCATACACCTGGGTGTCACCCTGCATCCCACTGGTCAGGGGTGCCCCCTATTTGATTCCCAGGAACACTGCATAAATGTGGAATGGCTGCACGGCAACTCAAATCTGCTGTCTGAAACAACAAGGAGAAGACAGATTTCCCTGCTGCAAACCTGATCTGCACCCCAAATCTGCACTCTGAAGGACTGCACCTGCTGCACCTTCTGGGACTACAGCCCATCATGCCAACAACACAGACACCCTTGCATCATTGTACAAGGGTGCCTGCATTGGCACTCTGCTGCAAATTGTGCACCAGATGGAAGGACAGGAAGGCACTGTGTCGTGTAAATATAGTGCATTCATGCCCTTTGGAATTGGCATAGGGCAGTGCAGCAAGAAGCCTTGCAGCACTGCCCTATGCCAATTTCTTGTAAGGGATGCCCTTATGTTTCAGCACTAAACTTGTTTAGAACTGGAAAATCAGTTGAAAGTTGTACAGAGGAGCTCATGGCGCTACTTTGCATTACTTAGCACAATGGGGCATACCATTGGTGGTGCATGGGTATTCCCATGCAACCACCCAAGGTTTCTGATGTTAAGCCCTATTTACTTAAATAAGTAGACAGGGATTAGCAGGAGAAAATCGCATCCATTTCAAATAGGCGCTATGAAGTTGAAATGCTTTCATTTCTCATTTCTTTTCTGACTTTGCATGTGTGCTGCACTGTACAGCACACATACACAGTGGGAAAAGGTTCAAAGTTAGTCTAAAACACCCTTCCACTATGGTACAATGGTTTGTCCATGGTACAGGGCACCATATTTCTGCCCAGCGCTATTGCGTGGTGAGGAGAGTGACATATTTCTGTAAGTATTGTGCTCTGCTGCTCAAGCAGTGCATCGCAGCATTTGCGGGTGCTGCACTGCGCTCCATGAGAATCTAGCAAATCTGCCCCTCGGTTCTTGTACACCCAAGCAGGACATATTACACAGTACCTGATCGATTGTCAGTCCTAATACACAACATTCTTTTTAAAATGCTTGATAGCAGTTAGTGTTGGGGGTTCTGTCTTCCTTCAGGAAACACCCAGATGTTATTTTGCTTTTTTGCACCTTTTTGTTTTGACCTCCACTCAAAACAGAAGCCAGTGCTCTGATGTACAGGACTAGTATTACTTAAAGTTACTTTCACTGGGGCTGCTCACAACAGTCAGACCTGAAGGAATGATACTGGAAAGTCTTTTCCATGAAAAGCACACTACGTAAATGTACTTACCTGTGAATTTGTGCTAATGCTCCTACCAGGCATTGTGAAAATTATTAGGTAGACCTGGGACCATATTACAGAATTCTGTGTACTCTCTTTGTATGCGCCATATTATATGGAATGAGTTTTGAAGCAGCCGCGCTATGTTTCACAGTGCAGGCCGCAACTGGCCAGCTCTTTTAAGGGGGATTGAAGATCTCCTTGCATGTGGGTGCAGTGAGTGACTGCACCTGCCTGAACAGGGATGTCTGTGGGGATCCTTAGGACCCTCTTTCCTCCTCCCAGAGGGCTGCAATTAGGGGTGCACTGACAGTGCACCACCTTTTGGATGGTGCACTGTCAGTGCATCTCCTGACAACTTCTTTGCCTCTGTGCCAACCTCCATAATTCAACGTGGGGACGGAGGACAGGACAACTCTCAAGCAAGTGAGGTAACACTCTCTGGTAGTGCCAGTGCTATCTGTATTTCAGAAAGGGTCATTCAAGACTCTTTCTGTAATATCAAAGTGCCCCAGGGGTGTGAAAGTGGGAGCCCATGCACATTGCACCCCCGGGCACTTTACATATTACAGCCCCTGGTGAGGAATATTCAAATTTCCTTGTATTTAGCTCCATCTGCTCTTTGTGTGGAGAATATTATCACATAGTGAAAAGAGTCCACGGTGAAGCTACTTACATGAGTTAATCTAAAAATTCATAAAAATCTCTTTTGTGGTTCAAAGTTCTCTTTTGTGCCATCTATGAAAAGCATGTAGATGTAAATGTACAAACTCTTACATTGACAACATGACACATTACACTGAGAAAGTCAGTGTCTACCTTAATAGAGTTTTATGTTAAGTGAGTTACCTGGTAATCTCCTGAGCTGAAGCTATATACTGGAAGGTCATTTAAGTGAAATCAGCATCAACATTATTCATGATGTTGTGCATCTTCACATGAACCATTCAACCCGACCTCCTCAACCAAGAAACATTCAAACATTTTGGTAGATGACCTGAGTCTTGAGAGAGCTCTGGGGTAGTATTACTTATAGTGCCCCAAGGGTGCAATAGGTGTGTGCAGAGGCACCATAAACAACCCCACTTCATCAGCTTCAGCGGAGGTAGGAGTCACAGGGAAATTCTTTGTAACAAGAAACATCAGAGAGTCTCATCTCCAAGAAGCTCATAAAAACAACCTCTAAGAGTCAAATGACAAAGAGAGGGAAAGGTGGAAAGGAGAGAAGGAGATAGGATGATGGATGGATGGATGGATGGATGGATGGATGGATGGATGGAAATCACAGCTTCGATAATCCCTATTGGCAACCTATTGCCTTCTAAGGGTGGAGACTGAAAAACGTTCAAAAACAATTTCAGAGAAAATCCAAAATCTTAATTGGTTCACAGTAAGATACCTGAAGTGTCTTTGATAATACTACAAAATAATGCCAGGGTCTTGCACATGGGCTGGAATTTCAGTATGATGAGATTGTTGAATTCAAAGGGTAACCTGAGCCTCAAAGGTGACCTTCTCAAGTTCCAAACCCTTAGATCTAGGTGAAGGAGAAACATTTCTGAAAGAAGAGGACCCACAAGAGTAAAGAGTAAAATAAATTGCGACTCGCTGATTAGGAATTGTACATGACCCTGTAACATTTTGCATGCGCGAACGGGTCGCAAACCTGTTTGCGCATACAATTTAGGGTCGTACATCTGGCCCCAAATGATTTTGTGAAATGCATAAAGAAGACCTTACGGCCATATAAGGGTTTGGACATGAATTTACCAAGTTCTTGGAGAAGTTGTTTGTTGCAAAAACCAGAAGAAAGGCAAAAATTGAGGGGCATATTTATGAAGGTTCTGCGACACCCTTGCAGAAGAAGGCATAAGGGTGACACAACACCTAAGTCAGATTTTTCAGGCCATGCAAGACCACCTGGCATGGCCCTGCATGGCTTGATAAATCCATAGTAATACAACGCAGCACTAATCACTGCGTTGAGTAACTCTGCCCAAGGGAGGCATTCCAAGGGGGGGGGGGGGTGCTCCCATGCATCCACCCATGGAGTTTGGCCCATTCCCAGATTTACCAACACTGGTTAACCTGGGAATTGGTCAAAATGCTGCATCTCCACAGGGGAGGTGTAACGAGGACAAATATCTTTATTTCTCCTCGTTTTTTCCTCTTTCTACATCTGCTGCATTCTGCAGCGCACACAGAAAGTGGAAAACGCCTCAGAGGATTGTTTTGGTGGAGGAAGTTTCCCTTCCTTTACAAAAAGAATCCTTTCTACAACGCAGGTACCATTGCACCACGGCACAAGCATGCCTGCGCTAGCACTAGGCAGTCCACAGGGCTCCAGCACAAGGAAAGGACAGAAATGGGTCATTCTGTTAAATACAGAGCCTACCTGCCTATCACGCAACGCAGGTACCATTGCACCACGGCACAAGCATGCCTGCACTAGCACAAGGCAGTCCACAGGGCTCCAGCACAAGGAAAGGACAGAAATGGGTCATTCTGTTAAATACAGAGCCTACTTGCCTATCACGCAACGCAGGTACCATTGCACCACGGCACAAGCATGCCTGCGCTAGCACTAGGCAGTCCACAGGGCTCCAGCACAAGGAAAGGACAGAAATGGGTCATTCTGTTAAATACAGAGCCTACCTGCCTATCACGCAACGCAGGTACCATTGCACCACGGCACAAGCATGCCTGCGCTAGCACTAGGCAGTCCACAGGGCTCCAGCACAAGGAAAGGACAGAAATGGGTCATTCTGTTAAATACAGAGCTTACCTGCCTATCACGCAACGCAGGTACCATTGCACCACGTCACAAGCATGCCTGCGCTAGCACTAGGCAGTCCACAGGGCTCCAGCACAAGGAAAGGACAGAAATGGGTCATTCTGTTAAATACAGAGCCTACCTGCCTATCACGCAACGCAGGTACCATTGCACCATGGCACAAGCATGCCTGCGCTAGCACTAGGCAGTCCACAGGGCTCCAGCACAAGGAAAGGACAGAAATGGGTCATTCTGTTAAATACAGAGCCTACCTGCCTATCACGCAACGCAGGTACCATTGCACCACGGCACAAGCATGCCTGCGCTAGCACTAGGCAGTCCACAGGGCTCCAGCACAAGGAAAGGACAGAAATGGGTCATTCTGTTAAATACAGAGCCTACCTGCCTATCACGCAACGCATGTACCATTGCACCACGGCACAAGCATGCCTGTGCTAGCACTAGGCAGTCAACATGGCTCCAGCACAAGGAAAGGACAGAAATGGGTCATTCTGTTAAATACAGAGCCTACCTGCCTATCACGCAACGCAGGTACCATTGCACCACGGCACAAGCATGCCTGCGCTAGCACTAGGCAGTCCACAGGGCTCCAGCACAAGGAAAGGACAGAAATGGGTCATTCTGTTAAATACAGAGCCTACCTGCCTATCACGCAACGCAGGTACCATTGCACCACGGCACAAGGGTGCCTGTGCTAGCACTAGGCAGTCCACAGGGCTCCAGCACAAGGAAAGGACAGAAATGGGTCATTCTGTTAAATACAGAGCCTACCTGCCTATCACGCAACGCAGGTCCCATTGCACCACGGCACAAGCATGCCTGCGCTAGCACTAGGCAGTCCACAGGGCTCCAGCACAAGGAAAGGACAGAAATGGGTCATTCTGTTAAATACAGAGCCTACCTGCCTATCACGCAACGCATGTACCATTGCACCACGGCACAAGCATGCCTGCGCTAGCACTAGGCAGTCAACATGGCTCCAGCACAAGGAAAGGACAGAAATGGGTCATTCTGTTAAATACAGAGCCTACCTGCCTATCACGCAACGCAGGTACCATTGCACCACGGCACAAGCATGCCTGCGCTAGCACTAGGCAGTCCACAGGGCTCCAGCACAAGGAAAGGACAGAAATGGGTCATTCTGTTAAATACAGAGCCTACCTGCCTATCACGCAACGCAGGTACCATTGCACCACAGCACAAGGGTGCCTGCGCTAGCACTAGGCAGTCCACAGGGCTCCAGCACAAGGAAAGGACAGAAATGGGTCATTCTGTTAAATACAGAGCCTACCTGCCTATCACGCAACGCAGGTCCCATTGCACCACGGCACAAGCATGCCTGCGCTAGCACTAGGCAGTCCACAGGGCTCCAGCACAAGGAAAGGACAGAAATGGGTCATTCTGTTAAATACAGAGCCTACCTGCCTATCACGCAATGCAGGTACCATTGCACCACGGCACAAGGGTGCCTGCGCTAGCACAAGGCAGTCCACAGGGCTCCAGCACAAGGAAAGGACAGAAATGGGTCATTCTGTTAAATACAGAGCCTACCTGCCTATCACGCAACGCAGGTACCATTGCACCACGGCACAAGCATGCCTGCGCTAGCACTAGGCAGTCAACATGGCTCCAGCACAAGGAAAGGACAGAAATGGGTCATTCTGTTAAATACAGAGCCTACCTGCCTATCACGCAACGCAGGTACCATTGCACCACGGCTCAAGCATGCCTCGCGCTAGCACTAGGCAGTCCACAGGGCTCCAGCACAAGGAAAGGACAGAAATGGGTCATTCTGTTAAATACAGAGCCTACCTGCCTATCACGCAATGCAGGTACCATTGCACCACGGCTCAAGCATGCCTGCGCTAGCACTAGGCAGTCCACAGGGCTCCAGCACAAGGAAAGGACAGAAATGGGTCATTCTGTTAAATACAGAGCCTACCTGCCTATCACGCAACGCAGGTACCATTGCACCACGGCACAAGCATGCCTGCGCTAGCACAAGTCAGTCCACAGGGCTCCAGCACAAGGAAAGGACAGAAATGGGTCATTCTGTTAAATACAGAGCCTACCTGCCTATCACGCAACGCAGGTACCATTGCACCACGGCACAAGCATGCCTGCGCTAGCACTAGGCAGTCAACATGGCTCCAGCACAAGGAAAGGACAGAAATGGGTCATTCTGTTAAATACAGAGCCTACCTGCCTATCACGCAACGCAGGTACCATTGCACCACGGCTCAAGCATGCCTGCGCTAGCACTAGGCAGTCCACAGGGCTCCAGCACAAGGAAAGGACAGAAATGGGTCATTCTGTTAAATACAGAGCCTACCTGCCTATCACGCAACGCAGGTACCATTGCACCACGGCTCAAGCATGCCTGCGCTAGCACTAGGCAGTCCACAGGGCTCCAGCACAAGGAAAGGACAGAAATGGGTCATTCTGTTAAATTCAGAGCCTACCTGCCTATCACGCAACGCAGGTACCATTGCACCACGGCACAAGCATGCCTGCGCTAGCACAAGGCAGTCCACAGGGCTCCAGCACAAGGAAAGGACAGAAATGGGTCATTCTGTTAAATACAGAGCCTACCTGCCTATCACGCAACGCAGCAATGCGACTTGCTGCACTGTGCTGCATGAAAGCTAAAACAATATGCCCCTAAATCTCTTAGGGCCAGATGTATCAAACGAGCATTTTATGATTCCTAAATAGCGAATTTTACCAAATCGCTATTTGGGAATCGCAAAATGCTATGTAAGTGGGAATCGGTAAAATTTTAGCGACTCCTTAGTATTTCCTAATAGTGATTCGGTAAATAACGATTCGCTATTAGGTAATACGACTCCATTCATTCCTATGGGCCAAAAGGACTATAGGTGCAAATGGTTTTGCCTTTGCTCATTTGCAATTACCTATTTGGTAATCAAAAATTGGTGAATGCAAAGCCAAGGGTGCCCAGGGGCCTAAGGCCCCCCTGAAGCACCCCCAAAATTTAAATTGTGCACATGTAGAGCACACACATTCCCCAGGGGCATGTGTCCACAACAAGGCACTTTGAAAAATGCATTTTTTGCATTGTTCATAATTCGCACATGGTTATCATCAACTTGAAGTTGATGGCAATTGGCATTTCCTAAATGTTCACATTTAGAAAAGGCTTCTTACACATGCATTAAGGATTCGCAAATTGCGATTCCCAATTTTCATTTGCAATTTAGGTAATCACAAAAAATTGCAATTATGTAAATTGCAAATCCAAAAGCCGATTTTGCGATTCACACCATTTACGAATGCAAAATGCTTTCATACATCTGGCCCTAAATCTCTTTGTTTTTGCACTTTAAGTTCTATGGAAGGTTTGGTACCTAAGTTAGCAATCTGCAAAAAAGTTACTATAGTTTATTAAGGATTTTGGGGGGTTTCCTAGGGTAGGTAAAACCTATCTATTGTCGAGACAAAGCTCAAATTTTAAAAGGACAAAGGACAAAGCTGAGATTTGTAAGCCATGGATGAGGGAGATGTACGTGACTGAGACACGCTTATTTGCCTCCTCCTAGATATGAAGAACTCTGTAAATGTTTGTAAAATACAGTATGAAACAATACGATAATATAACTTCCCATTTCCATATAAAAATTCAGAGCATCTTTCTCAAACCTCCGAGCACTTTTGGAGAAGAAGAGAATGATTGTCTCAAAAAGACACAGAGGAACTGCTGACTATCATACTAGGGCCCTCAGTGAGTGAGTGTCTACAACAGCTGGGAATCCATTCTGCCTACTGGGGTGTTCTTCTTCTTCTTGTTTATTGCTTGTCTGTTGCTTGGAAGTCCATATTCTGATAACTGTAGAGTCCTGGAGGACAGAGAAATAAATCCATGCTGGCAGTGTAAGCTCCTGGGGATGAACGCCTGTGCTTTACTGGTGACTGAGGGTCAGTATCACTCCCTATGGGAGCAGAGTGCCTATTGAAATATGACTATTCTTGAAGACTGCTTTCAAGATTCACTTCTGGAGCTCAAAGGGAGGGCCTGTACATAGAACCACCGGTGTCCAGCCCTTACCACTGTTGCCTGTCAAAGGCCATGTAGTGACACTTGGGACCCGTGTCCCACCTTCGCGAGAAGAAGTGATTTTACATCGAAAATACTGACGAGTGGGAAACCATCTGATTGAAGCCATCCAAAGCATCCAAGGCCTCCTGCCCAGATGCACCTGCCAAGTGTCTACTCTGACCCCTACAGAGTGTGTCAGTTCTTAAAATCATGATCATATGTTGTGCTTCTGTTGTTGATGCAGCTTGAAGTTGCCTGGCGTTTTGCTCCCAAAAATTCTACACAGATAAAGATACATTTTCCTTTGAAACAAACCTCCACTTACGACCCAATATTTACACTTTTTACTTGGCTTTCAGCTCTATCCCTCTAAAGAGAGCCAAAGCGATATTTGGCATATTGTTATTTTACATTGTTTTTGTATAGCACCACTTCACTAGTTGTATAATTGTGCTTTACATGTAAAATTAACTTACAACAACTACATTTGAAAATGTAAAAAAACTGTTAGGGAGGTCAGAAAGAAGGGTTGGGGTGGTGGAAGGTGGGAGGTGGACATAGGGGATCTTGTGGAGATTCACTACTATTAACATCTGTTACATGATAATTTCTAAATTCATCCTCAATGTGTTCTAGACATTCATTCATTCACTAGTGAATTGTACACTAAGGGCCCAACTATGGGTTTGACAGTGCCGCTGTCAGACCGCCCCACCACCACACCACCAAACCCACGTGAGGACCGCCCACCCAATAATGACATTTTTTTTTCATTGGTGGGTATTTCCTTTGCCGTTCCCATGGCAGTGCCTATAAAATAGGCACCGCAATGGGAGCGCCAAAGAAAGTTGCAGCACTGCCTAGACTCCAAAGTCCATGCCATGATGGAACTTTGCATGCACACAATGGTGCACATGTTGTGCCCCTCTGTGTCCATCCACAAGGCATGAGGCACAAGGGGGCCCTGCAGGGCCCCCTTCATTTCCTCACAACCACTGTTTTCATGGAGGAAAGACCTCCATGAAATCAGTGGCAGTGATAAAAGTAATAATGTGCTTGGCAGGACCACCGTATTCATTTCTCTTGACTGCCATGCCACCGCCAGGGCACAGCTGTTCCTTGGCTGAGTTGGTGGACCCAAAGCGGCACGACCACTACTTCGAAATGTGGCAGTCAGAAGACCGCCACCGCCGCACTACAATGAGTCTGGCGGTCCTCGGATTGCCAGACTCATAATCAGGCCCTAAGTGTTGACCCTAAAGACATGTTATGGAAACCGTTATGCATTATTATGTCTGATGTGTTACATCTTATTTTGTGCATTGTTATATGCCCTTTTAAATTCTTGGGGCCAGATTAAGCAAGGTTGTGCATCACCCTTGAGCCACGCAAAGGGGTGCAAAGGTGACGCAAAACCTAAGTGAGATTTATCAAGCCATGCAATGCCACCTTGCATGGTCCTGCAAGGCTTGATAAATCTGGAGTAAAGCACGGCAGCAAAAACCGCTGCTACTCTTCCCCATTGAGGTGTCCATGGGTGGAGCGTGGGTGTTCCCACTCACCCACCTATGGATTTTGGTGCATTCACAGATATTGGTGGTAGACCTGGCAATGCGTCAAAATGCTACTCCTCAGGTGAGGCATAATGAGGAGAAATATCCTTGTTTCTCCTTGTTTTTTCACCTCTTTCTACGTGTGATGCATTCTCCCTTCCTGCACAATAACAATCCTGCCTACAGTGCAGGCACACATGCACCATGATGCAAGGGTGCCTGCGCTAGGCAGCCAAAAGTGCGCCAGTGCTAGAAAAGGATAGTAATGTGCTGTATAATGTTAAATACGGTGCATTCCTGCCCTTTCACGCAACGTAGCGCAGCAAGGTGGTTTGCTGTGTTGCGCGAAAAACTGATAAATATGGGCCTTGGTTTTTGCACACACCCTGTGCCTCAATAGGAGCATATGATTTTTTTCTTTTCTTTTTGTTTACCCATGCTCCTGAATGGGCACTTATCGATGCTTCAGTGAGACCTTCTGTTTCCCTTTGATAAGCCATCCTGACCTTGTGGAACATGTGTCTCCAATTCCACCAACGCTCAATTCGGCAGATTAAATATAATGCAAAGCCTTCCACCAGAAAAGAATACCAGCAAACAATGTATTCATTAACATCAAAAACTCATACTAAATATCAAAGTTTGCACCCTGTTTAGAAATTCAGCATGATCTTCCCAAATGTACTTTTCAAACTTCCTACTAGCTTTGCATTTTCCGTCAATGCACCTCATAAAACGTTTTCGTCCAGCACAATGTTTTCTTTTGCAGGAAGATAAGCAGTAAAGTTCCATTAAAGGGACAGAATGAAAAGCATTTAAGGATAACAATGCCTGACTTAAAGACAATCCGTGCACTTGTACAGCAGCATACTCACATGAGGTGAACGCTTTCTCCATCTGTTTCAGAGGCTGCAGGAGTATGTCTTCAAGGAATGGACCCTGGGGTTTAAAGTATGTCTTGAGCATAAACTGCGCGTCGTAATATTTCTCATACATACTTTGAATGGACAAATCTGCTTCCATTTCTGCCACAAACTGAAGTGAAGTTACAGGGACCGCTGCTTCTGGTTGAGTCTTCTAAGTATGTCCTCGAGACAAGCTTGTGTTTTATATGTTTCTGAGCAGGACCTACTTCCTGTTTCTTTCTGGTCTTTGCTTACTCACTGCAGATCACGTATGGCTTACAGCCTCTGTTGACAGATCGTTTAACTTGACTTTGATGATGGTTAGCCAAAAAGTGATTTCCCTGAGTGCATATCTCAAAGCCACCTTTCAATGTTCAGTAGGCGAGCCGTGAGGTTGACTGGGTGGAACCCAATGCCATTCCTTTTCCTAGTCTCTCTCTGCTTAGTCACCCAAAAATACTTTCCTAATTTTAAAGGTGCAAAAATTAATACAGATTGCTGAGTATCTGAATCGAATCCCAATGTTCTAGGAGGATGTTGATCAGAAGATAGGATTCTCCCAACATTGGGAGCAGGTATCACATGGGGGTGCCAAGCACGCTTCTAAACCCCTTTTAAGAGGTGAGCGGGTGTGTGTCCTCCGGAAGTACGAGTTGATTTGTCTGCACCAATTAACCCTCAATGTTTAATCTGTATAAGTGACACTCTTCAAAACGTATAAAATGTAAACAAATTAACACAAAATCCACCAATTTCTAAATGATTCCAAAACATATCAAAAAGGGTATTTTTGGAGTTATTAATGCATTGATTTAAATCTACAGTTATGCAAATGTCCAGAGACAGCAGTGATGTGCCTGCACTTTCAAATGCAGCACTGCTTTCAACAGTGCAAGTTTGAAAACTTATCTTTCAACACTTGTACTTGTAGTTGGGGGTGTCAGAACCATGAGATCCTGAGCATCACTGCTGCTGTGAGCTTGCGTGGAAGAAAGACAAGAGATAAAAAATAAGTGCATGTGCGATAAAATTGACCAGAAAGGCAAGATTGGGTGTAGAAGTCCTTAGGACACAAGAGGACCTCATTGCCCCACCAACAATGCGCCAAGAGGCGCGTTTGCAGAGTGGTGTAAAAAGGGGGTGGCCTCGGACCACCTCTCAGCAATCCCACTGTGTGGGGCTTACTGGAGGTACCTGGTGGGCTACTAAGCACCCAGGGACCCTCAGGAATCAAGGGGACTTAACCCCCCAACCCAGAAGGCGCGTTTGAAGAGTGGTGCAGGGAGGGGGCGGGCCTCAAGCAAAATGCTGGCTTTTCTTTTCTTTTTGCATTTTTAGAAGGGGGGCTGTGTGGCCCCCCTTCTTTTAGTATTTTTTTGGGGACCCCATCGCCCAGGGCCTGACCCATAAAAAAAAAAAAAACCTGCAGCCCCCCTCCTGAGCCTGATTTCGGCCCGGGGATCCCATCCCCCAGGGCATGGCCTCATTCATTTAAATTTTTTTACATTATTTGTCAGGAAGGGGTGCTGCGTGGCCCCCTTCCCTAGGCCATTTTCGGGCCCGGGGACCCCATCCCCTGGGGCTTGGCCATTTCTTTTTTAGATATATTTTTGGAAGGAGGGCTGTGTGGCCCCCCTTCCCTGGGCCTCTCTTGGCCCCGGGGTCACCATCCCCCGGGGCCTGGCCAGCCTCTCTTTATTTTTAAAATTTTGGAGGGGGCTGCGTGGCTCCTCTCCTGAGGTCAATTTTGTTACCTAGGACCCTATCCCCGGGGCCTGGCCTTATTTATTTTTTATTTTTTTAATTACAGAGGGAGGGAGGCCACGCTCCCTGGGCCACTTCTGGCCAGCCTGCTTTTTTTGAGGAGGGGGGCCACATTGCCCCCCTCCTGAGGCCAATTATGGCCCCGGGGACCCCATCCCCCGGGGCCTGCCTTCCTTTTTTTTTTAAATAATTGATTTTCCCGGGAGGGAGGCCGCGTGGCAAAGCAGTTTTTGCTATGGCAGGAGCAGGCCCTGGGTGGTGGTGGTCCCCAGGGCTATCGAGGGCTCCAGGAGGGGGTCCGCACAACTCCTCTCCCAACTATTTAAAGCTCCGGGGAGGTGGTGGTCCCTGGTGCAGGGGGTCCACAATGGACCCCCGTATTTGCATAATTTGTGCCCCGGGGAGGTAGTGGTCCCTGGGGCAGTGTGGGGGGGCTTGAGCCCTCCCACACTTTGATTTTAGAAGTCACCCCAGGGAGGTGGCGGTCCCCAGGGCTGCGGGGGGCCACGTGCCTCCCGCATTTCTATCTTGTAGCCCCGGGGAGGTGGTGGTTCCCGGGGATTGGGGGCCCATGAGGCCCCCTGCCCAAAATTAATAATAGCCCAGGGAGGTAGAGGTCCCCGGGGCCTGGGGGGCCCACGAGGCCCCATCCTTAAAATAACAATGCCCCGGGGAGGTGGCAGTCCCTGGGGCAGCATTGGGGGGAATGGAGCCCCACACGCAGTTAAAAAAAGCCCCGGGGAGGTAGCAGTCCCCGGGGCTGTGGGGGGGCTGCGTGCCCCTTGCATTTAATCATCGAAGCCCCGGGGAGGTGGTGCTCCTAGGTTTATTTTTGGCCCCGGGGGTCCTTGTGGGACCCCCTGAGCAGGCCTAGGGGGTCAGGGTGTTTCTACCCTGCCCCCTTTTCTTGTTTTTTATCTTTTTTTTACCTTTTTCTTGTGACTCGGTCACAAGATGGCTGCCAACACTTCCTGATTTGGAGAATTAAGCTTGTGTTCGGGAGGATTCGTGGCTCCTCCTCGGTGCTCAGATATCGATATTCTTATTTTTACATTTCTCAGGAACTACTGAATGGATTTACACCATTTAAAAAAAGGTCGTTTTCTGAACCAAGAGCTACCTTTTGCCAAATTTGGTGTAATTCCATTCAGAAGTTCGGGCTGTAGCCTGTTCCAAAATTTCCTATGGAAATTAAGATTTTGGGCCCCCCTTTTTCTCGGCCCCTGCTTGACGAATCACCCCTAAACTTTCAAGACAGGAGCTGACCTGAGCTGGTCATTAGTTTTGAAAATGTTGCGAAGATTAGTCGAACGGCGCCAAAGATATTGGCAAATCAAAAAACGCTTTTTGAAGGGAAACAAGGTCTTAACTATAACTACCTACTGGCTACTGCCAGTAGGTAATATTTACATATATATATATATATACATATATCTATATTTAAGTTTAAAAATAAGAGATATCTGGGAGCCCAACAGCCTACTGAAATTTGTTTGGCTGCCAACACTTCTACCAGGAAGTGTTGCCAGCCATCTTGGGACTCAGCTTGAAGTTGAGTTCCAGAAAAAAAGTAACAAATAAAGAAAAGGGGGCAGGGTAGGAATACCCTGACCCCCCAGATAAGCTTTGGGCACTGACACAAATGAAATCCTGAAAAACAATGCTGTCTTTCGTGCGGTCAGACAGAAAACACACGAAGACACGGAGACTCAAAGGTTCTTGCAGTGCTTGAGCGGAAGCTTTTAGGCGAATATTAATATTATTAGTGTGCGTTATTGGCCTCTGCTTGTCAGTTTGTAACCCATTTAATTATGTTAAAATAACAATATTATCTGCGAGATGAGCACCGTGGTGCAGCATACTTAAGAACATTAAAACAGGCAGCAGCCAACAGGCAGGTAGTTGTATCTGAAGTGCTGCAATAAAGCAGACACTACCACTGGGGAGCAGATCGAGTCACTCCGCAAAGCACTCCTCACAGGAATCACCCGCAATTACGTCCACTTTATTACAAGGTGGCTGCGGGTTCAAGCTCAGGAGCGCACTCATACAATAATAACTTAAAAAAACACTCCCTACTGCACACGTTAAGGGCTTTAGCAAATGAATGCTACTACTAGGTCGACAATACAGGGCTCAGAATGATGGAGGGTCCAGCCTGCCATGCCGCAGTGTGAACTTTCTCATTGCAGAACTTGGCAGCGGCAAACGTTCAACTCTCTAAACCATCCTCCTGTGCAGAGTGGCTGACAGGCACTGCGGGGATGCCAGGGCACTTAGCTCCTGGTATTGGTGTACAACGGCAGGAGGAAGCAAGCCTGTGTCTGCCAGATAGACCTCAGGAAACACATTGGTGGAAATGTTGCCATAGCCTCTGGGGTGGCTGAGACCGGTTTGCCATGGATGGGACTACAGGCTGGGGTAAGAAGCCCCTGGGGTGGTTCGATGTGCCATGGATGGTTGGGGGGACAGGCTTGACTCAGTGGCCCCTGGGGTGGTCAACGCCGATGTACCATGGATGGGGAGGGGTCGTTTAGGAAGGTGTGTACACGTTTGGGTCAGTAGGCCCTGGGGTGGCCAAGGCGCCATGGATGGGGAGGGGTTGTTTGGGACAAAGGTAGGTACAGATGGGGTAAGTATGCCCCTGGGTGGCCCCACTCTGAGGAGGCCTGTGGCACAGTCTGCCATGTTAACTCAGTTCCCTTTTCTCTGTCCAGGTGAAGACTTTCCAAGTGAAGGCAGCTGAAACAGGTAGGGAGGGTATGTGCACAGGTCATCTGAAGGCTGTTTAATGTCTTCACATCAAGGATAAAGATACAGAGAGTGCGGCGGGCCACGGGTGAGTGCTCAGGCAGCACTGATGCTCAAAGCTGTGTCCACACTGCGCTGGTTACACACACACTGATTGTCCAGCAAACAACATGTCCCCATGCACACACCATCTAGATGAGGGCATTTACGGTGCATCACCAGGCCTGGCTTCAGTGGAATAGTATTAATTCCTTTAGTTGACCAATGGGGGTGTCGGAGCAGGGCTGCTGCTGAGGCTGCCAGGGAAACAGGCCGGCAGTAACCTTGTTTCTGCCTGCGAGACAATCGGAGGTGTCTCCCAAGAAGCGCCGGGGCTAATCGCACCTGAAGGCATTACTCTTCTGACACGACTTCCAACCATGGGTGGACGTTATTTAATAGCAACCCCTGATGACTTAACAGTGTGTAGAGGTTGTATTACTGTGGCAGAAAGCAATGTATAAAACTATTCATTAGAAACGGTGACAATATGGGCTCTTTGCATACTCAAGTGCGCTGATACATTATGTATGTATGTATGTATATATGTATGTATGTAGGTATGTATATATGTATGTATGTATGTGTATATGCATGTATGTATGTATGTGTGTATGTATGTATGTATGTATGTATATATGTATTGGGGTGTAGTGTGAATATATGCACACGGCTCACTCTAGTTTGAACTGTAGCGCTGGGAGTGTGCCAGCTTTCTGTATGTTGCTAATAATGGTTGCATCGCCTAATGTGAGAGGTAGCTTGAGACCACAGCCCTCACCCCTTTTGTGGTGGCACAGTTTGAAACAGTAGAGACACTTCCAACACCAAGGGATCTGTTTACAAACCACAGTACAGGACCACACTGGCTACTCCGGTGTCTGGAGGGGGGGGCACATTTCCCCTGTGGACACAACACCCAGTGCAAATGTGTCATCAGACTTGACCACTCTGCTCTCTAAGGCACGAGGGATCATTGACACCACATTTGTAGGGCCCTTGCAGTTTTTCCATACAGAAACACCCTAATAGTTCACTTGTGTCAGGATGGACACCAAGTTTTAATGTGTGTAAATTATTGAGACATGGTGTTCCTTCTTGCCCGTGACATCTACTCACATTGCAGCACTCCATTTATGGTCTGAGGTCCTCTGCGTTGTACCACAGCACAGCGTCCCAAGTGGCAGAAATAGTGTCCACCCACGGCCCACGTGCTTAGTCTTCAGTATTTACAGAGTGTGCTCATCATTGGTTTTACTGTGTGTTCTTGTCATTAAATCAGATTTTTCCTGTTGCCTTTAGGAAAACCGTCAGGGAGGTAAACAAGCATTTGCAATGCAATCGGTCTCGCCTTTGGGACCTTATATGTATTTAGCTATGCAGCACATTAGCCTGGGTGCTGAAACATCGACTGTTTTTTAACATGGAGGGAAAGTAAGCACCAAACTGCGTGACACGCCGGGTATGGGAACACATGGAGAGAAATATTGTCTTTCAGCGGGAACTGGTATAGTCCAAAGCTCTGTTTTTAATATAAAATCAGGGCGTTCAGTGGTCATATCACTGAAAATAGAAGATTTGAAAAAAGCATTATTGTCTACGGGTACTCGATGAAGACAATTTCTATGGACTGGAATCTAGAGAATGCTAAAGTGATTCTGGTATTTTACTGACCTCTACTGGTCGTTTTCTATCAAGACAGTTAAATAGAGGCAGTTGAACAGAAAAAAAGTCCCTAAGCGGAAGCAGACAAGTCCTAGGGCTGATCTCCAGAGCCCACAAAGTGCATACACATATAAATATATACTAAAGTATATGCAAGAGGTCTCGAATGCTCAACCTAAAAAGACGAGGCGGACATTGCGGCCAGTCCCTGCGAGTAGAGGCTGAAGGGATGCCTGCTCCCGACATGAAAACAAAAGACACCGCCCTGGGCATCGTCCGCTGCTCGCCCTCCCGGGAGGACCTGGACTCAGACACTTCAGATGACTCGGAGCAGGAGCTGGACATTGAGGGCAACAAGGGCTGCCACAAGGTAGCCCACTAGCTGTGGGAACCGGACAGACCACTCTCAGCCTGCACTTTAGCTGGACCCTTGTGAAAAGTTGCCACCAGGGCACAACGCAGCGTGGACACATGCCTTTTCTTGTACTTTTGAATGCCTATATTTTGTACAGAGGATTTTGCTATCGTAAAAACGGTGGCAGTAGTATTTTTGTACAAACACTGATTTTCTATTTGACTATATCAACTCGTGATTTGTATGTAGGGCCCTCCACGTCTTTTGGGTTCATTGAGCCACCATAGAGGACATTTGTCAACACATTGCCATGACCAGTGACCGAAGCCTTGTTTGTCTGTACCTCCTGTGCCCACCTGCCAACAGGACTCCATGCACTAGGATGGGAGGTACTCCTTGTGCCTTGTTCACCTTTAGCTGTTTGATGTGACAACATTATTCCATATCCTGAAATCAATGGGCTACTTTACACACCATGGAATCTGCCAGCCCCCAACATGGAAATGCTTTTGTTTTTCTCAGAGTTGAACTCAGTCTGTGACTTGCTGGCCAGGGGTGAATGATGCACAGGACTGTGAACACATGTAGGAAATAACTGTGCATGAAATCATTATGCTTTGGAAGTGTAGTGGATTCATTTCTTCTGAAAGTATGTATTGTCCACATTTTTTTTATCATTCCCAACAATGATTTTTAATGCCAGTGTTCAATTTCTGGAAGAATTGGGGAGAGGAGTTGGCCTAACGGCTAGGGCGGTCGACCTCGAATCTGGGGAACTGAGTTTGAGTCTCGGCAATGACGCTGAACATCCTGTGATTCTGGGCAAATCACTTATTCTCCCTGTGCCTAACAAACATGAATGTGTCCTCATGTAATGCAACTGGTGCTATGTAAAGTGCTCTGATACCCGATTTGGGTCAAGTTCGCGCTATATAAAACTCTGAAAATAAATAAATAAATCTGAAATCTGTGGAATGCACTGCCTAATGTCAGAAATGTTGTCTTAGAGCCGTGATTCAGCTATCATTAATGATGTAGGCGCAGTAGGAAATAGAGGCCCACTGGACCCCAACTACGGTTTACTACTCATAATGGTAGCAACAAGGCCTACTTCTTTGCTGACATTAGGGCCTAGCACACCTTTTCTACACTTCCGGCATCATCACTTTATTTTCATATTACATCGTTACAGAGGGTTTAGTGAGCATCCTCCAGATACTCCCTATTAACAATAAAACACACCAGAGGTTTCCTATCATTCGCTGTTTACAATAATTGCACATTCCTTAAAAAGTGCTGCTTATTTCTGTTAGGAATGGGTACCCTCTGGTTTTCTGGAGAGACACCATTGATGTCACAGCCAATGCCGTTGATGTTGTCATTTGTGGCGTCATATCTGCCATGAAACCATGTGTGAAGCCATAAGCAGGTCATTGGGGGCGAGTTATGGTTTGGTCAGCTAACCATCACTTTTTTAGGTTTTGTTTCTCACATATAATGGCACTTTACCTGTGCTGGTGTTTCAGTGAATGCTGATTCTTTTTTGATGATATATTACATCCAATTCCCATCTTTTTTGGCCATGCATAGTGGTGGATAGTCACATGGTCTAGTCTGCATCCAGGCCCTGCTCTCAGCCTCCCATGTTGTCTCCCACACTAGCGAAGGTGCCAGGCCTAGTGCAGCATGGGTGACAGCCGGGCCTGGCCTTGGACGGACCCAGTGCCAAACCCACCCTGCCATCAACCCCTCCTGTGCACAGCTTGTTGGCTGACAGCCCAGCCTTATGCTTACCTCACACTGTATAACTATTTCAACCACATGCTGAGTGTATTCTCCACCAGGCCCTGCATCAGCACCATTTTCACCCAAACCTACTGCACATGGTCCTTTTTTCCAGTGCCGGGACACAGAGGCTGGCTGTAGGCCATGTGCATTGGGCCGTAGCCTCAGGGCCTGACCACAGTATGTCTCAGCACTTTGCAATGCATTTTTGCAAGAAGCACCATAACAAAATCATAAAGAATATATATATTTTTAAAGTAGATCCACCTGTAGGCCTAGATCAGTGAATACTGTGAGAAAAAAAATCTGCTTTTTATTTTTAGTGTTCTGCCTCTCTGGGACCCCCTACATCTTCCTCAGGATTAGGGAGTTTACTGTCCACTCCTATACCCTGTCAC
The DNA here is from genome assembly GCA_963921515.1 of Calotriton arnoldi. Taxonomy (NCBI): domain Eukaryota; kingdom Metazoa; phylum Chordata; class Amphibia; order Caudata; family Salamandridae; genus Calotriton; species Calotriton arnoldi. The sequence continues at coordinate 503,043 of CAWUFW010012293.1, forward strand.
AGTTTTTTTTAGAAGAGAGGCTTTGGTGCCTGGCATCCAATCAAAAAATGCAGTTGCTGCTAGCCAATCAGACTGTCTGGTTCTTCATCTCCTCTGAGGATTTATCAATCCCACAATAGATAAATGGAAAAACGCTCATTAGTCCAGTAGAATTAGTTTCTTTTATTATACTCCGAGGACTCAGGGATCTGAATCTGCAAATACACCACAGATAATCAAGGTACACAACCTTTTAACCTTTTAAGCTAACCCAATCCTTTTTCTAACTCAAATATCTGGAAAAAACTACCAAATGTATTTACAAGAAGCCACCAAAGTCCCTGTTTTGAGCAAAGTTCTATCTTCTTGCTAAGTTTAATGTAATTTCATCATAAAGTCTTTGCTGTTGTGGTGAGTACAAATTCCCATGGAAGCTTAAATAGGAAACACACATTTTGTTACCCCTGCTAAAATGGTTCCTACCTAGATAGGATCTGTACAAAACTTGACATGCCAAAACTTAGCCAGCTGAACCAGATGAGTGCCAAATGTCTTCCAGAATTGTCAAAAGCTGCTGAGAGGACAGGACTAGACAACCAAAAACAGCCTTGGCAAAAGCATTTAAACCTGCCCCATACCTCAAGAGGTCAATGGGGCAATCATGCGGACCATTCACTCAGGGACTACAATGGACCTATCTCCTCACCACATCTACAACCTGGGAACATCACCAATCGCCACCACCCTGAACCACATCATCAACACCTCCATCACATCTGCCACTTTCCTGGATGGATAGAAACTTGCAGAAATCAACTCCCTCCTCAAGATACCCAAAGATACCCGGATCAACTGGGCAACTTCCGGACCATCTCCCTGCTCCTCCACCTAGCCAAAGTGATTGAGAAGGTCATCAACAAGCAATTCACAACCTTCCTCAAACTTAACCATCTTCTAGACAATACACAATCAGGATTCAGATTGAACCACAACACCAAAACAGCACTCATCGAAGGCACCAACAACATTCAAAACATCCTGGACTGAGGAGAAACAGCAGCCCTCATCCTGCTCAACCTCTCTGCAACCTTCAACACAACCATCAGAAGACTCAGAAGACTGGCATACAAGGATTTGCTCTCAAATGTATTTCTTCCATCCTCACAGGAAGAACCCAAAGGGTCAGGCTGCCACCCTTCATCTCAGAGACCAAGAAACTGATATGCAGTGTCTAAAAGTCATTGTCCCTCAGCCCTATTCTTTTCAACATGTTTACAACACTGCTTGCCAACATCATCCGATCACAAGACATCACCATTATCTCCTAAGCCAGTGACACCCTGATGGACAAGACAAACACCACCAGAACCAACTTCACCATCTGTATGACCATGGTAGCAGACTGGATGTGAACCAATTATGTGAAACTCAACTCTGACAAGAAGGAAGTACTGGCCTTCTGCAACAAGACCTTCTCATGGGATTCCACCTGATGGCCTTTGGAGCTAGGACTCATACCCACAGACCACGCAAGAAATCGAGAGATCATCCTATTATTATGAATTCTTGTATAGTGCTTAGCTATCACAGGGAGTTTCCCAGTGCTTGGAAGAAAGGTAGCATAGCTTAGTGGGGAGAGCAAAAACTAGATGACAAGTTCAACATGACGCCTCAAGTCAATGCAGTGTGCACCTCCTGCTTCCACATCTTACTCAGGCTCATGAAAGATCTTCAAACGGTTGCCTCAGAACACTAGACAGACTATCATGCAAGCACTCATCACCAGAGGGATGGATTATGGCAGCAATTTCCACACAACTATAACACAGACTCCAGACCATCCAGAACACAACTGCAAGACTCATATTCAAACGTCCATGCCACACCCACGTCACACTGCACCCCAGGAAGCTTCACTGGCTCTCCATTCAAAAGTACCCCCAATTCAAACTTCTTATGCACACATACAAAGCCCTACACAACACAGGACCAAAATACCTAAACAGCCACATACACTTTCACCAACCCTCCAACCCATCGTACACCCACACTTTAACTCACTCTCATTCGCACACACGCCCTGCTTCTGCAAAAGCAAATCTGGAGGTCGCTCATTCTCCTTCATTGCAAGACATGGAACGACCGCCAACATCAGACCCTTCTCCGCACTTCTTGAGTTCTGCAAGGAGCTGACGACCTTGCTCATTGTGTAAGCACCTTGGGACCACACACCTTGCCCAAGTGCCTAGATACCCTTTGGGTAATTAGTGTGCTATACAAATCAACATAACATAAGCAAGTGCAATAGCATCATGGTTAGGTGATAGCAGTCTATTTTGAAGTGAAACTAACCTTCTAGCCTGCAGCCCACCAGAGAAGCTGCCAGCGTGGCAAAATAGTTTAAAGGAAGCTTAAACAGAAATCACTCATGTTAATTAAAAGAGCCCTCACTCACCAACCTAGTTGGTGACATGCTTCATCATTGGGCTCCCACCAGAGAGGCCGAATGCCTCTCCGGTGTGCTACGACGCCTGATTACAGCGGAGCTGGGTTTTTTTGGTGACAAGTGCTGGTGCAAAAGTGAGGTTAAAAATGAACTTACTACTTCCTAAAAAATATTTTATTCAGTGGTCTAAACAAGGGGACCGAGTTACTCACGGTTCCTCAATTAATACCATCCAAATTAATGAACGCCTTTTGCAAACATTTGTTGCGGCGAAATTTTACTGCATGGGTCTCGGTGGGAGACGGTGACTAATAGTCACACGTACTCCATAGTACACCGCCTGCGTTATGCCTAAATAGTATCCATTCCCGCGACCCCCATAGGTTAGGGTGCGCCTTAGCGTGCGCATACCGCCATGGTCTCCGGTCCTGACGAAAGCCTGGCAACTAGCATTTAGAGGCTGAAACATGTAGACCAGATTTTCTTAAACCTTTGGATATGTTTGAGCAATATACTCAACCACAGCATCCATCACATATTTTTAACTTGGCCTTACTCTCCACTGAATAAAATATTTTTTAGGAAGTAGTAAGTTCATTTTTAACCTCACTTTTGCACCAGCACTTGTCACCAAAAAAAAAAAAAAACCAGCTCCGCTGTAATCAGGCGTCGTAGCACACCGGAGAGGCATTCGGCCTCTCTGGTGGGAGCCCAATGATGAAGCATGTCACCAACTAGGTTGGTGAGTGAGGGCTCTTTTAATTAACATGAGTGATTTCTGTTTAAGCTTCCTTTAAACTTTTTTGCTTCACTCTTCTGTTGTTTATTTGATATTTCCTTGGGGAATAAGAGTGGAAGCAGTGACTTTCCTTTCTCTCTAGTTGTTTATACACAGCGTGGCAAAATAGCCAGACTTGTCCTGGTGCCAAAGTTATAAGAAGCCAAAAATACAACAGCTTTTTGATGGAAACTGACACTGATTCATAACCACACAGTCACTATCATTGACTGCAATATATTTCCGCACTTATGCACAGATCAAAAGTAGGTAACTTGTTGCTTTATGGATTTTATTTCTGGTCTTCATCACGGTGATATGTAAGTGGAAATTTATGAAACAAAGGCATTATTTACATGCCCACGTTTCTGTGCTTACTCCCTTAGTGGTAAACATTGCCTATACCGGGGAGAACAGAACAATAACCATAAATATTTTTCTGCTGTTTCTTGAATGAAGCACACCCCAAATACATTTTTTTTTGTCATACTTTACGGCCCCTTCCTTTTATCATCCCAGTCAGAGCACTAAGGAAGCTGTTCACTGGGTGATACGGGCCTTCGTTGCACAGCCTAGAGGCTGCCCTCTACAGAAAGCCCAGAGAGGCAGGTTGGAGGTGGAGTGACGACCTGCACAATGAGTCTAAGTCTTTCGGTTTTTAAAACTTTTTCGGCTTTATGGGGATTCCTTACAGTGACGTTTTCGTAACCATCTTGGTAGATAAAAAGGATAGCTTTTTTTTTTTTTTTACCCTTACATTTTTAGGTCTTGACTAGGCAGCGCTTGCGCTGTCTCGTTAAGACATGCAGTATACACTATAGTGTGGAAGCTCTGCCCACTCTCCACCCACCATTTTCATTGGCTTGTGTCTTAAATGCTGCCTTCTGATTTGTTGTAGGTTTGTTAGTCCCTCCTTATGATGGACATGTCTTCATTTGTGTCCTTCCACGGCTACTGGCCCCTTTACTCCACAGACTACTTTCTTTCCGTGCACCCCCCCATTGCATTGCCAATGCTTGTTTTATTTGTCTCTCCCCATCTGAGACCTCCGTTTATTTATTTATGATTATTGCCAATGCTTGTTTTATTTGTCTCTCCCCATCTGAGACCTCCGTTTATTTATTTATGATTATTGCCAATGCTTGTTTTATTTGTCTCTCCCCAACACCCCCATCTGAGATCTCCGTTTATTTATTTATGATTAATACAGCCCAGCCGAGGCCCGAACCCTGTTCTCCAGCTCCAAAGTCGGCAGCGTTATATGTTGAGCCACCCCTCCTTCAAAACAAGCCCCTTAAAGGGGTTTATCTTTGTTTTCCTCATGGAATCACCCTCCCACCATGCACCCTCCCTTAACCCCTTCCTCCCTCTCGCTTTCCCTGAGCTCCCCCGTAAGTGCATTGAAAGTGTACAAGCGCTTTCACTTTAAATGTAAAACGAAATTAAGCAAGACTTTGATGGTAAAAATGAAGAAAACAAAACGAGGAAGTTGCAAGCTTTGAGTGCACCTCCTTACCCTACTATAGGTGCGGTACAACTGGGACATCAAATCAGAGCAAGTAGATAGCTGTTGGTAAGGTGCAGGACACACGCAGTTTTCTTGGTAGTTTCTAAAAAAATTGCTTGGCGTATCGACCCTCAAAACGGCCGCGAGGAGCAGTGCACAAAATTGTTAAAATGCTCGTTTTTTTGCCGAGAAAATATCCTCGGTACTGTGCCAGCCTCTGAATTGCGCAGAATATTAGATTTTTCACTGCATTAAGAAATTTGTTCCGTGAAATAAATTGCGTGTTATTTCTGTACCAGGCCCCAGTGAGTCACTGAATCTGGGAAGGTGGCCCCATGCACAACCCCTCCCCATTGATATATAAAAATACCAATACATTGATCTCTGGGCCCCGGCCCACACCAGGGGTATTTTAGCATGCAGTGGCAAAGCACTACGTTTTTGGGTTCTCACTCAAACTTCACACACTCGGATTAAAGTCTGCTCCGGTTTAACGGTTCCTTGCTTCACCACTGTGAGTACAAGGACAGGAAACAAACAAAGTAACCAGCGCTCATATACTGCACTCTCTATTAGTAATCTGGCTGTGATAATGCGCAGTAGGGTAATATGAGTCTACCTCCTAAAAGTATCTCACGTTCTGGGCAAGCGCACTAGAATAGTTGGACAGCACATTCTAGTGTTTACTAAGAGGAGGCGCTATTGTCTGCCCGGGTCTTTAGTTTTTCGTCCCCGGTGCGCATCTCTCCGTCACTGCAATACATCTTCCGAAGAACAAACCCTTTAAGGTCATATAAGAATGTACCGGCAGTACACAGAGGAAGTGAGTTGGGTTTTGTATTAGGGAGCTAGCTGAGGAAGTGTTTGTTGAGGTGAATCTTCTCAATTTGTTGTTATTTAGGGAGACTCGAACCTAGTTCTACAGTGCCAAAGTCGGCAGGTCAAGCCGTAACACCACATCTACCCTGTCTGATGATTACATCCCCCACTTGTACCGCTTTCAATAACACTCTTCATTCCCCTAGAGAGTGTCACTGCCACGTCATTTCAAGTTAAGGATTAACTTAAAAAACGCATGAATTATAGCTTTATGTTTCCTAAAGCTCTCTCAGTCTTGCACCCCAGTGTGGCTTGCAAGCCCCGAACCGATGTAGCTTTACGCAGTTGTTTTCCGTTTTATTCTGACATTTTTTATTCATATAATTACTTACAAGACCATCTTGAATGTATTTATATGAACACGTTATTTCGGACCGTTTTTAGGTCTCGCCTACGCAGCGCGCATGCGCTATAGGAAAGAGACCTCTTGAAATCGATTCAGCTTTGCAGGCAAAAACGTGCACGCGGTGCATTGCTTTCAATGCAACGCGTGCACGTTTGGCGATTCCCTTGCGGGAGCGAGCGGCGGCCTATGTTAGCAATTATTGCGCTCGCTCCCGCAAGGGAAACGCTGCCTGCTCTCGGCCGCACTCTCCCCCCCCCCCACGTCAAGCATGTATGTTCTTGCGAAGACTTTATGTAAGGGCTTTTGAAATCTCCCCTCACGCTCGCACACAGCTCCGGACGTTTCGGCGTGTACCCCAGTCGCGTTATCGTGGACGTCACATCAGAGAGGGCGCGTGAGTGCGCGAGCGCAGCATGTACTCGTCACTTCAAGGCACTTCCTCAGCTGGCTCGAACGTGCTATTGATTGATGAGCCCGGGCCCTCTGTTTACAGACACACTTGCAGTGGATGCTTTGTTTTCCTGCGAGGTGAGATGAAGCAGACAGTCCGTCTGAACCTCGACAGGTACACTCTGCGCTGCAGGCACGTTGTAGGGTGAGATGCAGGAAGGGGTGTCGGTGCTTTGGTGAGGAGATCCCTGGAGGCTTTGTTAAGCAAACCCCGCTGATGCCCGCCCTCGCCTCTCCTTTCTGCAGAGACCGGAGAGGCTGCTGACTGGTCGTATACTGGTGATTGTGCCTCACAGTTCACGTGTGTCCCGATCAAGCCCCAGCACAAGTTGCCTAATGGTTATAAAATGTGGACATGCGCTTTAAAGAGGTGAAAGAATGAAGCAAAGTGAATATAACGTGCTTGGTGTGTGACTATAATATTGCTACCCTCTCTAGGATTCGGAGAAGTGGATTGGTTTGTGACATACCAAAAAGCGTACTTGGGTGCCTAAATCAGTATTACGATTTTTGACACTAAACACACTGGGCTTCTTGAGTTTTTCTTTTGTTGTAACTTTTCTTAAATTATCATTTTATTTGGGACACTAATACCGACACCAGTTTGTTCGTTGTATTATAAGGATTCTGCGATCCATGGCAAAATAATGTGCATCGGAATATGTGAACAGGGGAATTGTGAGCAGCGGGATGAGGGAGGGAGTGAGTGAAACATTTAGGTAGTCCGACGGGAATGTTAGTGAATTAGTCAATAATCAGTTCTTCCTAGTTCAGTTAGTGATCTTTTTTTTCATTTCATTTTTTATATTGCCCAAATTGAGCACTTTCAGTTTATACCATGGGTACTCACAAACTTTCTCTCGGGGGCCAAATTTACAGTGTGGTTTGTGGCAGAGGGCCCCAGTGGGCGGGGTCAGTGGGGGAGGGGGGCGGGGCTAGAGCAAATAAAAACTATGACCATGAGGTTGAACACAGGCCCCTGCAGCGGACGCCTTCGTCCACTGAGCCACCAGACCCGACATACACACATCTCTCTCTCTCGCTCTCTCTCCCACCCTCTGTCATCCTCTCTCCGTCACCCTCTCTCACCTCACCCCACGTGTGTGTCAGCCGGTGCTGAGACAGCTTCCCGGGAACACACACAGCCGCACCCGAGTACTTCACAGGTCTTTAAAAGACCATTCACTTGTTAAAGAGGCTTTGTTGTATTTTACCTCTTCTTAGCACCCCTGCATCTCCACTCAGATGCAGGGGCGCTAAGAAGAGGTAAAATACAACAAAGCCTCATTAACAAGTGAATGGTCTTTTAAAGAATCGCCCGGGCCCCATAGAGCAAAGTCTCTCAGAGTCCGCGCTGCGGTGTTTGCTGACACTTTAAAAAAAAAAAAAAACAGGTACAATGTCTGCAAGGTCCGCGGGCCGCCAAGGAAGGCTTGACGGGCCGCTGGCGGCCCGCGGGCCGTACTATGAGTACCCTTGGTTTATACAGTTCCCAAATTGAGCCAATCCCTAATCTTAGCGCAAATGAACGACGAAATGATGCGTGCTGTATGTTATGATACTATTGACAGGCTGGATAAAAAGGGCTGCAGTTTCCTCCTTCTTTTATCACATACACTCTCCATATATTTCGCCGGAGTTTCCCTGGCGATTGGCCACTCTTCGCGCATATTTTAGGTTTCCTTTGCACATGGGGTCCCATGGCTACGCACTGGTGACTATTTCTACACGTCTCAACGGAAGCAGAGAAGGTACTAAAAAACATGGGCAGCACTGAATGTATTGATCCCATTTTTAGTTCATTTTTGTAGTTTTATATTGAGCGAACTGGTCCCGGGGGTATTAGAGCGTGAGCACCAGATACATTAAACAAGGGTTTTAGGCACGTGGAGATTAAGTGATTTGCCCAGAATCACAAGATGTTTAGCTAGGGTGACCAGACGTCCCGGTTTTCCCCGGACGGTCCCCGATTTTGGAGAAGTGTCCCGGTGTCCCGACACTTTTCTCCAAGTTAATGAAATGTCCCGGTTTTAAACAGTGTCCGGGTTAAACATAGAAATGTCCCGGTTTTTCATTGGTGTTTCGGTTGCGCATGCGCGTGCCTGCTCTCTTTGCACTGATTAAGGCGTGAGGTCACTTAGGTGAGCGTTGTAGCAGGAAGGAAATCCTTTAAAGAGAGACACTTTCTCTCGGGATTTCCCTTCTCTTTGTACAACGCAGCGCCACCTACGTCATCGTGCCAGCCATCGGCACAATAGAAAGTGTTCAGTGCTGTGATCAGCCGATCACATGGGATGGTGCAAGCTCTTTGGGTTCCTGCAACGCTTGAAGGACAAACTTTAGCAGGGTGCAGAATTCTGTGACAGTGAGACAAGCATCAGATTGTGAGGATCCTGCGGAAACAATGCTTTTTATAGTTTCCTGTTTTCAGGTAGGATGCAGCCTCTTGGTCAGGCGCTCTGGATGGGGTGCAGGGATCACCGAAATGGAAGTACAACTCCGGGTGCTGCAGAGTTAGAGGGCACAGGGTGGAGTAGTGAAGGGCGTGGGGGCATGGCAGCCTCATGTCAGCAGAAGTAAAGGATGGAGGAGATGTGGCCTAGCAGACAGAGCTGAATTTGGAACCCAGGGACTTTTGTTCAAACCCCACATCATGTGATTCTGGACAAATCCCTTCATCTCCTTGTGCCTAAAATGTGAAATGTAATTTATGAATTCAATTTGTGTAATCCCCACTTGATGCACATGATCTTGCAGGTTGCCTCCCATTCATCCAATTAATAATATACAGAGCTCTGTTGCTTCCTAGCTCGTCTGAACTATATAAATACCAATACATACATAATATACAGAACTGTTGCTTCCTAGCTAGGTTTGCATTATATAAAAATGTCAATACATACATACATGGGGAGCCTCCACACTACCAATGCATGGCCTCACTGCTGTTACAGCTTGTCACTCTGAATGTCATGTCGCAGTCACATATTGGTCTCATGCCGGTTCTTAAAGCAGGTCACTCAAGTTCATCAGTATCCTCAGCTTGCATGGAGCATTGCCTGGAGTCTTGATATTACTTAGAACTAAGTGCAAAACAACATGTGTGCACACCAAGTCTCAAACCGAAGCGAAACAAGGGGTGGAAATATTTTCCTTTGAAAATGCTCTTTTGTGTGAAAAATGTAGAATCTGCATTTCAATTCTCGTGCAGAACTTATTTTTGTAAGATTTTTACATGATCTAAAAAATGCTAACTTCTAAAAGGGTCTGAGTTTGCCAACGTTTTAAAAAAATGAAGTTGATGGAAAGGAAGTTTGTCAACTTCACACCAATTTATTCTCAGATAGACTTAATTAATGTATTAATTACCACCTCTGGGCTGGAATGCAGGCCCATTATCACATGCAAATTACTATTTCTTTTACTGTCTATTGATCTGTCAGCAAACAGCCCTACTGTCACACATCTCTCGACATCTACATGTGCTCAGTGTCTCTGCTTTTATTATTACTTTAAACAGTTAGGGCCATGAACAATAAAGTTTAAATGTTTAAATACATGTAATCGCAGCTCCCAATACAAACAATGTAATCCCTGACCGGAGCCGGCAGTTCTGACACAATTATATAAGACACGCTTTTCAAATACAAAAAACAGTAATAAGAAAGCAAATGGCTTACTCTGGTAGCGCTTCAATGGTACGAAAACTCTCTCTCGTAGACAAAACAATTGTTTGTGGGGGACACGAGGGCAAGGTGGAACCAATTCACAGGAAAGACAAGGTTAATGAGCATGACATAATATTTAGGGTAAGTCGAACGTATAATTGCAAAAGTATGTAGTAGTAGTCCAGTCTAATAAACAATAACTACCTGGAGCGATGCCCAGCAACCCAATAAATTGAGACAAAGTCTGTTTAAAAGGAATTAATGGTTACTGCCAATAAAAGACCTCTAATTTGTCGTCTGTAATGCTTCATCTCGGTCTGTGGAGGGAGCTGTCATTGTAGTCCTTTTTCTATGTCTATGACAGCTGTCAAATAGTCCTACTTTTATGTCAACGGTTACTGCAAACCGTAGTCCTACTTCTATGTCTATGACCTGTCCCCGTTTTTTGTTTGGTCGATCCTAGGCAGCGCATGCGCTGTCTCTACGAGACCAGCTGTAATCTCTTCTGTGGCTTTACATCCCACGTATGCACTGTCATTCCTTCCTTTGTCTGTCCTTCAAAAATGCTTTGTGGCTACTGGTCAACTCTTCTTTTTCCTCCCGCCTTCATGGCATTGGTATCCTCCCACGCAGCAGCGCCTAACTTCCCGTATCTGTACGCTTTCATCTTTATGGGTTGTTTGTCAGGGACTCTTTTAGTTCTTTCAGTCGCGCTGCTTCAAGCTCTGTTCTGTGCAGTAAGTTGTTCCTGCCCCAGCGAAGCACATTCACCCGTCTCTGCAACCCCCTCCCTCAACATTGCTTCCCTGCCCCCAACACCCCTTCCAGGTTGCCACTTGCCATCCCAAAGACCCCCACCCCCCTGCTGCTGGTCATTCTGCTTTGTTCTTTGGTTACGTGCACTTTCTGTTCCCCACTGCCATGCTTCGTGTCTGTTCCGTTCTTGTAGCATTCCGTTTCTTGTCTGCCAGCTGTTCCTCCTCCCTTTGCTGCTTCATCTGAAAGTGCCTGCCCCAGTGACTATCTCAGCTGTTGTTGTTACATGAGTCGGTCTGGGGCGTCAAGGCATTTTTAGAAACCGACAGACAACGGAATTCATGACTACATGGTGACTTTCATTCATGTTCGCGTGTACCATTGTTTGACTTTTTTGTTTCTATTTTTTAAACTAAGTTCTTCGGCGGAAACACCAACAGTGTGCCCGTTTTTCCGTGGCAAAATGTAAGTTGAATCAGGTATATATGGGTGAGTCTGTCACAGTACCGAAAGCACCGCATTATTACAGGATTGCGCCTGCCATGCTATGGGTAGCACCGCATTATTCCACAAGTGCGTTTGCCACGCTATGGGTAGCCCCGCATTATTCCTGGGGTGTGTTTATCATGATACTGGAAAGCACCACATTATTCCAGGAATTTCTCTGCCACTTCACCTTAGAGCACCGTATTATCCTAGGAGTGCTCTCTGTCACGGTACTAGAATGCACCGCATTATTCCAGGAATGTTTCTTATCCACTTCACTGTATAGCACCGCATTCTTGCAGGAGTGTTTCTGTCACAGTACCAGAAAGCACTGCATTATTCAAGAGGTGCGCCTGCACAGTACAGGAAAGTATGCCCCCTAGAGAAGCAAAGTGGGGAATGTCCTGGTGTGTTGGTGTCCCAACCGGGCCCTGATTCCGAAAGACGGGCGGGGGGCTCTCACATCCATTCCGCGGTGTTCTCAGTCGGGAAGCGGCCCTGCCTTAGAGTTCTTCACTCAGTTTTCTCTCTTTCTGACTTGGAATGAAAGGCAGACTCCTAGCTATAAAAGTTGCATTTTTTTACTGCTCCATGTCAGGACTCTTTTGCAGAAGACTGTTCACCACATGTTTGGGGCGGATCACTGACAAAATATCGAAGGTCAAAAAATCGACCTACAAAAATATCGCAACAAAAATATCGATGTCAATAATATCGAAATCCTATCTACAACATGGTAAGTACAAAAATATCGAAAAACAATATCGATGTCAAAAATATCGTTATCAAAAATATCGTTTTTTTTGTTGTTAAAAATAATATGTAAAATAAACTAAATAATACTTATAATTAAAATAAACATAGTTAAAAATATTTCATAATATTTAAAATTAATAAGTAACATATATAATTAAATAAAACATTAATTAAACATATACATATAATATATAATATATATACTTACTTAATAATCAGTTTGAATAATTATTTTAATAAATTATAAATTATAAAAAAATATTATAAATTACAAATACATCTATACACATAAAACAATAACATAAATAAAAATTAAACAATTATGTATAACAAATTAAAAAAATTAAATTTACTTTTAATATTTTTAAAATTAATTATATACTATATTAACTAAAATAATACAAAAAATATTAAATAGCGTAGGGAATAAAACTACTATTACAACCCCTAAAAAAACAACAGTAAGAAAAATGTTGGATAGCGTAGGGGTAAAAATTACTATTCCCACTCCAGAGAGTGCAACAGTAGGGAAAGTGTTGGATAGCGTAGGGGTAAAAATTACTATTCCAACTCCAGAGAGTGCAACAGTAGGGAAAGTGTTGGATAGCGTAGGGGTAGAAATTACTATTCCCACTCCAGGGAGTGCAACAGTAGGGAAAGCGTTGGATAGCGTGAGGGTAAAAATTACTATTCCCACTCCAGTGAGTGCAACAGTAGGGAAAGTGTTGACTAGCGTAGGGGTAAAAATTACTATTCCAACTCCAGAGAGTGTAACAGTAGGGAAAGTGTTGGATAGCGTAGGGGTAGAAATTACTATTCCCACTCCAGGGAGTGCAACAGTAGGGAAAGCGATGGATAGCGTGAGGGTAAAAATGACTATTCCCACTCCAGTGAGTGCAACAGTAGGGAAAGTGTTGGATAGCGTAGGGGTAAAAATTACTATTCCAACTCCAGAGAGTGCAACAGTAGGGAAAGTGTTGGATAGCGTAGAAGTTACAAATAACATACTTATAAATAAATTACATTTTTTAAATAATTAATGAATTATTAAATAACTCTAAACTATTTACCAATACCAATAAATAATTATTAAAAACATAGGGGTCATTACGATGGCGGGCGGAAGCACAACCGCCGTGCTGGCGGATGCAAAAACCACCAGTTACCGCCGGCACGCAGCAGTCCACACGCCCGCCCAATTACGATGCGAAAAGTAGGCCAAACACCGCCGGCAAGCCAGCAACACCGTCCGCCATCAAAGTGCGCCCGTACACGTAGCGGCGCAGCTAACTGACACACACCGTCCGACGAAAACACGTCCCGCCCGGCGTATAAATTACGATGCCGCAAACAAACGGCTCCCACGGCCAAGAGATACCGTACGACAAACCGAAGCGGTAACACGGACGCCGAGCACGGACAACGAAGAGCGGCTCCCCGAGCATGAATCCAGCACTGCAGGCCCTCCCCATGCTCTTGCTGATGCACCACCAAGGACGCAACGTACCGCGGAGACGCAGGTAGGCACACACACAACAAGTGCACGCAAACAGCGCACACAGTGCAAGGGCGGAAAAAGCGGACAACCCCCCCAGCGCGTGTACACTACACATCCACCATTGCATCCACATATGACACACAGGCCAAATCGTAACATCGCGTAACACATGTGTACACACCACCTGGGACTAGGAACCAACGACCCCGTCACGGCCCCAAAGCGGCGATGACGCCGCCACACATGCGCACAACGCAGAGGCCAACCGCAGCGCCATGCATGCGTCGCACACAGACACAGGGACACAACCAAGCAGCACACACATCAGCCCCACCCCGAACGCACATGACACGTGACAGGCCTGCCACAGACATGTCCCCAACGCCCAATTCACGGACAACACCCAACGCCACACAACCGACGCACACATGTCAGTGAAGTCACGCAACAGCAGGACACACCCCAGTGTAACAAACATGGCGAAGCACACAGCGGCGGCAACACCAACTAGGAGAAGCAGGGCCCCTTCGGGAAGAGGAACGCCAGTACCACACTGAAACACCCATACCACCCTGCACATATGAACAAGACATATAAAACGGAACACCAAAGAGCCCGGGGACCGACAACAGGTGGCCCAAGAATAACATTCACACACAAGGCCCAACGCAGAGCGGAAAGGCAGCCTGCCGCCCACACAAGGGAGAGCAGACAGCACTGAATGACCTTCCATTCCAACTCCGAAACCACAGCCCTACGAAAGAAGCCGGTGAATACAGCCATTGTCCAAGAAAAGACCAACACAGGCATGCCGAGGAGACCGACCACAGGGCAGATAGCGCATATCACAGAAGCACACAACGGACGGGGAAGAAAGAAGAAAACACTCCCCCATGTCGGCCACATGCAAGTTAATTGGAAGGAGTCACACATCACTGACCTTGAACTGTCTGAGAAGCATGTGGGATGAGGGCCCGTGTCCTCCAAACAAGCCAACAGAACACAAGTCCTGTCTCCCTACGACTACACAGAGCTCACAGCAACCTCGGAGCGTGCACATTGCAGACTGCACACACAGCCGGAGCACGCCACCACAACGCACCGCTGCGAAATGGCAACCGCAACACACCTACCCAACTACGCCGGACAGCTCAAGCTGTACAAAACCAACCTGATACATATATTGGGATGCGATCTCCTGTCCCTGCTGAACGTAAGTTACCGACTGACTTACCGCATCACATTGTTCAGCTGCGTCATGCCCGTCTTCTACTGTCGGAGGTGTCCCTACCAGCATCCCGTGGAGATATGCCTCTCCAACCCGGCATGTCTAAAGGCGGACCTGCTACCACTACTCCTCCCTCTGGACGCACACGACAGGGCCTGCTCTGCCTATGGGGGCATGGCGTATGTGGCCAACATCGCACCCGCACTGAAATGGGACCACTGTGCCTCCACACGACGGATCATCGAGAACAGCTACATCGAATGTCACCCAGCATGCCCCATCATGGTCCTCCAAGGGACAACTTACGAACAACACCTTGACAGCCACCATCCGCTACATTGGCTGGCAAACATGTACACCACCAATGACATGGAAGCCCTGCTGGACGGCATCGCATACCTGACAACCTGTAAATTCGTCGGACCACAACGCAGGTTCCCCGATTGACCTATGATGTCCAACCCCGCACCCATGCTTAGCTTCCGCACGGACTGGCCAGTCACCACCACAACAGCCATACCAAACGACCGGCAACTGTTACCACACCATCAACGACATCGCCATGACATCGGATATGACCGGGACATGCACACTGTTCCCCATCACATCCAGGAACACCGCATGCATCGTGGGAGGCAGTGGCATGGGGTCTGTGTATCGCACCCACATGGACGGAACTGCACGAACAACCAGGACACGACATGGATCCAGCGCCCATGGACACACACACCGCTCAGTGGACATGAATAGGTCGCCTGGAGTCTGTGGGTGCTGCACCCCTCCCACCCCCGCCCCGGGAATCCCATACCAGGACCTTTGCATGGACGACAAGTGCATACAACAACAACACGACCCCAGTGACTGTGACATGTCCAGTAACCACCACATTGCAACAACAAGTGGCACGCCGCTGCATGCACGCAAGCACATGCCCTGATGTCATCTCACATGCACGCGTGCATGAGGAACAACCGCAGCAAACCTGTCACATGGAACTGAGATGGACTGTGCCCATGATGCCAAGCGGTCTGGTAGGCTACATGTATACCGTCTGTGTCAAAGTCCGCAGCTCCGCAGCTATACGTAAATGTACATTAGCACAGCCTTGGCCAAGCAGATGTAACTCTGAAGCCCACATCCCACATGCAACAGCCAATCACATGTAACCCCACACCCTATCCCATTTGCAATCATGCTCAGTATATCCTCAACATGTATTCCGCTGCCAGTAGTGTCCACTATACTGCATCACAGAGGACAGAAGACTCAATATAATGTTTGAAACCAAAACTGTCTCCGCTGACTCATTTCACAAGTACGAATGAGAGAGGATGAGAGTATGTGAAGTACACGGCAGTCGTGACATGACCATGTAGTCCACTGGTATTGGATGTCAACGCAAATGAGTAGCACAACTGTGGAAGACACACATGTGTCGTGTGAAGTCGTATGGACGCAGTGCTCAGGTGGGTGGGTGTGACGGGTAGATGCGCACATGCCAAGTTGGAGCACGCCGTGTCGGGAGGGGTCATGAACAGTACACCACCGCTTCCCTGGGCATTGTGAGAGGACACCTGTCGGGGGAGTGAACACGTGTGTGCACAGCAGCCGGGCACACGTACAAAGCGGTACCAGGCGCACCTCAGCCCACCCTCTGTGGACAAGCTGGATCCTGTTGTGCGCCCGCCATGCCCCTTGACAAGGCACACACAGCCCCAGTCGACCAGGTGTAACCCCAACATAGTCAATCCGCACAGGCGATACAGGGCACGGGATGGCAGTGGAGCATGGTGTGTGAGAGGTCTCCTCGCGCTCCTCCTGGTCATATCACGCAGGCAATAGAACCTCAACGTCTAGCATGGCACAAGTCAAATGGAAGTGTAGGGGGACGCACCACAGCACGAGCAGCACTGACGTCACGGGAGGTGGCTCGCACCATCCCATCCATTGCCCATTATACCAACCACGCCACATGCCATTGCGACTAAGTGCAAGCGCGTGCGCCACCACCCCGAGCCCTCCCCAGAGAGGCCAAAGAGTGAATGTGTGGGCCATCAGTCACAGACGGACGCGGCATGGCCGCAAGGGCAGCCACAGCCACTGGGTGTCGCAGGTGGCGGATCCGGAAGGCGAAGACTGTGATGCATAGTCCATGCAGGCCGGGTCTCCATTTGGGGCACCACGCAGGTGGACGGCGTCCCGCAACACATCATACCCTGAGACAGCCCACTCGTGCAACTGGACCCACACATACACTCCTTGCCCTCTCTGGTGCGAGCTTGGGGCTGCCTGTGCAAGCGCTAGCCTCGCAGGTGCACATGCATATTGGGGGAGCGAGGGGAGGACATGAGGGCTGGGGCGAAGATGACTGTATCACTGTCAGTGAGTACAAGGGATGACCCAGATGTGGAAAGGAAGAGACGTGTCCCGTGTGTACTGCAACTAGTCGCCAATCCAACTACCCCCCCATGTCCGGAATGTAAGCCCGCACCTAGGCCCGCCCATCCGCCACATCGAATATACCACCAGCACGACAACCTTCCCATTCGAAACACTGACTGGGGGTGGCGACCAGTGAACAATCATGTGTAGCCTACCCACGCGTACATGTGGGCCCTCCATGATCCATGTCACCTGCGGCAAAGTCATGACATGCGCAATGAGGGAAGTGAGGAGAGCTGTCCGCCCCACGCACAGAAGGTGCATCAGCTCCACAGACCCAGCAGCGAGTCCAGCAGGGGTCACATGTGCAGGGGCAGCTGTGCCTGGTGTGAAGGCACATGCATATAGACAGCACATCGACCAATGTGTAGTCTGCCCACATCTACAGTCCATCATCATGCGGACATAGGAATTGAACACAGGGCAACACATCTGAGTGGGTGCACCCACCGTGACCAACAATGCGCAATCATCGACGTACCCGCCCTGTGCATGGCCCCCCACCCAACGGAGGCACATCCAGTGCCACCATCCCACACACACAAGCCTTCCACGGAACATGCTGTGTCCAATGCTCAGTACAGAGTCAGCGCCCATCTGGTGGATCCTGAACAGGAGACACATGCACACACATGCCAGCTCCCACTATGTACGTCTGCCACCTGGCACGTGCAATGTAACCTCTCACCTGTGACGTGTGACTGCAAGCACACAGCCGTCTTGGCATGGGGCTGTCAATGTGGACACCTGTCAATGTTTCGGGAGGTGTGATCCGTACAGTGCTGTACATAGGGTGCAGTGCTGACACCTACTACTGTCTCATATCCCCTCGTGCCACAGGTCCCACTTGTTTTGGCCGCTCAGCCTGTGCCCACATCGTCGTCGTCGTGTGCCATACTCATCCAGCCTCGGAAGCAGTTCCATGCTCAGCAGACATTCATGTTGCCGTGGCGTTGCCGCTTGACGAATATGCAGTCAGTCCCCATCAGCACGCCCCGCAAGTCATTGGGGCCTAGATCCCCATGTGCATGCACATGGCAGTGGTTTGTATCACTAGCCATTGCCATTGTTGGGAGACCTGTGTAAGTGTATTGTGGCCGTGCCGTCCCAGCTTGACAGCTGGGCTGTGGCTCATGTGCTTGCTCAGTCATGTCAGTGATGTGTATGCGAAATTGCTATGTGTTGTGTTGCTTTGACATGTGTCCACTGCCATTTTCCCTAGGCGGAGACCGAACATTGACCGCCCATACCAATTGCTGGCGGACATGGACGATACAGAGGTCATTAGGAAGTTTCGGCTGGACAGGCCAACCCTGCATCGACTGTGTGCCATGTTGGAACCCCATCTCCGTCCCCGCAGGGTGTATCCGACAGCTGTCACCCCCACGGCTAAGGTGATGGCCGCCATGCATTTCTTCGCCACTGGGTCATTCCAGCACACAGTGGGCAGTGGAGGAGGGATGTCCCAGCCCATGTTCAGCAAGGTGCTGAGGGATGTACTGGCAGCCATGATGCTGTGCCGAAACAGGTACATCCGCTTCCCCAGGGCTCGTGAATTGGCGGCAGTGAAGGGTGCATTCTATGCCCTTGGCAGAATCCCACACGTCGTTGGAGCCATTGACTGCACACATGTTGGCCTTGTTCCACCACAGGCCACTGAGCACCTGTACCGCAACAGGAAGCACACGCACTCCCTGAATGTGCAAGTGGTGTGCCTTGCGGACATGGTGATCACCCACGTGTGTGCAAAGTTCCCAGGCTCGGCCCATGACGCACACATAATGCGCAACAGCATCTTGCCACGACTGATGTCCAATCTGCAACAGGATCGTGGCTGTATTGTCGGTGAGTATGTGGAGTGGTGTAGCGTGCTGGTTGTGCGATGCTGTCCCCTGTCCAGTTGGAATAGCAACGGTTCTCTGTGTCCCTCACACCCAGGTGACTCTGCGTACCCGAATGGGGCATGGCTGCTCAGTCCATTGAGGAATCCTCGCACCCCAGCAGACGATCGCTACAATGAGGCACATGGGAGGACCAGACGTGTGGTCGAGCGTACCTTTGGCCTCCTCAAGTCCAGGTTCAGGTGCCTGGACCGCACCGAGGGTGCGCTGGCGTACTCCCCACAGAAGGTGTGCCAGATAGTGGTGGCGTGCTGCATGCTGCACAATCTGGCCATTCGGAAGCAGATCCCCCTCATCGTGGATGACGGAGATCAACCAGGGCCCCAGCCCGCAGACCAGGACAGCTCGAGTGAGGAGGACAGCGGAGAGGAGGAAGCTGGTAATGTGCGGCAGCAGCTCATCGCCCACTACTTCACTTGACGGTGAGTGTCCATGTACGACGGCTGATGTGGCTGTGTCTGTGCAGGTGTGTGTGTGCTGTGTCAGGGTGGCCGTTTGTTCACTGCGTGCTGTGTGTCAACGCTCCATGGCCAGGGTAGTATGCCACTGTTGGTGGCTGTGGCATTGTGCCCTATTGCTCTGTGCGATGTGTGTACATTGCTTGTAGTTGTTGACATGTACTGTGTGATGGGTGTGTGACACACTCATTGAATGTGCTCCTGTTCTGTCTCCCACCCCTAGGTCCCTACAGGCCCTCCGGTTCCATTGCCATGCCACGCATCAGGTGCCTTTCCGCCCAAGGTGGCCGTTGTATTCCGTACAAATAAAACACAGGGCACAAACAGCAGTTTGTGTAAGAGGTGCATTTATTTCAAACTGTGACATGTGATTGTGTGTAAGGTGATGACATAAGTGGTGCGTGCAGTGACAATGAGCTGTCGGTCATGGCTGCGTGATGCTCAGGGTGTACCCACTGGTTCTATGTCCATAGTCCAACACACACATGCCATCCAGATGGCTGTGTGGAGTGGGATCGTAGTCCAAGTCAATGCAGTGGGTGGTCAAGGAAGGCTGGCTGGCTGCCTCACTTGCGTCTGGAGCGTGCGAAGTCCTCCCGGGAGATCTGTTTCCACTTCGGACGGCCCCTTCCACGTTTGCGAGGGGGTGCCTGCTTGCGACATGCTGGTGGTTGAGGTGTGCTCACTGGCTGTGGACGCAGGGGAACTGGACACTGCTGCTCGACCCTGCGCCCCGGCAGGTGGTGGCGGAGGGGAGCTGCTGTCCCTGGCTGTGACCTCACCGCCACCACCAGCTGGCCCATGAGGTCCACGAGTTGGCCCATACGGGCGTCCATGGACCTCAGCACCCCCAGCACCTCCCGCGTGTCTGAAGCAGACCTGACCCATTGTTCTTGGGCCTCTTCATAGGCCCCAAGGACTCTGGCCATTTGAGGCAGGGCATGGCTCCCAGGGGAGACTTGCGTTTCCCTGACCCTGCTCCTCCTACCAGTACTGCTGCCACCGGCCTGCCCACTAGCCACATTGCTCACCACGGTCCTCGCTGTGGCTCCCAGGGTGGATCCAGTCGGCCGGGCCACCACCTGCGCTGGGGCTGGTGCCAGCGAAGACGTGGTGGTGGTGGCGGCGGTGGTGGTCGGTGCGGCGATGGTGGCGGTTGCGGCAATGGTAGTGGCCGCAATGACCGTGGGTGTGGCCGCAATGACCGTGGGTGTGGCCGCAATGACCGTGGGTGTGGCCGCAACGACAGTGGCAGCAGGGGGCTGGGAATGTTCAGCAGCCCTGGATGATGGGTTGGTGGGTAGGAGGGGTCCTGGGGAGCGGCTGGGCCCTGCCACACCAGATGGGCCTGCTTGGTGGTCCGTGTCCGAAGAGGAGGACAGATCCTCCACATCCGTGTGTCCTCGTTGGGGGCTTGTAGGCTGGCTGTGCTGGCTGCTGTCTCCATCCCCAGCATCCAGCAGTTCGTCACCTGTGGAGAGAATGAGATTTGTTATTGTGTTGCACCTGGCGAAGTATGTATTTGTCGTCTGACATTAACAGTTCGTGCAATCTCGTACATGGGTTTCCCGGAGGCGTGTGTGTGGCTGTAGCATTTGTAGTTGTGTGTGCTTGACAATGGGACTGTGTGCTGTGCACATGTGGCATGGGACGGATTGGCCATGCCGATGGGTGTGTTGCTGTGCCCCTACTTATTGTGACTCTGGTGTATGCGGGCTCCTGGCCCATCCTGGGTCTGGTTTGTACTTTGCTTTTGGTGTTCAGATGGGACGCTTAGGAACGCATATGGCAACATGGGGGCCATGCCCCAGATTCGCATTTGGGATGGAATATGCTTTTGGGGTACATGCTGTGAGCCATGGGTGCCGAACGTGACATGTGTTGTGGCAGCATGACAGTGCATGGTTTGAGGTGTGTGCATGCTTGACATGGCCTGCATATTTGCTGTCTGTTGTGATTACTGGACATGGCATTGGACGCATCGTTATGAGTGAGTGATGGTTGTGTGCCAGCCAACGTATTGCAGTTGTCCCATCTCCTTGGTGTGCGTGCTGCCCTGTGCCATGTGCATCACTGCAGTGCTCGGGGGGGTGTGGCCCATGTTGTGTGTTGTTGCTCACAGTGTGTCGTGCGCTTCATTGACTTCTGGCACATGGTTGGTCATGGGCATGTATCTTAGCGTGACTGCTGTATGTGTGGCAGCTGTGCGGATGACATGCCTTTCATGAGACTGGGGCTGACGGATGGGATGGATGGTATGTTGTATGTGCATGGTGTGTCTGTGTGTTTGATGGGTTCAGTGGTGTTCGTGTGCATTTATGTTGTTCCGCTCTGTTGCGTCTAGTGTTGTTTGTCTTACATAGGCGTAGTTGTGGGGTGTGTGGTTGACAGGCAGTAGGGGCTACATGGACAGGACTTCAATGGTGTTTCGGTTGTGTGTGATGGGTTGCACAGTGGCTGCCGTGTGGTACTATATTCAGTGTGGCTTGTGCATGCAGACGTGGCTCCTTGGGTGTTGCTGTGTTTGTGATGGGTCATGTGGGGTGTGAGTCTGTGGTTCATGTCCGTGTGCACATTGTTCACTTGTTCGTGACGGTGGGCGGTGCTGCGTGTTCGTCTGCTACGTGACATGTCCCATGTGTTGGTCGTGTTACGGTCCTCATGCCTCCAGTAATCCAGCCCTGTCCAGTTTCCCACCTGCAGGTTGTTCGTGCGTGCACTGTACTGGATGCCACATGGTTCTAAGCGGGGGTGCTCCATGTTGCAGGTCTGTGGGGGTGGGGGGGTGTTGTGGGTCGTGGTGGTGGCTGGACACCCACTGACACCGATTGCTGTGGACCGTGATGTCTACCTTTCGGCTGTCGTTGTGCACTGCGGTGGCTGACACGTGGCTGTGGGGTGTGGGGGATGCTCCTCCTTGCTGTGCTGTGGGACTAGGGGCCTGGTGTGTTTTGTACTTGGGCTGTCCACCCTCCCACCCACTGCACTTTGTGTTCCTGCCACTTACCTGTTACTTGTCGGTTAGTGCAGCTATGGCGGACACATGGGTGTGGTGGGTGCTCGTTGTGGCGCTTCTGGCATATTTGGGGACCTGTTGGTGGTTACGTGGCTGGCTGAGTGTACACATGTCCCCACGCATCTTACAGTTGTTCGGTTTGGGCTGTGTGTGGTGGTGTCTGTTGCATGTGTGTGTGATGTGTTGTGTATTGTGTGCTGGACATGGGGGTGTTTGTCCCTGGGAGCTGTGGCATGGTGGTAGTGCATGTGAGTACATAGCGGTGTGCTGGTATACATTAGTTTGTACTTACCAGCCTCCACTCCCCCTGCTAATCCGGCGAGGATCTCGGGATGTATGATGACTCGCACCTTCTCCTCCCACGCTTTGAAGGTCTTGAAGAGCGCGGGATTCCCTCCGCCAGTGACGGCAGCCAGCTCTCTGTTCTTGCTCTCCTTCTTCTTGACCAGGCTCTTGACGTCATTCCACCGTTTGTTTATTTCGACTCTGTTCCTGGGCAAGGTCCCGACTGCATTGACCTGGTCTACGATCCGGTTCCACATTCTCTTTCTGGTGGCTAGTGGTGTGTGCTGGACCAGGTTCCCATAGATTTGTGGGTGCACCTTGATGATCTCGTCGACCATGACCGTCAGCTCCATGGGCGTGAACTTGGGCATTCTTTGTGGTGCCATGGTGTTTGTGGTGCTGGTGCGGTGTGTGTTGTGTAATGTGCAGGGGGTTTGTGGTGCCGGTGTTTGGTGGTGGTGGTGGTGGTGGTGGTTGTGATGTGTGCGTTTCTGTGGTGTGCTGCTGTCCTTGCTGTGTCACTGTGTCCTCTCCTCTCCTCTCTAGTTTGCAATGTTGCAAGGGGTTGTGGTCTGTGGGAGTGCTGCTTTTGTACTTACCTATGTGGGTGTGTCCTCATGGTCTGTTGTTTTCAGGTGTGTTGTGTCTGGGGTTCTGGCCTTTGTAGTTTTTGTTTGTCCAGGGGGGTGTTTTCGGGATGTGTACTGTGCTTGTGTATTTGTGCGTGCCTTGCTGTGTGGACTTGTTGGCCATGTTGTGTGCGATTGTTTTTGTCAGCGGATGGTTTCTGTGCAGGGACGTGGGCGCCATGGCTTCTGCCGTGTCGATTCTCATCGGCGTTGTTTGCGCTGGCGGGCGGTATATTTGTAGTTTTCCCGCGCTCATGGCGGTGCGATCGTAATCTCACGTGCGGTGTGTCGGCCGTGAGGGCGGGCGGTTTTGTGTTGTCGTGCGTGTTTCCGTCCGTGGCGGGCGGTTTGACTCCGACTCGGACGATGGCGGGCGGTATCTTGTGTGATTTTCCGCCGATGGCGGTTTTCGGTTTGTGTAATCGTAATGGCGTGGTCGGTGTTCAGACGGTGTGTGCGGGCGGATTTTTGCCGCTTCCATGCCTGGCGGATTTTTTTACGCCGGGTATCGTAATGGGCCCCATAATTACCAATAGAAAATTTATTAACAATCAATTAATAATAAATACCAATAAATAATAATTAATAAATATTAATTACTAAATAATAAATATTGAACAATAAAATATTTTTAATAACAAAAAACATATAAATTATTACAACTGAATTACCAATTAACTAATATTGAACAATTAAATGCTTTTTTATACCAATAATAATAATAATTAAACATTAATTATCAATTAATAAATAATTCTTAATATTTTAATTAGATTTATCAATAAATAATATTTAATAATATTTAATTACCAATTAATGATAAAACAACAATAAATTAATTTTTAGAACCAAAAAATTGTAATTTAAAAAAATTACCTATTAATAATTAATATCCAATAAATTAATTATCAATTCCCAAAAATAAATTTAATAATTACTTAATTAGATTTCAATTACTTCCAAAAGTATTCCCCTATAAACGCACAACACACTCCAATGATAAAATAATACACTTAACATAATGATCAATTAATCAATTAATAAAAATTAATAACTAATTAATAATAATTAATTACCAATTAATAATAATTGATTACCAATTATCAATTAATTAACAATAATATAATTATCAATACCAATTAATTAAAATAAATTATAAGTTAATTACATTTAAATTACATGATGATCAATTAATCAATTAATAAAAATTAATCACCAATTAATAAAAATTAATTACCAATTATAAAAAAATAACAATTATATAATTATCAATAACAATTAATTAAAATAAATTACAACTTGATTACATTTAAATTACATGATAATAAATTAATCAATTAATAAAAATTAATAACCAATTAATACAAATTAATTACCAATTATTAATTAATTAACAATAATATAATTATCAATACCAATTAATTAAAATAAATTATAACTTAATTACAATTAAATTACTTCCCACCCTATTCCCCTATAAACCCACAACCCGCTACAGAACTTAAACGCAAAAAATAATTAAAATTAATTTATAATTCCTAAAAATTAATAATTAATTTAGTATAATTAAATTACTTCCCACCGTATTCCCCTATAAACCCACAACCCGCTACAGTACAAAAAAAAAAAAACTTACAATTTTTTTATTAACATATAAAAATTGTATACATATATTTTTAAACAAGTAGAACACTTAACAAAAACACATATAACACATACATACTAAAAACATAACAAAATACATAACAATAATACAAATATCGATATTAGTAACATCGATATTAGTAACATCGATATATTTGATTTCGATATTACTAACTCGATATTATTTACATCGATATTAAAAAATTGATATTACTTACCTTAGGGTCGATATTCTGTCCATCGATATTCTTCACATCGATATTCTGTCCCTTCGATATTTTAACTTCGATATTATTGTATATCGATATTTTATTTTCGATATTTTGACTGCTCACCATTTGGGGCATCATGGGGATGGTACTGGTGCCCACTGTAGCCCTGTCAGAGGAGCCCCTCAGAATCGAAGCAGAGGGGTCAAGTGCAGCCTCCGAGGACCTGTGGCACTGGCTAACAGGTTAAAGAAAAGCCTCCAGCCTAGACTCATGGGCTGCCGTCCTTTTACTGATTCCATCTGTTTACAAACATTACACACAGAATAAGAGATATAAGCGGTGATGGCCAAGGCGTCAAGGTAGCCGGACCCAGTAGTGCCTGTATCTCAGGGTGCAGAGGTGTCTCATATGATACGTATTTGTATAGCTCACAGATGTGGTCTGAATCTGTTAAAGGCCACAGTGACAGTATGAGGTCAGTTCACCCAGCTCAGTCGGCTGCACGCAATAAAGGCTTCAAAAGGCCTCCACCACCCTCTCCGCGCTCCTCACAGATAAACCTGTTGTAGAGCAGATACCAAGGAAGATAAAAGGAGTACCAATGCTAAAGAAGGCACCGGGGTCACCTATTTTCGTGACTTGCTGCATAGATGATGATGATGCCAATATAAATGGAAATAACAACAACAACAGACTCACTTCCCCAGTTCACAAGTTGGAAGTTTTGTTCCTTCGTAGTTCCTTTCAGTATTTTTATGATATTGGTAGGTACAAAAATACTTCCGTTGTTACGGTATGAACATCTCTTGCAGGGTAAATGTAGTCAGTGCAAAACTCCTTAATAAACAATTAAATAACAAAATACTCCAATGGTGTGTGAGGTTTGACAGCATAAATTTCCCCTGGTTTTTGGTGAAAGGGTTTGATATGTAAAAATATCACTTTTGTCTTCTGTCAGCCGCTCTTAGAATGCTCAACATCAAGGAGTTTAAATCGCAGACTGTATGTTTACTGAGCATGATAACAAAGAGACCTGATTGAATATCTGACTGAAGTAATTGAAGAAAGAGGCTTGACTGTATGCCCCAGATAAACAGTTTCTTTTCTTGTGACTGATAACCGCCACCAAAGGCCTTTCAGCAAGACTTGGGGGCAGCAGGCGTCCTTGGCAAAATATTTAAAACTGCACTTTGGTTGAAACACTTTCCATTTCGTGTATCAAGCAAGCATGTATTCCTAGATCACACTGCATGACCCAGTGTGCAGTAATTGTATTCAATCCCTGCTGTTATTTCTTTCCTCTTTTTTCCCCTCAAGAATAGTACTTGACACATAGGTTGAAAGCTTCAATCATGTGTTGCGCACATCAAAGTGACAATGTAGAAAGAAACCAGGCTGGCTCCCTGCATAGTCTGCAGAGATCTTATCAAAGTCTCCTTAGGAAATGGGCCCTAAAGACTGTGAATTGCCCAAAATGACCATATGTTACAGTGACACCAACACTTTAATGGATGTTTTCCACTTTGAATTCTCCCAGCTCTGCCCAGAAGAGAAACATTTTCATTTCAAACTGATTTGCCTGATGCTCTTCTATTCACTTTAATTCTAAATGGGAAATCATGTATGTGTGCAAACAAACAAAATAGATATGTTCCTAAAAAGCAGGGCATAAATAAATAAAATAAATGTAATTTTAAGTCGTTCGTTAAGGATAAAGCATATTTTGGAATTCATTTGCAAGCGTGCCTGTGTCAAACAGGAAGGCCTTGATTACAAATGGCAGAACTTCGCCCACAACATGACTTGCTAATGATAAGAATGTCGTTTTTGAGTGCTTGAGTTCATTTTTTGTGGTATGGAGCTCACACACACAAATCTAGTCGGGCGCAAATGCAATTTCAAAGTGTTAGTCCATTAAAGTCAGATGTTTGCCTTCAACAGTGCATGTTATGAGTGTCACTTGGCCTTGTGACAGTTTGTGGTTCATGAATGGCAGCACACAGCTGTGTTAAGAGATATAGTGTTTGCATTAAATATTATATTATGTGCAACTACTGATTACAAATTATGCAACCCTCCTTATGTCTGGTCTGTGTGCAGGCACAGACGTATAGCATGTTTAGTTTTAAAAGCCACAATATATTTTGCATTTTACAGTGGTAGTGAGCTGCGCTTTAAGCATGCCACTGACACTGTCCCAGCCCATCCAGTATATCCAACGCAGTAACATGGATTTTATTACTTTGTATAAAGGCACCACAGTTTTCACCTTCTACAGTGGCAGTGAGTTGCACGTCAAGCAGGGTTTGCCGTTCTACTAACAATGCCCCAGCCCTTCCAGTCTTTCCAACAAGGTTTCCATCCCTCAAACCCACTCTCTCCTCCTCTTCTTGGGGTGTCTTCTGCGTATACAGGCACTCTCTCTTTATGCGTTTGTGGCCTGCTCTCCCTTTCTTTCTCTCACACTCCTTCTACTCCTTGGTATGGAGTCTGTTCACCACTTTGTGCACAAACTACCTATCCCTCTCTATCTTCCTTTCTATTCTGTGCAGCTCCCACGCCTATCTATTCACCATACCACATAATTCCACTACACAAATACACTACACACCACTCCATTCCACCCCACACAATTCCAATCCAACCCACATAATTCAACTCCACACCACATATATACACTCCACTCCAAAACAAAACACACGTGTAAAAGACATTGCCATTTACAACACCAATAGCTCTAACTTTTGCAAATGCGAGACCTATTGCATTGCAAATGCTTGTTTTGAGAATCTGGTCACCCTATGTTTAGCTGGCACCAAGAATCGAACGGGTGGTTCCCGAGTTCCCAAACTCCACATCACGTACCCCGCCTCACTACTTCAGGTGAGCATGTTCCAGTGTTTACCGGAAAAGCCGCCTTCTGAAGCAGCTGAGAGGCTGAAAGAGTGTGTGGCGCACCCCTGTGGGTGTCTCTGCGGAGCCTTTGAGCCCGAACGTTCTCCATGACTCCGTCCGCAGTTCTCTGTGGTTAAAAATTAATAGGCGCCAATAAATTAAATGTTACCAACGCATCAAAGGCGGGAATAAAAAATAGGGCACAGTGCTCGCGCAAACCCTGAAACCCAGGGAAGTAAACAGAGCGAACGTCCTTGCATCTGGTGAACACACGCACATGAAGGACACACTGCCGCAAACTACGCAATATATTTATTGTTCATATACTGCCGAGGCCGCTCGTGCTGAAGATGAGTGCTTTTGGCCCACAGTTTGTTATTAAGGAGCTGAGGACAGGAACATTAAACAGTTTGCTGATTTGAAGATGTTTCCTTGCATGGCTTCAATTAATGTGGTACAAAACATTTATTTGGCCATCGTGTTTTCCCGATCATTTTTATTGTTCGATTAGACGCTTCTGCGTATATGTTAATAAGCCCCTGTAAATATCGTTTAAATGCGATGCTTCGTTTTTCATTCATTTATAGCTTAGCATCTGTCAGTATATGGCGCTCATCAAACTATGTGTGTGTGCGTGTACATGGCTACACGTAATGTACTAAAATAGAATGCAAACACACGTCTTTTATGCACAATGTTAGTGCACCGTACATGTTTTAGAAACATACAAATATGTGACATAAATACATATGGGTATATGTACACATACACACATAAACATTCTTGTCAATATAT
Organism: Calotriton arnoldi; assembly: GCA_963921515.1. Classification (NCBI taxonomy): domain Eukaryota; kingdom Metazoa; phylum Chordata; class Amphibia; order Caudata; family Salamandridae; genus Calotriton; species Calotriton arnoldi. The sequence continues at coordinate 532,097 of CAWUFW010012293.1, forward strand.
GTTTGTGAATATGTATGTGTTCATATATATATATAAATTTATATAGATGTAAATATATAATATATACACATATCCCTATACAGGAACAGGGGTGGGAGCACACCGCTTCACCTCCCAGCAAGGTTCGCCCCTGGCATTCTGGTTAATGCAGTCTCTTGTTGCTTGCTTTGCTCTAGTATTCAGAGTGTTTCGCCAGAGTTAGGCGCAGATAGTGCTGATCTCTAGACACGTGTTTCTGGTTCTTTAACCGTCATCAGTAGAGATTAAGACTTCAGATTTGGGGTTTGCTGAGTAGGCTGCCAAACATTGCATCAGGTCAAGTACCTCTCACTGGCGCGCAGGTGCTTCTTCCACGAGCTCGTCAGCTCAATGACTCACGGGAGTACTTTTAAACAGGAACAGGGGTGGGAGCACACCGCTTCACCTCCCAGCAAGGTTCGCCCCTGGCATTCTGGTTAATGCAGTCTCTTGTTGCTTGCTTTGCTCTAGTATTCAGAGTGTTTCGCCAGAGTTGGCGCAGATAGTGCTGATCTCTAGACACGTGTTTCTGGTTCTTTAACCGTCATCAGTAGAGATTAAGACTTCAGATTTGGGGTTTGCTGAGTAGGCTGCCAAACATTGCATCAGGTCAAGTACCTCTCACTGGCGCGCAGGTGCTTCTTCCACGAGGCTCGTCAGCTCAATGACTCACGGGAGTACTTTTAAACAGGAACAGGGGTGGGGAGCACACCGCTTCACCTCCCAGCAAGGTTCGCCCCTGGCATTCTGGTTAATGCAGTCTCTTGTTGCTTGCTTTGCTCTAGTATTCAGAGTGTTTCGCCAGAGTTGGCGCAGATAGTGCTGATCTCTAGACACGTGTTTCTGGTTCTTTAACCGTCATCAGTAGAGATTAAGACTTCAGATTTGGGGTTTGCTGAGTAGGCTGCCAAACATTGCATCAGGTCAAGTACCTCTCACTGGCGCGCAGGTGCTTCTTCCACCGAGCTCGTCAGCTCAATGACTCACGGGAGTACTTTTAAACAGGAACAGGGGTGGGAGCACACCGCTTCACCTCCCAGCAAGGTTCGCCCCTGGCATTCTGGTTAATGCAGTCTCTTGTTGCTTGCTTTGCTCTAGTATTCAGAGTGTTTCGCCAGGAGTTGGCGCAGATAGTGCTGATCTCTAGACACGTGTTTCTGGTTCTTTAACCGTCATCAGTAGAGATTAAGACTTCAGATTTGGGGTTTGCTGAGTAGGCTGCCAAACATTGCATCAGGTCAAGTACCTCTCACTGGCGCGCAGGTGCTTCTTCCACGAGCTCGTCAGCTCAATGACTCACGGGAGTACTTTTAAACAGGAACAGGGGTGGGAGCACACCGCTTCACCTCCCAGCAAGGTTCGCCCCTGGCATTCTGGTTAATGCAGTCTCTTGTTGCTTGCTTTGCTCTAGTATTCAGAGTGTTTCGCCAGAGTTGGGCGCAGATAGTGCTGATCTCTAGAACACGTGTTTCTGGTTCTTTAACCGTCATCAGTAGAGATTAAGACTTCAGATTTGGGGTTTGCTGAAGCAAGCAAGTAACTGAAACTGCATTTACCATAATGCCAGGGGCGAACCTTGCTGGGAGGTGAAGCGGTGTGCTCCCACCCCTGTTCCTGTTTAATAGTACTCCCGTGAGTCATTGAGCTGACGAGCTCGTGGATGAAGCACCCGCATGCCTGTGAGAGGTACCTGACCTGAGAAAGATGTTGGCAGCCTACTCAGCAAACCCCAAATTTGAAAGACTGTAATCTCTACTGATGACGGTTAAAGAACCAGAAACACGTGTCTAGAGATCAGCACTATCTGCGCCCACTGTGGCGAAACACTCGAACACTCTTGAAGCAAGCAAGTAACTGAAACTGCATTTACCATAATGCCAGGGGCGAACCTTGCTGGGAGGTGAAGCGGTGTGCTCCCACCCCTGTTCCTGTTTAATAGTACTCCCGTGAGTCATTGAGCTGACGAGCTCGTGGATGAAGCACCCGCATGCCTGTGAGAGGTACCTGACCTGAGAAAGATGTTGGCAGCCTACTCAGCAAACCCCAAATTTGAAAGACTGTAATCTCTACTGATGACGGTTAAAGAACCAGAAACACGTGTCTAGAGATCAGCACTATCTGCGCCCACTGTGGCGAAACACTCGAACACTCTTGAAGCAAGCAAGTAACTGAAACTGCATTTACCATAATGCCAGGGGCGAACCTTGCTGGGAGGTGAAGCGGTGTGCTCCCACCCCTGTTCCTGTTTAATAGTACTCCCGTGAGTCATTGAGCTGACGAGCTCGTGGATGAAGCACCCGCATGCCTGTGAGAGGTACCTGACCTGAGAAAGATGTTGGCAGCCTACTCAGCAAACCCCAAATTTGAAAGACTGTAATCTCTACTGATGACGGTTAAAGAACCAGAAACACGTGTCTAGAGATCAGCACTATCTGCGCCCACTGTGGCGAAACACTCGAACACTCTTGAAGCAAGCAAGTAACTGAAACTGCATTTACCATAATGCCAGGGGCGAACCTTGCTGGGAGGTGAAGCGGTGTGCTCCCACCCCTGTTCCTGTTTAATAGTACTCCCGTGAGTCATTGAGCTGACGAGCTCGTGGATGAAGCACCCGCATGCCTGTGAGAGGTACCTGACCTGAGAAAGATGTTGGCAGCCTACTCAGCAAACCCCAAATTTGAAAGACTGTAATCTCTACTGATGACGGTTAAAGAACCAGAAACACGTGTCTAGAGATCAGCACTATCTGCGCCCACTGTGGCGAAACACTCGAACACTCTTGAAGCAAGCAAGTAACTGAAACTGCATTTACCATAATGCCAGGGGCGAACCTTGCTGGGAGGTGAAGCGGTGTGCTCCCACCCCTGTTCCTGTTTAATAGTACTCCCGTGAGTCATTGAGCTGACGAGCTCGTGGATGAAGCACCCGCATGCCTGTGAGAGGTACCTGACCTGAGAAAGATGTTGGCAGCCTACTCAGCAAACCCCAAATTTGAAAGACTGTAATCTCTACTGATGACGGTTAAAGAACCAGAAACACGTGTCTAGAGATCAGCACTATCTGCGCCCACTGTGGCGAAACACTCGAACACTCTTGAAGCAAGCAAGTAACTGAAACTGCATTTACCATAATGCCAGGGGCGAACCTTGCTGGGAGGTGAAGCGGTGTGCTCCCACCCCTGTTCCTGTTTAATAGTACTCCCGTGAGTCATTGAGCTGACGAGCTCGTGGATGAAGCACCCGCATGCCTGTGAGAGGTACCTGACCTGAGAAAGATGTTGGCAGCCTACTCAGCAAACCCCAAATTTGAAAGACTGTAATCTCTACTGATGACGGTTAAAGAACCAGAAACACGTGTCTAGAGATCAGCACTATCTGCGCCCACTGTGGCGAAACACTCGAACACTCTTGAAGCAAGCAAGTAACTGAAACTGCATTTACCATAATGCCAGGGGCGAACCTTGCTGGGAGGTGAAGCGGTGTGCTCCCACCCCTGTTCCTGTTTAATAGTACTCCCGTGAGTCATTGAGCTGACGAGCTCGTGGATGAAGCACCCGCATGCCTGTGAGAGGTACCTGACCTGAGAAAGATGTTGGCAGCCTACTCAGCAAACCCCAAATTTGAAAGACTGTAATCTCTACTGATGACGGTTAAAGAACCAGAAACACGTGTCTAGAGATCAGCACTATCTGCGCCCACTGTGGCGAAACACTCGAACACTCTTGAAGCAAGCAAGTAACTGAAACTGCATTTACCATAATGCCAGGGGCGAACCTTGCTGGGAGGTGAAGCGGTGTGCTCCCACCCCTGTTCCTGTTTAATAGTACTCCCGTGAGTCATTGAGCTGACGAGCTCGTGGATGAAGCACCCGCATGCCTGTGAGAGGTACCTGACCTGAGAAAGATGTTGGCAGCCTACTCAGCAAACCCCAAATTTGAAAGACTGTAATCTCTACTGATGACGGTTAAAGAACCAGAAACACGTGTCTAGAGATCAGCACTATCTGCGCCCACTGTGGCGAAACACTCGAACACTCTTGAAGCAAGCAAGTAACTGAAACTGCATTTACCATAATGCCAGGGGCGAACCTTGCTGGGAGGTGAAGCGGTGTGCTCCCACCCCTGTTCCTGTTTAATAGTACTCCCGTGAGTCATTGAGCTGACGAGCTCGTGGATGAAGCACCCGCATGCCTGTGAGAGGTACCTGACCTGAGAAAGATGTTGGCAGCCTACTCAGCAAACCCCAAATTTGAAAGACTGTAATCTCTACTGATGACGGTTAAAGAACCAGAAACACGTGTCTAGAGATCAGCACTATCTGCGCCCACTGTGGCGAAACACTCGAACACTCTTGAAGCAAGCAAGTAACTGAAACTGCATTTACCATAATGCCAGGGGCGAACCTTGCTGGGAGGTGAAGCGGTGTGCTCCCACCCCTGTTCCTGTTTAATAGTACTCCCGTGAGTCATTGAGCTGACGAGCTCGTGGATGAAGCACCCGCATGCCTGTGAGAGGTACCTGACCTGAGAAAGATGTTGGCAGCCTACTCAGCAAACCCCAAATTTGAAAGACTGTAATCTCTACTGATGACGGTTAAAGAACCAGAAACACGTGTCTAGAGATCAGCACTATCTGCGCCCACTGTGGCGAAACACTCGAACACTCTTGAAGCAAGCAAGTAACTGAAACTGCATTTACCATAATGCCAGGGGCGAACCTTGCTGGGAGGTGAAGCGGTGTGCTCCCACCCCTGTTCCTGTTTAATAGTACTCCCGTGAGTCATTGAGCTGACGAGCTCGTGGATGAAGCACCCGCATGCCTGTGAGAGGTACCTGACCTGAGAAAGATGTTGGCAGCCTACTCAGCAAACCCCAAATTTGAAAGACTGTAATCTCTACTGATGACGGTTAAAGAACCAGAAACACGTGTCTAGAGATCAGCACTATCTGCGCCCACTGTGGCGAAACACTCGAACACTCTTGAAGCAAGCAAGTAACTGAAACTGCATTTACCATAATGCCAGGGGCGAACCTTGCTGGGAGGTGAAGCGGTGTGCTCCCACCCCTGTTCCTGTTTAATAGTACTCCCGTGAGTCATTGAGCTGACGAGCTCGTGGATGAAGCACCCGCATGCCTGTGAGAGGTACCTGACCTGAGAAAGATGTTGGCAGCCTACTCAGCAAACCCCAAATTTGAAAGACTGTAATCTCTACTGATGACGGTTAAAGAACCAGAAACACGTGTCTAGAGATCAGCACTATCTGCGCCCACTGTGGCGAAACACTCGAACACTCTTGAAGCAAGCAAGTAACTGAAACTGCATTTACCATAATGCCAGGGGCGAACCTTGCTGGGAGGTGAAGCGGTGTGCTCCCACCCCTGTTCCTGTTTAATAGTACTCCCGTGAGTCATTGAGCTGACGAGCTCGTGGATGAAGCACCCGCATGCCTGTGAGAGGTACCTGACCTGAGAAAGATGTTGGCAGCCTACTCAGCAAACCCCAAATTTGAAAGACTGTAATCTCTACTGATGACGGTTAAAGAACCAGAAACACGTGTCTAGAGATCAGCACTATCTGCGCCCACTGTGGCGAAACACTCGAACACTCTTGAAGCAAGCAAGTAACTGAAACTGCATTTACCATAATGCCAGGGGCGAACCTTGCTGGGAGGTGAAGCGGTGTGCTCCCACCCCTGTTCCTGTTTAATAGTACTCCCGTGAGTCATTGAGCTGACGAGCTCGTGGATGAAGCACCCGCATGCCTGTGAGAGGTACCTGACCTGAGAAAGATGTTGGCAGCCTACTCAGCAAACCCCAAATTTGAAAGACTGTAATCTCTACTGATGACGGTTAAAGAACCAGAAACACGTGTCTAGAGATCAGCACTATCTGCGCCCACTGTGGCGAAACACTCGAACACTCTTGAAGCAAGCAAGTAACTGAAACTGCATTTACCATAATGCCAGGGGCGAACCTTGCTGGGAGGTGAAGCGGTGTGCTCCCACCCCTGTTCCTGTTTAATAGTACTCCCGTGAGTCATTGAGCTGACGAGCTCGTGGATGAAGCACCCGCATGCCTGTGAGAGGTACCTGACCTGAGAAAGATGTTGGCAGCCTACTCAGCAAACCCCAAATTTGAAAGACTGTAATCTCTACTGATGACGGTTAAAGAACCAGAAACACGTGTCTAGAGATCAGCACTATCTGCGCCCACTGTGGCGAAACACTCGAACACTCTTGAAGCAAGCAAGTAACTGAAACTGCATTTACCATAATGCCAGGGGCGAACCTTGCTGGGAGGTGAAGCGGTGTGCTCCCACCCCTGTTCCTGTTTAATAGTACTCCCGTGAGTCATTGAGCTGACGAGCTCGTGGATGAAGCACCCGCATGCCTGTGAGAGGTACCTGACCTGAGAAAGATGTTGGCAGCCTACTCAGCAAACCCCAAATTTGAAAGACTGTAATCTCTACTGATGACGGTTAAAGAACCAGAAACACGTGTCTAGAGATCAGCACTATCTGCGCCCACTGTGGCGAAACACTCGAACACTCTTGAAGCAAGCAAGTAACTGAAACTGCATTTACCATAATGCCAGGGGCGAACCTTGCTGGGAGGTGAAGCGGTGTGCTCCCACCCCTGTTCCTGTTTAATAGTACTCCCGTGAGTCATTGAGCTGACGAGCTCGTGGATGAAGCACCCGCATGCCTGTGAGAGGTACCTGACCTGAGAAAGATGTTGGCAGCCTACTCAGCAAACCCCAAATTTGAAAGACTGTAATCTCTACTGATGACGGTTAAAGAACCAGAAACACGTGTCTAGAGATCAGCACTATCTGCGCCCACTGTGGCGAAACACTCGAACACTCTTGAAGCAAGCAAGTAACTGAAACTGCATTTACCATAATGCCAGGGGCGAACCTTGCTGGGAGGTGAAGCGGTGTGCTCCCACCCCTGTTCCTGTTTAATAGTACTCCCGTGAGTCATTGAGCTGACGAGCTCGTGGATGAAGCACCCGCATGCCTGTGAGAGGTACCTGACCTGAGAAAGATGTTGGCAGCCTACTCAGCAAACCCCAAATTTGAAAGACTGTAATCTCTACTGATGACGGTTAAAGAACCAGAAACACGTGTCTAGAGATCAGCACTATCTGCGCCCACTGTGGCGAAACACTCGAACACTCTTGAAGCAAGCAAGTAACTGAAACTGCATTTACCATAATGCCAGGGGCGAACCTTGCTGGGAGGTGAAGCGGTGTGCTCCCACCCCTGTTCCTGTTTAATAGTACTCCCGTGAGTCATTGAGCTGACGAGCTCGTGGATGAAGCACCCGCATGCCTGTGAGAGGTACCTGACCTGAGAAAGATGTTGGCAGCCTACTCAGCAAACCCCAAATTTGAAAGACTGTAATCTCTACTGATGACGGTTAAAGAACCAGAAACACGTGTCTAGAGATCAGCACTATCTGCGCCCACTGTGGCGAAACACTCGAACACTCTTGAAGCAAGCAAGTAACTGAAACTGCATTTACCATAATGCCAGGGGCGAACCTTGCTGGGAGGTGAAGCGGTGTGCTCCCACCCCTGTTCCTGTTTAATAGTACTCCCGTGAGTCATTGAGCTGACGAGCTCGTGGATGAAGCACCCGCATGCCTGTGAGAGGTACCTGACCTGAGAAAGATGTTGGCAGCCTACTCAGCAAACCCCAAATTTGAAAGACTGTAATCTCTACTGATGACGGTTAAAGAACCAGAAACACGTGTCTAGAGATCAGCACTATCTGCGCCCACTGTGGCGAAACACTCGAACACTCTTGAAGCAAGCAAGTAACTGAAACTGCATTTACCATAATGCCAGGGGCGAACCTTGCTGGGAGGTGAAGCGGTGTGCTCCCACCCCTGTTCCTGTTTAATAGTACTCCCGTGAGTCATTGAGCTGACGAGCTCGTGGATGAAGCACCCGCATGCCTGTGAGAGGTACCTGACCTGAGAAAGATGTTGGCAGCCTACTCAGCAAACCCCAAATTTGAAAGACTGTAATCTCTACTGATGACGGTTAAAGAACCAGAAACACGTGTCTAGAGATCAGCACTATCTGCGCCCACTGTGGCGAAACACTCGAACACTCTTGAAGCAAGCAAGTAACTGAAACTGCATTTACCATAATGCCAGGGGCGAACCTTGCTGGGAGGTGAAGCGGTGTGCTCCCACCCCTGTTCCTGTTTAATAGTACTCCCGTGAGTCATTGAGCTGACGAGCTCGTGGATGAAGCACCCGCATGCCTGTGAGAGGTACCTGACCTGAGAAAGATGTTGGCAGCCTACTCAGCAAACCCCAAATTTGAAAGACTGTAATCTCTACTGATGACGGTTAAAGAACCAGAAACACGTGTCTAGAGATCAGCACTATCTGCGCCCACTGTGGCGAAACACTCGAACACTCTTGAAGCAAGCAAGTAACTGAAACTGCATTTACCATAATGCCAGGGGCGAACCTTGCTGGGAGGTGAAGCGGTGTGCTCCCACCCCTGTTCCTGTTTAATAGTACTCCCGTGAGTCATTGAGCTGACGAGCTCGTGGATGAAGCACCCGCATGCCTGTGAGAGGTACCTGACCTGAGAAAGATGTTGGCAGCCTACTCAGCAAACCCCAAATTTGAAAGACTGTAATCTCTACTGATGACGGTTAAAGAACCAGAAACACGTGTCTAGAGATCAGCACTATCTGCGCCCACTGTGGCGAAACACTCGAACACTCTTGAAGCAAGCAAGTAACTGAAACTGCATTTACCATAATGCCAGGGGCGAACCTTGCTGGGAGGTGAAGCGGTGTGCTCCCACCCCTGTTCCTGTTTAATAGTACTCCCGTGAGTCATTGAGCTGACGAGCTCGTGGATGAAGCACCCGCATGCCTGTGAGAGGTACCTGACCTGAGAAAGATGTTGGCAGCCTACTCAGCAAACCCCAAATTTGAAAGACTGTAATCTCTACTGATGACGGTTAAAGAACCAGAAACACGTGTCTAGAGATCAGCACTATCTGCGCCCACTGTGGCGAAACACTCGAACACTCTTGAAGCAAGCAAGTAACTGAAACTGCATTTACCATAATGCCAGGGGCGAACCTTGCTGGGAGGTGAAGCGGTGTGCTCCCACCCCTGTTCCTGTTTAATAGTACTCCCGTGAGTCATTGAGCTGACGAGCTCGTGGATGAAGCACCCGCATGCCTGTGAGAGGTACCTGACCTGAGAAAGATGTTGGCAGCCTACTCAGCAAACCCCAAATTTGAAAGACTGTAATCTCTACTGATGACGGTTAAAGAACCAGAAACACGTGTCTAGAGATCAGCACTATCTGCGCCCACTGTGGCGAAACACTCGAACACTCTTGAAGCAAGCAAGTAACTGAAACTGCATTTACCATAATGCCAGGGGCGAACCTTGCTGGGAGGTGAAGCGGTGTGCTCCCACCCCTGTTCCTGTTTAATAGTACTCCCGTGAGTCATTGAGCTGACGAGCTCGTGGATGAAGCACCCGCATGCCTGTGAGAGGTACCTGACCTGAGAAAGATGTTGGCAGCCTACTCAGCAAACCCCAAATTTGAAAGACTGTAATCTCTACTGATGACGGTTAAAGAACCAGAAACACGTGTCTAGAGATCAGCACTATCTGCGCCCACTGTGGCGAAACACTCGAACACTCTTGAAGCAAGCAAGTAACTGAAACTGCATTTACCATAATGCCAGGGGCGAACCTTGCTGGGAGGTGAAGCGGTGTGCTCCCACCCCTGTTCCTGTTTAATAGTACTCCCGTGAGTCATTGAGCTGACGAGCTCGTGGATGAAGCACCCGCATGCCTGTGAGAGGTACCTGACCTGAGAAAGATGTTGGCAGCCTACTCAGCAAACCCCAAATTTGAAAGACTGTAATCTCTACTGATGACGGTTAAAGAACCAGAAACACGTGTCTAGAGATCAGCACTATCTGCGCCCACTGTGGCGAAACACTCGAACACTCTTGAAGCAAGCAAGTAACTGAAACTGCATTTACCATAATGCCAGGGGCGAACCTTGCTGGGAGGTGAAGCGGTGTGCTCCCACCCCTGTTCCTGTTTAATAGTACTCCCGTGAGTCATTGAGCTGACGAGCTCGTGGATGAAGCACCCGCATGCCTGTGAGAGGTACCTGACCTGAGAAAGATGTTGGCAGCCTACTCAGCAAACCCCAAATTTGAAAGACTGTAATCTCTACTGATGACGGTTAAAGAACCAGAAACACGTGTCTAGAGATCAGCACTATCTGCGCCCACTGTGGCGAAACACTCGAACACTCTTGAAGCAAGCAAGTAACTGAAACTGCATTTACCATAATGCCAGGGGCGAACCTTGCTGGGAGGTGAAGCGGTGTGCTCCCACCCCTGTTCCTGTTTAATAGTACTCCCGTGAGTCATTGAGCTGACGAGCTCGTGGATGAAGCACCCGCATGCCTGTGAGAGGTACCTGACCTGAGAAAGATGTTGGCAGCCTACTCAGCAAACCCCAAATTTGAAAGACTGTAATCTCTACTGATGACGGTTAAAGAACCAGAAACACGTGTCTAGAGATCAGCACTATCTGCGCCCACTGTGGCGAAACACTCGAACACTCTTGAAGCAAGCAAGTAACTGAAACTGCATTTACCATAATGCCAGGGGCGAACCTTGCTGGGAGGTGAAGCGGTGTGCTCCCACCCCTGTTCCTGTTTAATAGTACTCCCGTGAGTCATTGAGCTGACGAGCTCGTGGATGAAGCACCCGCATGCCTGTGAGAGGTACCTGACCTGAGAAAGATGTTGGCAGCCTACTCAGCAAACCCCAAATTTGAAAGACTGTAATCTCTACTGATGACGGTTAAAGAACCAGAAACACGTGTCTAGAGATCAGCACTATCTGCGCCCACTGTGGCGAAACACTCGAACACTCTTGAAGCAAGCAAGTAACTGAAACTGCATTTACCATAATGCCAGGGGCGAACCTTGCTGGGAGGTGAAGCGGTGTGCTCCCACCCCTGTTCCTGTTTAATAGTACTCCCGTGAGTCATTGAGCTGACGAGCTCGTGGATGAAGCACCCGCATGCCTGTGAGAGGTACCTGACCTGAGAAAGATGTTGGCAGCCTACTCAGCAAACCCCAAATTTGAAAGACTGTAATCTCTACTGATGACGGTTAAAGAACCAGAAACACGTGTCTAGAGATCAGCACTATCTGCGCCCACTGTGGCGAAACACTCGAACACTCTTGAAGCAAGCAAGTAACTGAAACTGCATTTACCATAATGCCAGGGGCGAACCTTGCTGGGAGGTGAAGCGGTGTGCTCCCACCCCTGTTCCTGTTTAATAGTACTCCCGTGAGTCATTGAGCTGACGAGCTCGTGGATGAAGCACCCGCATGCCTGTGAGAGGTACCTGACCTGAGAAAGATGTTGGCAGCCTACTCAGCAAACCCCAAATTTGAAAGACTGTAATCTCTACTGATGACGGTTAAAGAACCAGAAACACGTGTCTAGAGATCAGCACTATCTGCGCCCACTGTGGCGAAACACTCGAACACTCTTGAAGCAAGCAAGTAACTGAAACTGCATTTACCATAATGCCAGGGGCGAACCTTGCTGGGAGGTGAAGCGGTGTGCTCCCACCCCTGTTCCTGTTTAATAGTACTCCCGTGAGTCATTGAGCTGACGAGCTCGTGGATGAAGCACCCGCATGCCTGTGAGAGGTACCTGACCTGAGAAAGATGTTGGCAGCCTACTCAGCAAACCCCAAATTTGAAAGACTGTAATCTCTACTGATGACGGTTAAAGAACCAGAAACACGTGTCTAGAGATCAGCACTATCTGCGCCCACTGTGGCGAAACACTCGAACACTCTTGAAGCAAGCAAGTAACTGAAACTGCATTTACCATAATGCCAGGGGCGAACCTTGCTGGGAGGTGAAGCGGTGTGCTCCCACCCCTGTTCCTGTTTAATAGTACTCCCGTGAGTCATTGAGCTGACGAGCTCGTGGATGAAGCACCCGCATGCCTGTGAGAGGTACCTGACCTGAGAAAGATGTTGGCAGCCTACTCAGCAAACCCCAAATTTGAAAGACTGTAATCTCTACTGATGACGGTTAAAGAACCAGAAACACGTGTCTAGAGATCAGCACTATCTGCGCCCACTGTGGCGAAACACTCGAACACTCTTGAAGCAAGCAAGTAACTGAAACTGCATTTACCATAATGCCAGGGGCGAACCTTGCTGGGAGGTGAAGCGGTGTGCTCCCACCCCTGTTCCTGTTTAATAGTACTCCCGTGAGTCATTGAGCTGACGAGCTCGTGGATGAAGCACCCGCATGCCTGTGAGAGGTACCTGACCTGAGAAAGATGTTGGCAGCCTACTCAGCAAACCCCAAATTTGAAAGACTGTAATCTCTACTGATGACGGTTAAAGAACCAGAAACACGTGTCTAGAGATCAGCACTATCTGCGCCCACTGTGGCGAAACACTCGAACACTCTTGAAGCAAGCAAGTAACTGAAACTGCATTTACCATAATGCCAGGGGCGAACCTTGCTGGGAGGTGAAGCGGTGTGCTCCCACCCCTGTTCCTGTTTAATAGTACTCCCGTGAGTCATTGAGCTGACGAGCTCGTGGATGAAGCACCCGCATGCCTGTGAGAGGTACCTGACCTGAGAAAGATGTTGGCAGCCTACTCAGCAAACCCCAAATTTGAAAGACTGTAATCTCTACTGATGACGGTTAAAGAACCAGAAACACGTGTCTAGAGATCAGCACTATCTGCGCCCACTGTGGCGAAACACTCGAACACTCTTGAAGCAAGCAAGTAACTGAAACTGCATTTACCATAATGCCAGGGGCGAACCTTGCTGGGAGGTGAAGCGGTGTGCTCCCACCCCTGTTCCTGTTTAATAGTACTCCCGTGAGTCATTGAGCTGACGAGCTCGTGGATGAAGCACCCGCATGCCTGTGAGAGGTACCTGACCTGAGAAAGATGTTGGCAGCCTACTCAGCAAACCCCAAATTTGAAAGACTGTAATCTCTACTGATGACGGTTAAAGAACCAGAAACACGTGTCTAGAGATCAGCACTATCTGCGCCCACTGTGGCGAAACACTCGAACACTCTTGAAGCAAGCAAGTAACTGAAACTGCATTTACCATAATGCCAGGGGCGAACCTTGCTGGGAGGTGAAGCGGTGTGCTCCCACCCCTGTTCCTGTTTAATAGTACTCCCGTGAGTCATTGAGCTGACGAGCTCGTGGATGAAGCACCCGCATGCCTGTGAGAGGTACCTGACCTGAGAAAGATGTTGGCAGCCTACTCAGCAAACCCCAAATTTGAAAGACTGTAATCTCTACTGATGACGGTTAAAGAACCAGAAACACGTGTCTAGAGATCAGCACTATCTGCGCCCACTGTGGCGAAACACTCGAACACTCTTGAAGCAAGCAAGTAACTGAAACTGCATTTACCATAATGCCAGGGGCGAACCTTGCTGGGAGGTGAAGCGGTGTGCTCCCACCCCTGTTCCTGTTTAATAGTACTCCCGTGAGTCATTGAGCTGACGAGCTCGTGGATGAAGCACCCGCATGCCTGTGAGAGGTACCTGACCTGAGAAAGATGTTGGCAGCCTACTCAGCAAACCCCAAATTTGAAAGACTGTAATCTCTACTGATGACGGTTAAAGAACCAGAAACACGTGTCTAGAGATCAGCACTATCTGCGCCCACTGTGGCGAAACACTCGAACACTCTTGAAGCAAGCAAGTAACTGAAACTGCATTTACCATAATGCCAGGGGCGAACCTTGCTGGGAGGTGAAGCGGTGTGCTCCCACCCCTGTTCCTGTTTAATAGTACTCCCGTGAGTCATTGAGCTGACGAGCTCGTGGATGAAGCACCCGCATGCCTGTGAGAGGTACCTGACCTGAGAAAGATGTTGGCAGCCTACTCAGCAAACCCCAAATTTGAAAGACTGTAATCTCTACTGATGACGGTTAAAGAACCAGAAACACGTGTCTAGAGATCAGCACTATCTGCGCCCACTGTGGCGAAACACTCGAACACTCTTGAAGCAAGCAAGTAACTGAAACTGCATTTACCATAATGCCAGGGGCGAACCTTGCTGGGAGGTGAAGCGGTGTGCTCCCACCCCTGTTCCTGTTTAATAGTACTCCCGTGAGTCATTGAGCTGACGAGCTCGTGGATGAAGCACCCGCATGCCTGTGAGAGGTACCTGACCTGAGAAAGATGTTGGCAGCCTACTCAGCAAACCCCAAATTTGAAAGACTGTAATCTCTACTGATGACGGTTAAAGAACCAGAAACACGTGTCTAGAGATCAGCACTATCTGCGCCCACTGTGGCGAAACACTCGAACACTCTTGAAGCAAGCAAGTAACTGAAACTGCATTTACCATAATGCCAGGGGCGAACCTTGCTGGGAGGTGAAGCGGTGTGCTCCCACCCCTGTTCCTGTTTAATAGTACTCCCGTGAGTCATTGAGCTGACGAGCTCGTGGATGAAGCACCCGCATGCCTGTGAGAGGTACCTGACCTGAGAAAGATGTTGGCAGCCTACTCAGCAAACCCCAAATTTGAAAGACTGTAATCTCTACTGATGACGGTTAAAGAACCAGAAACACGTGTCTAGAGATCAGCACTATCTGCGCCCACTGTGGCGAAACACTCGAACACTCTTGAAGCAAGCAAGTAACTGAAACTGCATTTACCATAATGCCAGGGGCGAACCTTGCTGGGAGGTGAAGCGGTGTGCTCCCACCCCTGTTCCTGTTTAATAGTACTCCCGTGAGTCATTGAGCTGACGAGCTCGTGGATGAAGCACCCGCATGCCTGTGAGAGGTACCTGACCTGAGAAAGATGTTGGCAGCCTACTCAGCAAACCCCAAATTTGAAAGACTGTAATCTCTACTGATGACGGTTAAAGAACCAGAAACACGTGTCTAGAGATCAGCACTATCTGCGCCCACTGTGGCGAAACACTCGAACACTCTTGAAGCAAGCAAGTAACTGAAACTGCATTTACCATAATGCCAGGGGCGAACCTTGCTGGGAGGTGAAGCGGTGTGCTCCCACCCCTGTTCCTGTTTAATAGTACTCCCGTGAGTCATTGAGCTGACGAGCTCGTGGATGAAGCACCCGCATGCCTGTGAGAGGTACCTGACCTGAGAAAGATGTTGGCAGCCTACTCAGCAAACCCCAAATTTGAAAGACTGTAATCTCTACTGATGACGGTTAAAGAACCAGAAACACGTGTCTAGAGATCAGCACTATCTGCGCCCACTGTGGCGAAACACTCGAACACTCTTGAAGCAAGCAAGTAACTGAAACTGCATTTACCATAATGCCAGGGGCGAACCTTGCTGGGAGGTGAAGCGGTGTGCTCCCACCCCTGTTCCTGTTTAATAGTACTCCCGTGAGTCATTGAGCTGACGAGCTCGTGGATGAAGCACCCGCATGCCTGTGAGAGGTACCTGACCTGAGAAAGATGTTGGCAGCCTACTCAGCAAACCCCAAATTTGAAAGACTGTAATCTCTACTGATGACGGTTAAAGAACCAGAAACACGTGTCTAGAGATCAGCACTATCTGCGCCCACTGTGGCGAAACACTCGAACACTCTTGAAGCAAGCAAGTAACTGAAACTGCATTTACCATAATGCCAGGGGCGAACCTTGCTGGGAGGTGAAGCGGTGTGCTCCCACCCCTGTTCCTGTTTAATAGTACTCCCGTGAGTCATTGAGCTGACGAGCTCGTGGATGAAGCACCCGCATGCCTGTGAGAGGTACCTGACCTGAGAAAGATGTTGGCAGCCTACTCAGCAAACCCCAAATTTGAAAGACTGTAATCTCTACTGATGACGGTTAAAGAACCAGAAACACGTGTCTAGAGATCAGCACTATCTGCGCCCACTGTGGCGAAACACTCGAACACTCTTGAAGCAAGCAAGTAACTGAAACTGCATTTACCATAATGCCAGGGGCGAACCTTGCTGGGAGGTGAAGCGGTGTGCTCCCACCCCTGTTCCTGTTTAATAGTACTCCCGTGAGTCATTGAGCTGACGAGCTCGTGGATGAAGCACCCGCATGCCTGTGAGAGGTACCTGACCTGAGAAAGATGTTGGCAGCCTACTCAGCAAACCCCAAATTTGAAAGACTGTAATCTCTACTGATGACGGTTAAAGAACCAGAAACACGTGTCTAGAGATCAGCACTATCTGCGCCCACTGTGGCGAAACACTCGAACACTCTTGAAGCAAGCAAGTAACTGAAACTGCATTTACCATAATGCCAGGGGCGAACCTTGCTGGGAGGTGAAGCGGTGTGCTCCCACCCCTGTTCCTGTTTAATAGTACTCCCGTGAGTCATTGAGCTGACGAGCTCGTGGATGAAGCACCCGCATGCCTGTGAGAGGTACCTGACCTGAGAAAGATGTTGGCAGCCTACTCAGCAAACCCCAAATTTGAAAGACTGTAATCTCTACTGATGACGGTTAAAGAACCAGAAACACGTGTCTAGAGATCAGCACTATCTGCGCCCACTGTGGCGAAACACTCGAACACTCTTGAAGCAAGCAAGTAACTGAAACTGCATTTACCATAATGCCAGGGGCGAACCTTGCTGGGAGGTGAAGCGGTGTGCTCCCACCCCTGTTCCTGTTTAATAGTACTCCCGTGAGTCATTGAGCTGACGAGCTCGTGGATGAAGCACCCGCATGCCTGTGAGAGGTACCTGACCTGAGAAAGATGTTGGCAGCCTACTCAGCAAACCCCAAATTTGAAAGACTGTAATCTCTACTGATGACGGTTAAAGAACCAGAAACACGTGTCTAGAGATCAGCACTATCTGCGCCCACTGTGGCGAAACACTCGAACACTCTTGAAGCAAGCAAGTAACTGAAACTGCATTTACCATAATGCCAGGGGCGAACCTTGCTGGGAGGTGAAGCGGTGTGCTCCCACCCCTGTTCCTGTTTAATAGTACTCCCGTGAGTCATTGAGCTGACGAGCTCGTGGATGAAGCACCCGCATGCCTGTGAGAGGTACCTGACCTGAGAAAGATGTTGGCAGCCTACTCAGCAAACCCCAAATTTGAAAGACTGTAATCTCTACTGATGACGGTTAAAGAACCAGAAACACGTGTCTAGAGATCAGCACTATCTGCGCCCACTGTGGCGAAACACTCGAACACTCTTGAAGCAAGCAAGTAACTGAAACTGCATTTACCATAATGCCAGGGGCGAACCTTGCTGGGAGGTGAAGCGGTGTGCTCCCACCCCTGTTCCTGTTTAATAGTACTCCCGTGAGTCATTGAGCTGACGAGCTCGTGGATGAAGCACCCGCATGCCTGTGAGAGGTACCTGACCTGAGAAAGATGTTGGCAGCCTACTCAGCAAACCCCAAATTTGAAAGACTGTAATCTCTACTGATGACGGTTAAAGAACCAGAAACACGTGTCTAGAGATCAGCACTATCTGCGCCCACTGTGGCGAAACACTCGAACACTCTTGAAGCAAGCAAGTAACTGAAACTGCATTTACCATAATGCCAGGGGCGAACCTTGCTGGGAGGTGAAGCGGTGTGCTCCCACCCCTGTTCCTGTTTAATAGTACTCCCGTGAGTCATTGAGCTGACGAGCTCGTGGATGAAGCACCCGCATGCCTGTGAGAGGTACCTGACCTGAGAAAGATGTTGGCAGCCTACTCAGCAAACCCCAAATTTGAAAGACTGTAATCTCTACTGATGACGGTTAAAGAACCAGAAACACGTGTCTAGAGATCAGCACTATCTGCGCCCACTGTGGCGAAACACTCGAACACTCTTGAAGCAAGCAAGTAACTGAAACTGCATTTACCATAATGCCAGGGGCGAACCTTGCTGGGAGGTGAAGCGGTGTGCTCCCACCCCTGTTCCTGTTTAATAGTACTCCCGTGAGTCATTGAGCTGACGAGCTCGTGGATGAAGCACCCGCATGCCTGTGAGAGGTACCTGACCTGAGAAAGATGTTGGCAGCCTACTCAGCAAACCCCAAATTTGAAAGACTGTAATCTCTACTGATGACGGTTAAAGAACCAGAAACACGTGTCTAGAGATCAGCACTATCTGCGCCCACTGTGGCGAAACACTCGAACACTCTTGAAGCAAGCAAGTAACTGAAACTGCATTTACCATAATGCCAGGGGCGAACCTTGCTGGGAGGTGAAGCGGTGTGCTCCCACCCCTGTTCCTGTTTAATAGTACTCCCGTGAGTCATTGAGCTGACGAGCTCGTGGATGAAGCACCCGCATGCCTGTGAGAGGTACCTGACCTGAGAAAGATGTTGGCAGCCTACTCAGCAAACCCCAAATTTGAAAGACTGTAATCTCTACTGATGACGGTTAAAGAACCAGAAACACGTGTCTAGAGATCAGCACTATCTGCGCCCACTGTGGCGAAACACTCGAACACTCTTGAAGCAAGCAAGTAACTGAAACTGCATTTACCATAATGCCAGGGGCGAACCTTGCTGGGAGGTGAAGCGGTGTGCTCCCACCCCTGTTCCTGTTTAATAGTACTCCCGTGAGTCATTGAGCTGACGAGCTCGTGGATGAAGCACCCGCATGCCTGTGAGAGGTACCTGACCTGAGAAAGATGTTGGCAGCCTACTCAGCAAACCCCAAATTTGAAAGACTGTAATCTCTACTGATGACGGTTAAAGAACCAGAAACACGTGTCTAGAGATCAGCACTATCTGCGCCCACTGTGGCGAAACACTCGAACACTCTTGAAGCAAGCAAGTAACTGAAACTGCATTTACCATAATGCCAGGGGCGAACCTTGCTGGGAGGTGAAGCGGTGTGCTCCCACCCCTGTTCCTGTTTAATAGTACTCCCGTGAGTCATTGAGCTGACGAGCTCGTGGATGAAGCACCCGCATGCCTGTGAGAGGTACCTGACCTGAGAAAGATGTTGGCAGCCTACTCAGCAAACCCCAAATTTGAAAGACTGTAATCTCTACTGATGACGGTTAAAGAACCAGAAACACGTGTCTAGAGATCAGCACTATCTGCGCCCACTGTGGCGAAACACTCGAACACTCTTGAAGCAAGCAAGTAACTGAAACTGCATTTACCATAATGCCAGGGGCGAACCTTGCTGGGAGGTGAAGCGGTGTGCTCCCACCCCTGTTCCTGTTTAATAGTACTCCCGTGAGTCATTGAGCTGACGAGCTCGTGGATGAAGCACCCGCATGCCTGTGAGAGGTACCTGACCTGAGAAAGATGTTGGCAGCCTACTCAGCAAACCCCAAATTTGAAAGACTGTAATCTCTACTGATGACGGTTAAAGAACCAGAAACACGTGTCTAGAGATCAGCACTATCTGCGCCCACTGTGGCGAAACACTCGAACACTCTTGAAGCAAGCAAGTAACTGAAACTGCATTTACCATAATGCCAGGGGCGAACCTTGCTGGGAGGTGAAGCGGTGTGCTCCCACCCCTGTTCCTGTTTAATAGTACTCCCGTGAGTCATTGAGCTGACGAGCTCGTGGATGAAGCACCCGCATGCCTGTGAGAGGTACCTGACCTGAGAAAGATGTTGGCAGCCTACTCAGCAAACCCCAAACTTGAAAGACTGTAATCTCTACTGATGACGGTTAAAGAACCAGAAACACGTGTCTAGAGATCAGCACTATCTGCGCCCACTGTGGCGAAACACTCGAACACTCTTGAAGCAAGCAAGTAACTGAAACTGCATTTACCATAATGCCAGGGGCGAACCTTGCTGGGAGGTGAAGCGGTGTGCTCCCACCCCTGTTCCTGTTTAATAGTACTCCCGTGAGTCATTGAGCTGACGAGCTCGTGGATGAAGC